>CM029648.1:36999101-37371601 GCA_017311315.1 Dendrocalamus latiflorus
TAAGAAAGGAGATTGTTGCATTTTCCATTAACCGCCGTGCACGCAGAATTAGATCCTTTTAAAACGTGAGAATCTTTCGTAAATTCCAGAGGAATTGAAATATTTTTCACGTAAATCTTGCGAAATTCTTCACGTTTCAAATAGACTGTTAAAAGACACCATTATTTGAAAGGTGTTACTGTTAAGGTGGACATTCGGTTTATTCGGTTATATCGGTAAGGTTTATTCATTTTTTTAAAAAAATCTGTTTTTAGGATTTACAAACCAAAATTACTACTTAAAAATAAAAACCACACCGAATCAACCGAATTAATTCGGTATTCGGTTAAACCAAGATGAGCTTTTTTGTCCCTTGAATTAAGGCAAGATAGACACTCTCTGCACATATAACCATGGACAGAATACAACCATAAACCATTCATACATGATAACAAAGCTAACACACTCTTTGAATACAACCATGAACTAAAAATCCAACGATGAATCACCATACATAACAACAAAGTTAACAACTCTTCACATAGGATTTACGGTATATGGGTTATTCGGTTTTCTAGAGTCGAAAACTATACCGTATACTAAAACTAAATAGCTGTAAAATAAAAACCGAATAAACCGTATTTTACGGTTTCTATATAAAAAAAAGGTGTCCACCCTAGTTAACGTTTCGGATTACGGAATCGTTAGCACACTTGAAAAGTATAGTAGCCTTGAAGGACCACAGTGAATCTGAGAGACCATTCTGATCCAAGTCTGCAGTGCAAAGCAACAAAATCGAGTACAATGTTTTATGCTGCAGTAATAAACAATGCATCATCTGCAGTGATTTGCAGTTATTTCACGCTATTTTGCACTGTTTGCCTCTGACTTCAGAGGATCCGGCTCCATCGGTGGCGCGCCACATGATGGATGGCGTCAAAATTCCCTTCCAGTAGCCATACCAGCCACCAGTACATTGCCGTGTCGGCGCCGTGGATTAGGTAGGAGCAGATCGGGACAAACTTCTTATTTTGCGAGGAAGGACGTGATGTATGCATCGTTAGTGCCGTCTTTACCAGCAGCAAGTGTTATTTGAATAATAATAACTAGCCTCATAGGCGCGGCGTCACGCCGCGTCAGCCACCGTGTGTACCGAAGTAAAAGAGGCGATAATCCGTGAGGAGTTTGTAAGAAAAAATTTAAAAAAATCGAAGGCACATTTGTATTTTCGAAAAAATCAAAGGTCTTTTTCGTAAAAAACCGAGGGCCTGTACGTAATAAATGAGAAAGGTAAAGGGTTTTTTCGTAAAAAATTGAGGACCTGTATGTAATAAATGAGGACCCGTACGTAATTTAGAAAACCGCGGGGCGCTATCCTGCAAAAATTTCGGTGAAAAAAAATATCAGGGACCTTTTCGTGAGAAAAAAGGACCTATACGTAATTTTCGCAAAACCGGAGGAAAGTGACTCGGCCGGCCGTACGCGAATTCGCTGGCCACGCGCCGGCCGGCCGAGCGTGGGGGGGCGACGTGGATAGCCTGGGGGGGGCCGGAATCCCCCCAGGTTTGTATAGCTTGCTATACTAGAGATGCATAGTGATTTGTTGGGAGTAGTTAGCAGCACAAAGCTAAGCCAAACAACAAAACACGATGATGGTCCTGTTCTTTTTAGCTTCTAAAAACTGTTTTTCGGCTTTTCTACACTAACTAACTTTTAAACAGAGTATTTTTCAAAATAGAGTCTACTAGTTAATTGTAGTACATACTATACCGACTTCATTTATATATGTAAAAACCGCACGTGAGTTTTTGTTACTCTGTAATCTCTCACACGAATAACCCAGAAGTCACAAACCGCAGCTAAAAATCATAAGCCGTAGCCAAAAAGAACAGACCCCATACTAAATTTGTACTCTACCGCAAGTCTGCAACTGACGGGCCAGCAGTGGGCTACAAACGGATTGATTGGGTCGCTTCTCAACGAGTTTGAAGGCCCATTAGGCTTCCGTGTTGTTGCCACTAATCCATATACCAACTCGCTTTACAAGGCCCATGGGGCCTCTGTGTTTAGTGCTACCACCTACGATTTCATCTGCAACAACACAGCTCCACGAAGATTGATGATCTCAGAACGATGTAAAAAATGTCCATGGAATCACTAACAGGCTAATTTGCGGGTAATAATGTAATACACATTCACATGATCAGATGCGCAAGGCCGATCGAGATACCTAAAATTACTACATGACAGATCGAAGGCGTACGTAATTAGAGTACCAATTGAGCCCTTCATCATTTTCACAGATCGAGCAGTGTAACACGATGATCTGAGTGCGGGCACTCTGCTTCTCTCCTCCGAACCTCTGATTCATTGGTCTTTCGTTAAGGCCTGTACAACCTGTACATGGAAATGATTATAGTCGGCCTATGTACGTACTGTTTTTTCCCTTCAATTTTTCTAGGTTACCTCTTGTGTTTGAAAAATGGGCAGTACGTACTCAAGTTTGCTGTAAATATTTCACATAAAAATAGAAACAGGAGACACAAATTTTTATGTAAAAAATAGTTATCAAAAACCCATAGACGCACGAAAAAAATCACATGCCACATTTGGCATGAGATAATGCAGTATCCTAGCCTGATACGAAACGAATTTGGATCAGACTTCAACAAGTTTATATATGTGATGACTCGTATCATAACCAAGGGTAATAACACTAGTCAGTAGATTATTATTCGTTTAGCTGGTAGAACACCGCTCCAATGAATAATAAGCCCATCAGAGTGTTGCGGCAGAATAATAATTAAAGATGGTACAACATTATTATAATACTATTGCCACGCAGGGTTACAATCCAAAACAAGGCTTAACAAGTTTTGCTCGAATATTACAATATTTAAAAAGGAAATGGTTCTAACTAATAATTATATAAAACACAGAGACGAGTATATAGCTACACACTAAAATACTCGGGTTCGCATAAACAGCTCTTGGAGCCTTCTACTCATCCCAACCTCCATATGGCGCTTCCGTCTCGTGCACGTCATACTTCTGACCAAGCTCGCTTCCTTCGGTACGTATAGTTGTCCTCAGCGTAGAACTCTGTATAACCGTGTATATCATCATATCAACTCACCTCTAACAAAGAGGATTAATAACAAGGGTGAGTACAAAAATACTCAGCAAGAATTAATAGCAAATATGCAATCTTATGCTAAACATCATCAGATCAACATTCATTATTCTCTTCTTATCCTCATTCTTAAAATAAGTTTTTAGGTTTTAAAAATATTAGGCTTTAGTTTGTAAAACTACTAGTCACTCATATTTAGATAAAAGACCCCTTGTAGGCTCTCGTAGCCTCCAGTCCACGAGACAAACATGAATTCACGATTTTATTTAGCATTGTGTAATCTTGTATTACTTTACCCATAGCCATCCCAGTTCTGATTGCAACAAGTTCATTTGTATTTCCTCAGATGTGATGCTCAAGTCAAAGTTCATAATGTTTTCTCTACTTTCATGTATTATAATTACACCCAATTATCACAATGTTGACCCCTGTGCTTTGGAGGCTTGTCCATCATCTAGCACCCACCTTAGGGGTCACTACCTTGATAACTGTGTGTGTCAGGGAGGCTAAGTCCATCGCCTGACATTTACTGAGGAGGCTTGTCCATCACTTAGAACCCACCATGGGTCTTACCTCTCTTGGCCTTACTTCTAAGGATGTTTTGACTTAGTAAAATTATTTTCAACTTAAAGTTGGTTTTATTTTTATACATAAATTATTTTAAATTTCTAGAAAAGGAAAAACCTTTTAAAATGCAGAAAATCAGGAGAAACTCAGGAAAACCAAACCAATTTATATTTTTTTTACTTTACTTTAATTAAATTATTATTGTTATTGAAATAAAAACCTAGGTTGCTACATGTCCTCTCTCTAGTCTGCTATCGAGCTCCTCCTCGTCTCCTTCCTCTCGGTTGGCTTGGTGAATTTGGGGGGGGGGGGGGAGGTGAGGAATGGATCTGGGAGGAGGATTGGGGGAATGGTGGTTTTGTGGTCGGTTGTTGTAGGCGATGGTTGGCTTCTCTAGTCGTGGATGGAAATGCCTATCTCTCTCTCTCTCTCTCTCTCTCTCTCTCTATATATATATATATATATATATATTCTGGCTATGCACCCGACCTTATCTCTTCCTGTGATTGTTGTACTCTACTGTGGAGACAGTGGCTTCATTGTGCATAGGGGATTGGATTTGGATATTTTGGCTGGTTGGCTGCGAAATAGAATTTTGGAATGCGTTTAGGTTAGTTTTTAACGCCAGATGATGAAATCCTACGGCTGCGAAAGGTGCCAACTAACCTGGACGATCTGGTATCTCAATGAGATGAATGTCCATTTCGATAACTAAACTAGGGTTCTGTTATTATTTTTATTTGATTTGAGGAAATTTTTACTTATCACTTGATGTATGTATTTCGTGCGCTGTAAATGAATAACAATTAATTAGCTGTTGCAAAATGAATCGTTACATTTTATTTGAGTTGCTGAATGCTTTTACTTGCGCACGCGATTAATTGTATTTCCTTAATCCGGTGTATTTAAATTATATTAACACCTGACGATGAAGTTTGGGAATATGTTCTATTTAGTTACCACTCTTAGGTTTCAATTTAACTGGATGCATGGAAAAAGTTTAAATTACCGCGTATTTTTTATTAGCTATTTAATTAATTTTACTTAGCTTCATAATTCATGAAACTTAAGGTTAATAAAAAACAAGGGCCGTTACAATATACACGACGATCTTATAATTAAACCGTGTCAGCCCAATTTGAACCATACAAATTATTTTTAATACAATTATATCATAGTCATAGCCTGGAATGCGACATGTACTAGTGATTAAGAATACAGTGACGAATCTAGTAATTAGGAATACAGGAGTGGATCGGAGCTGTCGTGATTGACAACATCAACATCTTGTTCCCAATTCTCGCGGTCCGGGGTGGTTGAAAGGAACAAGCTCTCCATCGATTCGTCAATTACGACAATCGAGCAGCATGATATGGTACTACTAGTGACATCGGTCAATTAAAATGTGCTTCACGCCTGCATGCATAAATTAATCCATGCTTAATATTAGTACTAGTATACGTATGGACCAGCGTAACAACTCAGACTAGCACATGGATAAAACCGAACAAACGTCGTCGGTTTATGAACTGGAGTAATTAAGCAAGATTAGACTAGTAGTCATGAATCATGTCTCTTACTCCAACTTTATTTTATGTTGTATAGTGAATGAAGTGTAACGTGTGTGTGATCAGAGAGAGAGAGAGAGAGAGAGAGCGCGCTCTACGTACCTCTCCTTTCGCTTCTGGAAGAATCGCCTCAAAGATCTCTTGCTTGAAATGGGCAGCTCTGCGTAACAGATCAAGAAAGAGCATTATCCCTTCACCTTTCCTATACATAATCATGCATACACGCAATGCACATTAATTAGTTCGATCGATAGGAGTATATATACGCGCGCGTGCATGTGAACTTAATCCGATCGAAAGACACTTGGGCAGTTAAGCAGTGTTTGGTTCAGGTATAGAGGGTGGATCGATGCCCATCCATTTTTGGTGTCCATGTGTATGGTTGGATGGATGACACTGTCATTTAGGATGAACTCATCCAACTGCATGTAATATTCCTTTAATACGCTGGACAAGGTGATTGGGAAATTTTGGTGAACGAGTTCGTCGAAGAGCTAGCACACTTGTCACATAAGCGAACGTGATGTCGTGGGTAGGATTTGGTCACCCCATTCCTCTCCCAAAGCCATCCTCTGTGCCCTCCGGTGACCGCACCCTAGCCACCGCCGTCGAGTCACGCAACCCCCTCTGCAACTCCGATGAGATCCACCATGCCAGCCACTGTCGCATCACCACAGGAACCGCCGCTAAGGGGAGCCAGAGGTTGCCATGAGTAGGGAGTGCCGGCAAAAGGGAGCTAAGGAGTGCCGGGGAAGAAGCCGGTGGTGGAGGGCCAGATCCGACGGCGGCGGGCCAGATCTGGCGGAGGGAGCCGGCTCACAAGGTGCAAAGGGAGGCAGCTCCGACGGCAGACGCACCAAGGGCAATGGTGGCTCTAGGTTTGGGTGTTTGGGTTGGGAGGTGAGAGAGAGATTTATACCAACTGAGGAAGATAGATTGAGATCCGTTAAATCTTGATCTAATGGTCCAAAAATGATGGGATACTTAGGGGTATTATCACCACCTGATTACCGCAATCACTCACATCCTATTTCATCTCTCCAATCAAACTTACATCATCCCGAACTATTCCATCCTCCCAATCAAACAAAGTCAGGAACCATGCCATCCTCCAACCAAACATCCTAGCCGAACCATCCCATCCCACCTCGTCCAATTCTACCGACCAAACACACCTAAGAAACTATCGCTCAATCGAGATTCGAGAGCATACCTTGTCTTAGCTTGGCAAGCAACTCCTCGCCGTCGTTCGCTGATATTGCTGCTGCCGGGACGCCCAGACGCCGCCGGCCACCTCCGTCGGCATCCTCCTCCTCCTGACCCGCCATGGTCATGATATCCTCTGCCTAGAGAGAGGGAGAGAGAGAGTATATGCATGTTCATGCCATATGATTTATTTCATATATAAAACCTACTACCGCTACATATATATGCCGAGTTGTATTTAGGGATTGAATGGACCTTATCTTGGGCGAGATGGAATATGGTGACGCTGCCGTTGTAGAACATGGTCAGAGGCTTCGTCGTGCCACTGCATGCAACCAAGCAAAATGAAAATAAAGGAACTAAGTAGCTGCATGGCAGAGGACCAAATAACTTGAATTGATCATCTACCTATCGGGATGTGTTTGATAATTACCTGATGTCGTTGGAGCTAGCCATCATCTGCGACGACGGCGGCCATAGGACGACTGCTACCGGGCCCAGCCGAAAAGAGAGAGAGAGAGAGAGAGAGAGAGAGAGAGTATAAATCAGGTCGATGAATTGATCACACAGAGAGATCCAGGCAAAAACAAAAGAAACTAATCAGTCGATGCACATATATAAAATCAATCAATCTATATAAAGTTGCATGTATGCTTGCATGATATATACCTTGAGGCGGTGATGAGGATGAGTTTGTGTTGTGCAGCACCGGGAAATGCAGCTCACCAGGCTCGGCTGCTGGGCTGACGCCGTCTTTGGACATGGCAGCAGGAGGCAGTAGCTAGCTAGCTAGCTGCTCTCGATCGATCGATGCTTCAACTCGATCGGTCGGCTTCCTACTGCTCGCCCATGTCGATCTCTTTGCGTTGCGTTGTGCGCCCCTAGCTTGTACAGAGTTTAAGCACTGTCGAGACGGAGGAGGTAGAGGAGACAAAGAGACACCAACAGATGCTTGTGTTGGTTGGGAGAGGTTGGCACGACGTTGCAATTAAGAAAGATAATGCCAGCTCCTGCAGGAGACGTCCTTTTTCTTTTTATTAGTTTATATATATATATATATATATATATATGTATGTATATATATCGATCCCACTGCAACGCTTGCTAGCTTATGAAAGAATTGATATGATATTATACGTACTAATATTGAATGGCGAAACGAACACGAGGAAAATATGCATGCACGGTGGCGACCAGACGTATATAGAACTAGTAGCTAATCCGCAAGAAAAGCATGAAGAGGCCTGTCTAGGCGTACGACGGTATGAGTGTCCCATAGGATACGGCATCCCGTCCATGGCGTCGCTGTTTTGCCGTAACAACAAACATGCACACACTGCTAGCTTACTTGGCCGGTCTTAGCTCCGTTTTAAACAACGATAACTTATCACTTCTAGATTTTAGAAGCAAAAAATCGATTAAAATGCATTGACTTTTAATACAGTTTTTGTATTATCTATAAAGATATAATATTTTTTATTTTTTTCATTTTTCTTTAAGTGATTACTTTAAAAAACTAATAACCATTTTAGAAAAACTAATAACCACTATAGTATTATTTTAGGTAAAAATCCTAACACCCTGCAACACGACCTTAATTGGCTTGCCTGATTAACGCAGGCGCAGATCGATGCAAATGACAATGCTTCCAGATGCATCCAAGTATGAGTTCCGAAGCAACGGCCTGGATGGACAAACAGCACTGATTTTTTTGGTTTTGGGGGGCGTGGTGGTGGTGCTGGGATGCATGTCAGTTTTAGGCGGTACTTATTTAGGTTTAGAAGTTCTAGTTTATAATATTTTTCTGTAGAGACTGAAATTATATTATATCTGTTAGTAATTTTTTCAACGTAATTAAATTTAAAAAAATAAAAATTACATTATCATAAGCAATGAAGAGAAATAAGAGAAAAACCTAAGAAAGATAATATTACTAAAAAATAAAAAGTTAGAAGTAAGGAGAAGCAGCTCTAACGAGCAGGGCCGTCCATTTCGTAATTTTTTTTACAAGAGTTGGACCCAACCATCGATCGGGATATGCATACATGTCACTCACTCATCGGCGGTGACCGCTTCCAGACGGACGGAACAAAATCAAAGGGAGGGGACCCACCTACGGCTTTCCTCGGTTACTCTTGCTTGCCTTGGCGCCATCAGCAGCTCGCACGTGTGTTTATTCTGCCACCGGCACAGCTAGCTCAGCTGCTTCGTGCCATCTCATCTCACCTCATCGTGCACGTCTCGTCTAGCGGTCTAGTTGACCTTAGCCCCGTTTAAAACGGCCACCATCGCTTTTAACTGTAGCTGTTTCTTTTAAGACGGATGGTACAGCCAAGATATCGATGTGACGACACATGTGACAGTAAGTTCAAAAAACTACATAAAAAACAGTTTTGATAAGTTAATTAAAGAAATTATTTCGTCTATTTTAGTTTTTAAAGAAGTCCGAGCCACAAGGCCACCCCGAAAGCTATTTAGAGCTGGCTGCCTGTGTCATTGGCTGCTCGGTTGATTCCACTGCCACACTAATTAAAAACCGTGCGATTTGGGGCCCGAGTACCAGACTCCTGGTCCATCATCCCTACATTACATTGGGCCTGTTCTTTTTGACTGCAGCTTTTAGCTTTTAGCTGAAATTTTTGAATTTTGGCTGTTTACGGTACAGATTACGGAGAAATCGATACTCACTTGCGATTTTGACTGCTACAGATGTTGGGCTTTTAACGTGTACTACGTTTAACTTATAGACCCCGTCTTGAGAAAATACTCTGTTTAAAAGTTAGGTACTGTAACGGCTGCGAGAAGCCGAGCGGCTTCTCACCAACCGAACAGGCCCAATTACCTGGTATAGAGGGAACATCCGCTAATGGCTGCATTTTTTCGGAGAGAGAGCGCGCGAACGAAAAATATATATCTCTCTCTGTATAATCCTCTCTCTTTTTTGCGAATATCTCGCTTTAAAAATAGCTCATCTCCTCTCCAACGTCAAAGAGATGGGGGAGGAAACACTTTTGTGTGATGACTCAGGTTTGTTTTCAAAAGAAAAGAAGAAAAGAAGATTGTAGGACTCCACCAGCGCAGCCTCCAAACTAATCTCAACAACCTATAGTACTAATCACTCATCAAATAACTAGCTAAATTATCAACCAATTAAGTAGATTCTAAAATAGTTAGCTAACAACGACGAGGATTTTGGTGTGGAATTAGCACACCGAGTAGACGTTTGAGCAGATCGTATACAATCACAAAATAAGTGCAACAGAGAGATACTTGATCCTTGGAAAGGGCAACAACTACCTTCAGAGGGCAAGCTCCCCGATCGGTTGGGCTTCAGCTTCTGACTTCCGGCTTATTTTTTACTATTCATAAATTTCGTCTTTTTCTGAACTTTTGGCCTTTTGTTGAGCTTTTTTGCTGGTTCTTTTTTCCCGTATGTGTTTGTATTATACGTAATGGGCTAACATATTTTTTATATATTTTTTAATTTTTTTAAATTTAATTATGCTAAATAAGCCTCTGTCAGCTACAATGTTTTTTCCAGACAGCTACAGTATTTCAGCTATAAGCCAAAAAAAAACCCAAATGATCACGTCTTAGCAGCATTCCTTTGTCTGCAATAGGTTTCTTCTACCTTTTACCAGAGGGCCTGCATGCAGATATGGACAAAATTAGATCCAGATTTTAATTGCAAGGAACCGGGAGAAAATTCAAATATCATATGGTTAAATGGAGAGTAATTTGTAGGCCTAGAGATTTTTGGGGGTTTGGGTGTTCTGGATACTAGATTCATGAACATATGTCTTTTGGTTAAATGGATATGGAAAATAACACAAAAATGAGACAGGTTACTCTATACTAAGTACATGCCTGAGGAAGATTTCTTTGGCTCAAAATACCAGGGGAGGTTCACAATTCTGGAAGGGTTTACAAAAAAGTGAAACATTGGTTTAAATTGGGAGCTATTCATAAGGTAAATAATGGTTGTCCTACAAAATTCTGGCTTGATACTTGGTTAGGGTCATCTCCTTCAAAAACGCAAGTTCATAAGCATTTCGCAGTCTGTTCTGATCCTGACATTTTGGTGAGTGAGTGTTATGATGATTCTCAATGGGTAATACACTTTATAAGGTCTTTAGGCCCTGATGAGGTCCAGGAATGGCTAATTTTAATGAATTTACTGGACTCGATCTCTCTGAACAATGGACATGACCAAATTATTTGGCAGTTGGAGAAGAAAGGAAATTTCACTACAAGATCTTTATACAGACAGATGAGTTTTGGGGGGAGTTATCAATATTAGAATGGTTGAAATCTGGAAAGCCAGAATACCTCTAAAGATTAAAATGTTTTTGTGGCAAGCTTTGCAAGGGAGGATTCCAGCCGGAGAGCAACTCAAAAAGAAAAATTGGCCGGGGGATGAGAATTGCAGATTATGCGGTGTTTGAAGGACACTGATCACACACTTTTCGGCCGCCCAACAGCTGTTTTTTCTCTGGGTTACCATGAAAGAGATCTCCGGGGTGGAACAAGATTCCATCATCTTCCTCTGTTCTCATTTGGGAGCATTTCGAGGTCTGTGAAAGTAAAGGGAGGAAAATAATGTGGTTTGGTCTAGCAGCAGTATGCTGGACTTTGTGGAACATTCGTAATAAGATGGCTATAGAGAATAAACTTCTTTGACACACAAGTTAGGCTCTGTACAAAATGATTTCTTTGTTGCAGCGATGGAAGACGCTTCTGAAATTTCTCTTTCTTGCAGCAATGGAAAGTGCTTCTGAAGGAAGAAGAACAAACGAAGGTGGAGGCGTTACTGGGTGAAACGAGCAAGAAGACAGAAGACACGGTTCTGCAAAATGTTGATAATGGATGAGAAAGGAAAGAACCCTAACTTTTAATCAACGCCAACAGTGAAATTTAAGTAATTAAACAGTAATTAAAAGAGTAATTAAGCTAATTAGAATACAGTAAATTACAAGAAATTAAACTCAGTCCTTACAAGCAAAATAAAATTATTACAACCATTGAATATTTACAAGATTGTGTTGTGCATTTAGAATAAATAAATTACAAGTATTGCATTAAAATAGAAAATAATAAAAATTACAGTTGCATCATTTAAGGACCTTGCATTTTTCTGATGCATGCTTGGCGAAGTGTAGCCTTCCGAAACTGAACCAAAATCTGGCATTTTCTTTTACGGTCTAAATGCGGAGAATAAAAACAATCCAAAGGAGAATAAAAGAAATAAAAGATTTTGCTGTTAAAACCCATCCAATTTTAGAAGGCTGAATCAAATAGTGCTCCTCAAGGTTCCCAGACTGTCCGGGTTAGTCGACGCCTCTCGCATAAATGTGCCTCATCATCCGAATCCCACAGCCCATTTTATTTTACCGACTTACCTCATGAAATCGAAGTACAGTGCCATTTTCATCCCACAGTCCACAAGGTAAAATCGCAAATTTTACCAACCTTAGCTCGGAGATCTACTAGGACCAGGCGAAGTTCACATGGATGACTACCTCTACACCAGATGGAATGTTGTGAACTCGAGTACAAGAGAGTATAACTATCGACTAGTTGTCACCTTTCTGTAATTGCTGGTTAAAACCTCTTTCCTTTCTAAATATTGTATTAGCTGAGCCCTCGTGGCTTTGTAATATATTTTAGCATTACGTGGCAAGAATATTGTAATAAGAAAGTACTATCTCTAATTATTGTTCTGTTGCAACGCTCTGATGGCCGCATTATTTATTGGAGCGATGTTTTACCAGGCAAATGAATAATAATCAGTTGACCAGTATTATTACCCCTTAGTAATAACACAGATCGTCTCAAAAAATTCTTTCGTGTTTCTTTTGGCTGTCCAGTAAGGGAGGTTACAATATTTTGGGCATGTTCTTTTCCTCCGAAGCTAGCGGCTTTTGGCTTTTGCTACAGTATCTAACTTTTAAACGGAGTATTTTCTCAAGACGGGGTCTATAGGTTAAACGATGTACACGTTAAAAGCCCAACATTTGTACCATCCAAAATCGCAAGTGAGTATCTATCTCTCCGTAATCTGTACCGTAAACAGCCAAAATTCAAAAATTTCAGCCAAAAGTCATAAGCCGCAGTCGTTGCCAAACTGGCCCTTTGTGCTTCTTCTTGTCTTTGCTAGATGCAGGCAGTATCGTCTAGAGTTACGGAGTTCTCCTTTTGTTCCTTGTGCTTGCTTTGAGGTTCCCTGGTACACTGACTGGGGGTGCCTAGTTACCTTCTAAACTCTGTACTTCTTAGCTTTCAATGAGTCGGGCAGTGCCTTCACTTGTTTATCAACAGGAGAGGCGTACTAAATATGAGATCGCTTAGCCTATATTTTTAACAGAACTGTACAAAACATGTCCCCGTTAGACTCCAACATGTACAGGCAGGTGTCCATACAAGTTTCTATATACACAACAGGTTTACATTTATGATGATTAATTTGATGCGACGCGAGGTAGATTGGAATCCCGTCCCCACTCTTTCCCACACCACAAGGCAAGCAACCAAAGCCGAAATAGGATTAGCACCACTGCAGATTAGATTATTGGATTAGAGGACGATTAGTACAGTAGTTAAGCGTTATTACTACTAGCCCTACTACCTCTCCCGTTGCATTCGCGTCCCGTCGTTTCCGAGAAGAGCGAGAGAGTTGCAGCGGAAGGGAAGGGAGGCGAGGATGGTGGACGTGTCGCGCGTGCAGAAGGAGCTCACGGAGTGCAACCGGGACAGGGAGCTCTCCGGCGTCTCCATCGCCCTCCACGACGGCGGCTCCAACATCTCCCACCTCACCGGCACCATCGCCGGCCCCGTCGGAACCCCCTACGAGGGCGGCGCCTTCCTCATCGACATCCGCCTGCCAGGTATTTGCATCCCTGTCGTCTCTCTCCCTGTTCGTGTGGGATTCCGTCGTCGTCGCCTCCGCCCCGCAATCGCGCTTGTGATTCCTGGCGATCGGCGCGAGTGTTTAGTCCGTGGCCTCTGCGGACTGGGGGGCTGGGTGGATTGATCCATACGTAGCGCGATTCTTATGTGAGAGGTTGATTAGGGTAGGGTAGGTCTTGGTTGGTGTGCCCTCTTCCGTTCCGGATTAGGATTTGATTGGGCAGACGTTCGTGAGCGCAGTATCTAATGCGGACTCACTTTTCCTTTGAGGCGTAGAGAAGATGTGTGCGTTTGAGCAGACAAGATTATACTTCGTGTTCAAATTCTGCAGATGTACTCTTTTTATCTTTTATGATGTGAAATTTTTGTGACGTTGAACAGTATGACTCGAGCCCTCGGCATAGGGCCCGAAATGCTTGCCGAACACCGTACTGTTGGGGTGAGAAGAAAGATCTATGCCCAATTTTCAGTTTCTTGGATTTTGGTGCATTTGTTAGTTGTTCCGCAAGTTAAATCTTTTGTGTATCACCGCTATATGCTAATAACTGAAGCCAAAGCAAGATCTGCAAAGGCATGGAAAATGTTATTATCATCTAACTGATTGATTGTGGTCTTTGATTGGCAGGTGGCTATCCCTTTGAGCCTCCTAAGATGCAGTTCGTCACCAAAGTATGGTATGCGTGCTTTCCTTCTCCATGTGGTTTATTCTGTCTATTCCTCTCTGTGTATATGCCTTTTCAAAGGAGGATCTCGATGTTCCTTGTTTGTAGGAATCCATTACTTTGAGCTAACAATTTTCGAGAATTGATATGGGTTATCTTATCACTTTCTTATATCTGTTGTTGTTTGATCAAATAAGGACATTAACAGTAGTACATTGTAGTTCAAACAAACACTAACAAGTAGAAAATCTGCTGTTTCAGTGTTGTTATATTATCTTAAGGTATAGCGATGACTTTACTCTTCATGTGGTGGTGAGCCATCCAATACCCAAAAATATACTGTGAACTAATTGTCTACTTCCTGACAAGGCTTGCACTATCTACAACTCTGATTTCTCCTCTAATCTATGTCGAAGGCACCCTAATATTAGCAGCCAAAATGGTGCAATTTGCTTGGACATACTGAAAGATCAGTGGAGCCCAGCCCTTACCTTGAAGACGGCACTGCTATCCCTTCAAGCTCTTCTTTCTGCTCCTGCACCTGATGATCCCCAGGATGCTGTTGTGGCACAACAGGTCTGAAACGGATCTTTCCTATTTAGTTCCATGTTTTAACACACCCCTTACTTTTGCCCTGGGAGCTACTGTGCATTGGGAATTAAATTGAGATTTCCTCTTCTTGAGCAATCCTATTGCCAATGAGTCGGATGTCTGTTACTCCTGAAGTTCAGTTTGTTTATTTGCGCATAACTGTCACATAATGCCCCTTGTAGAATAGCAGCAAAGAGTGTTACAGTACTTGTAAATATGAATTTATTAAGTGATAATGCAGCAGCCAGTACATGAGCTCTGTGCTAGTACCTGTGACACAACTGGTAATGTTATAGTTCTCATGTTATGTCTGTGCTACCGTTCATTTAACATACCTATTCCAGTGGCAATGTTTGTGGCTGGTTTCATGGCAACTTATACACAACTATTTTCATCATTACAGCTGGTATTTTTCAGCTTATGTGCATTTGATACCAGATATGTTGTGTGTTCTATGTATAGTTGACGCTTGATGACAAGCTAGGGTGTAAGGTAGTTCTGATCAGTTCAGCAAGCTTTTCCGCATTTAATACTCGCACAATTAACGCAATACAAAAAGCAAAGTATAAGATGCTTCCAATCAGCTCTTCAAGTAAGGTGCACTATGATATCAGATTGTTCATTAGTCAACCTAGCCTGGCCTGAACTGGAGGATAGCTAAGGCCAATCAAAGAATTCCATATGGGGTCCTATTAGTGAGTAAAAGTGGCAATAGTCAGGAATATAAGCAACATAACTCAGCTGGGTGCTTTATTTTAGACTGTACCATGATATTGGATGTTACTTGGCAAGTCAGGCTAGGCAGGTCCAGAGTCTAGACTGGACCTTATTTAGGCTCCATGATAGGCCCGAGCGAGTCCCTCCTGTAGTTTTGTACTGTGATTCCAGTGATGCAGAAGCATAAGGCCTGCAATTTCCCTGCGATTGTCATTCATGAATAGAACAGCCCTACAAATGCCTATGGGTTTCAGGACAAAGGCTTAACTGACAGGTTAACAGAATCACTGTTGCAGACTGTTCCACTCATTATCTTTCATTAAATCTGTTTTTACAGTACCTTCGTGACTATTCCACATTCGTTGGTACTGCTCGCTATTGGACAGAGGCATTTGCAAAGAGTACCTCCACTGGCATGGAAGAAAAGGTATGGTTATAAACTGTTTATCATTCCAATGGTTATAGAAAAGCTGTAGATATTGATGAATCTTAGTAAACCCTTCATTTGTGCAAGTACAGGTGCAGAAGCTGGTTGAGATGGGCTTCCCTGAGGATTTGGTGAGAAGTGTTCTGAAGAGTGTCAATGGCGATGAGAACATGGCTCTTGAAAAGCTCTGCTCCGGCTGAAGCCTTATGGCCGATATAAATTGTAAATTGCATCCCCATCCATTATTAAACAACAATGCTTACTAATGCTCCTGTTCAGCCATTTCAGTGTGGCCTTTATGACACTATATGTAGGGGATTGGACCATGGGACAGAGTTCGTTCATTTTCTTTTTCTTTCCTCATGGTTCCCTTCGTTTCATCCGCGAGCCTGAATTAACAGGGTTGTATCGGACTTCGCCCATGCAATCCCATTTCTGTCCGATGCAAAGCGTCAGTTTTACAGCAATCAGATGATCTGAATGCGATGGGCCATATCTGATAGGCGTACTGATCTTGGTGGTTTTTGTGTCGAGAAAAGCTTATGGGTCCAGTGATTTTGCTCGATTTTCTTGTCTGGGACGGCATGCTCCACGCGGTTGCTTACACAGTTACACAAGGCAAGTACAAATCAGGAGGTGTCCGTGATGACCGTACCATGAAGCTTGTTTGTGATTCTTGTTGCTTTGCGGAAAGGAAATCGCTGCAATGAGACTGCAGCGTTTTGATGATTGCATTGCATGCTGGAGTATCAGCATCACACGTACAGGCAAATGGCTGGCATGAGATTAAAGCAGATTCATCTGAAAGATAGACATGGCGATTATCTTTATTTTTGTGGGACAGTAAAACAATGTCCTGACTCCTGATTAACTAGGATTACATGACAATGATTGAGGCATCATTATCACCACTTAGGTACCCTCCTTTGTTTGTTTCCAATCATGGGTGTCATCTTAAAGAAACTGCTTGTTTTTCCAAACGGAGAGTGACTGCCTCGGAGAGCTTCAGAGCTTGAGGGGTGGATAAAAGAGCAGATTAATTTGCATCAAGCCAAACAAACAACATGTCATGTGGTTTGCAAATCCTACGTTCCTGCCTCGCGAAGGCTGTTCCATTTTCTAAAGGAGAGGGTCGGTCCGTGCAGGGAGAAGTAATAGCACAGCAAGAACAAGTCTCATTTGGCGTACCATGGCTAGAAACAAGAACCGTTTCTTCGTCTCCTCTGGTCAACATTGGATAAGCATACCTCCAAGGACTGAGGTCGAACTCGTGTACTACAAGCCGACGCTAGGTGACATCCAGAACCATTCTATATGTGCAACTCCCTCCCTCCACCAAAGCCGTGCTGGTGTTCAACAGCGTGTTAGACCCTCCAACGCAACATCACACACGTCCTCGTCATGTTTTTAAGACCGCTTGCTTGACCTCAGAAGCAAGGCACGGAGAACCGACCGGCGAGAGGGTTGTGCTCCGTCGCTGCCCACCTGCGTTCAAGCTTGGTCTTGGCGTCGGTGCTCACCAAAATAAACCAGCTATATATATCTATCAAAAAAAATAAAAAATCAGCAAGGCACGAACGGGGACAGAGCGTGGTAGACTACTAAGCATGCCTTTGACATGTCCAATCTAGCCCTAGCCGTAGCTAAAATCCTACAAGTTGTGAACAGGTGAGGAGGCTATGCTCATTTGTTCATGGTCCCCATAGAGGCGCGCGAGAGGGAGAGAGGCCATCATCGTCCATGATTCCATCACATTTGGCTGCATCAGGATTTCAACCAAGGGTTGGTGTCTTGCTGAGACTTTGCTGGTGCTTCTGTGGTTGCCACTGCCATTTCCAATTTAGCCCTGGCAACATGTACTCGCAAATTGAGGACCATATGCATGCAATGCTTTGTATTGTAGCCAACCATTCCCACGGTGGTTAGGCCACAGCCCTGGCCTGCACCTCTATAGTCAAAACCTCACGTGTTTTTTTTTTTGGGAGGGTGGGTTGCCTGGCCATGACCTATGATCAAGGGCCTATGTCACTGTTGTGTGCGTGCCTGTCTCTGTCTGCAAGCAGATCCTCTGCCTTGAGGTTCAATCGGCAGGGAGGACAATAAGAGGGTGTTTGGTTCATGGTACCAGAATAGATGGGATGAACATGTTTGGGATAGTGTGGTTTGTCCAATTTAGTTCTCCACTAAACCACCTAGGTGGAACCATCTCGTCCGAAATAGAATGGTTCTATCCACCAAACCAACCAAGGGACGAAACATCGTTCAGGATAGAATATGGTTCCATCCATTGAACCAAACACCTGCTAAGTTGCTTAGAAAGTGGCCTAGATCAACTGACACAGTACAGTGCCTAGCTGCTACATTTATTTTTGTACGGTATTTGCTACAGTGCTTTGTAAGACCACACGGAGGTCCCAATGGCCTGTGATAGGTATTTGACTTTGATTTGCAGGGATTATCAAAGTTTGAGTTTAATTTTTGAATGTTTTCAGCTTTCAGAGTTGCTATCAGGCTTTAACCGGTCTAACTGGTCTAACAACGGCAGTACTATTGGGGTGGTAGTACCAGCCTTACATGAACAGTACTACCACGGTCGCGGTGTGATCGGTTTCTAGTTGGCGGTAGCAATTTTTCAAATAGTGCATTTTGGAGTTGGGCACATGGTTGGTGGTCGGACTGGCTGTTGGTTAGTGGTTAGGCTGGACTTGAGTTGGGCAGTGTGATTGTATTGAAGATGTGGTCATACCGGTATTCTACTACCAAGGAAGTTTTAAGTCGCTTTGGGCCAGTTGGACTGGTCAATGGTTGACGGTTTGACCGAGACTGTCCGATTGCCATAGGGAGAGCGGTTAGACCAGTTGCTGCGGCTAGAGAACAGTGAGAGGTGTTTTGAGTTGAGTTCTAGTAATGGCTTGGGAGACATGAGGTGTTGTGTTAAGTTGTATGATATATTGTTTTGACTAATATGAGGCAAGTGCATAGAACTTGTGCTCAAGACACTTGCTTCTCCTTTGGATATGTAGGTGGCTTGAAGAACGTTAGCGGTCAATGGCAAGAGACTAGAATTAAGTGGGAGAGCTAAGATCTCACTACAACAAAATAATTCTCTAGAGACATTTTTGTTTTGGCGATTTTATATTCGTCTCTAGTTCGGAATCATGTAGTGTGTAGAGACGCTTCTTAAGACGTTTTTCAAATTGTCTTAAGCTGCTACAGTATAGTACTGTTTTTTCTATCTAACGTGCATGGCAAAATTTCCCACTGCTTCACCCCTCCTTGTGCGCTGCCTTCTCTCCCTGCTTGTCAATGCCTCCTCCTCCCACCTCCAGCGCCTCTGGCTCCTCTTGTCAACTCCGCCGCCTTCCCCTCTCCCTCTACTGCCACTGGCTCCTCCCGTCACCTCCGTGCAGCTCCCCTTCAAGGCCCCCGCCGATGCATCGCTGTCTTCGTCTCCGCCTCTCAAATAGCTCACGGTACAGACAGGATTCGTTGTTGGTTTCTGCATCTTGGAGTGACCGGTGTGTTAACTGTTGGGCACAAAAGGATGGCGCCTTTGGGTGTCTGGGGATGTTAGGAATCACTTGGGTTTATGAGCATAGTACTAATTAACTGCAGATTAATTCGGTGTGGTTCTAGAACATGATTGGTGTGTGCAGGGCAAGTTCTTGTAGTGCTGGGATGTACTCCAAGAAGCTTTGATCATGACACATAACTAGAGTAAGATTAATTTTGGGATGAGCATAACACATAACTATGATTTATTAGGCACTAATAATTGACTAGTAGAATTTTCTGTCATAAATAGCATTGCAAGTTATAATCTCTGTATTTGTTTCTTCTTTTAGTTACCAAGCCTTCTTGAATGAACTTCCTTTGTTACCTACATATAATCTATAAGGGCATGTCCAATGGTGACTTATGAGCTAGCTCTAAACATATTATTTCATATTTTAATAGAAGAGAGAGAAAAGCTAGCTCTTGATCAAGAGCTAGTCTTATACACACATTCCAAGATTATATGAGGATGTCATGTGGGATTATTCATGTTATGAGCTATGTGCTAAAAGTTAATATCATTGGAGAAGTTATCTTAGAGCTAGTAACTAGCTCATACCATTGTACATGCCCTAAGTGTTTTGGTTTGTCTCTTTAGGTAGTGCTTGACTTGGATGAGAATTTATTTTGCGCATATGAGTCGTCGAGCCTTCCTGCTACTTTGCGGACTTAGCTGTTGTAGCAGGATTGCATTGCTTTGACATGGAGTGCATATCCACTGATAAGGCAAGTGTGCAACCATCTTGTGTTTTGCTATTCCGATGGTCAAGGATGACGTAGAAGTGGTTGCCTCCCTCGACTTTGACTTCACCGGGCACTTGACAAGCATGAAGCATCCTCGCATCAGAGGGCAGGGCAGCAGTGGTCGAAGACTACATGAGGCCTTAAGGTAAGAAAATTGGACGACATGAAGTCCATCTCTAATCTGGACCTTCATTTAGGAAAGACATTAACTTGGTTTGGTTCTAGAATGTGGTGATTGCAGAATTACTGGAAGCTTTCTGTTGAAATACTATTCTACTCACATGCAAGAAAGTGTCAAAATGCATTGGAACGTGTCAAAATGCATTGGGTTTAGATATTGTTAGCTACTTCATGATTCCGCAGTTGTTGCATTCTTTGTGAGAAGAGGTTAACCAATTAGGCCAATAAGTGTCCATGCTCTATTCTGTCCCCATACAAGAAAGTGTCAAAATGCATTGGGTTTAGATATTGTGAGCTACTTCATGATTCTATGGCTGTTGCATTCTTTGTGAGAAGAGGTTAACCAATTAGGCTAATAAGTGTCCATGCTCTATTTTTCACTGTTCTGTGATAGTCATGATTAGCAATGCTAAGAACTCTCTACATAAAACTATTTCTAAATGTGTCTCCAATCCTTGACATTCGTCTGTGTTTGTTGATAGGCTCCTATTGAAATGACTAAAAGCTTCAAGTTGTACTGCTCAACCTATTTGCCAAAATTTTGAAGTGACAACATATTATTCAAGGATGTTGTTGTTGCTTGCTAGTTGCGATTATTTTGGAACACTGATAGGTGATGTCAATTCATTGTTTCAACTAAGTGATGCCTGGGTGAGCAGAATATTTTAGCAGCATGTATATGTTTACTTGTTAATTCACTAGACTTGGAGCAAGATAGGAATACCTATTAATACAGAAGTTTAGATTTTTTTGTTATTCTTTTGTTAGATTTAGCTGTATAAGCCTTTTTACTATCCACAATGTGGAACTGGTAGCATGCTCCTTTTCGTGCGATGCTGAATCTCAAGGGTTCTTGATGTAGTTCACTTGCTATCCATGAGATGGAGAGGAGGCTTCCAGTGTCTTCGTCGATGTTAGTATAGCTTCCCTTGAAAACCTAAGGCACATTTCTCTATTTTTTCAATATTGTTCACCTAAGATTTGTGCTTTAATGGCTAGCTGAATTTATTCTAAGTGTAACTCATAACAAGATTCAACATCTTGGAGCTTAATTTTTGTGCCTGGATTGATAGCAGGGGAAAGATTTTGTAAACAAAGGATATGATGCACTAGACCTGCTCTGTCTTAAGCTCTTTGATAGATGGACATTGCTCAAAAATAAGAATCTACAGGTAATATATATCAAACTGTTTTTCCTTTTAAATCTTGAATGCTTTAACATAAAATTGATGCAATTCAGCTTATGTAAATAGCTATGATGTCTGACTGAACTCTGTAGTGATTAAGAAGTAACAGTCAATGCTGCTGCAGAGTAATTATCAAGTATAGTTAGTTCGTAGTTGATGTATCTTCTCAATTAGTATAGTTTTGTAAGTGTTACTATAAGCCAAGAACCTTTGTAAGCAACTAAACACTATCACTTCCTTTTACTTGATCGTTCAGTGAATATGGGTTTATCAACTTAGTAATTTGTTTTTGACATCGCTAACATATTGTTCAACCTTGAATTGTAGAGCATAGTTATATACATGCATGTAACAAACCCTTGATGGTACTTGATATTTCAGAACACAGTGGGTCCCATTTTAATTCCCTTGCCAGTAGTTTTTTAATTTTGGAAAGGGTAAGAAAACCTTCTATAATTTTATTAAGTTAACCAATATTCTTTTTTGTGAGGAAATATTCTTCTAATTCCATCATGTAAACTCGGTATGTTAGATTTTTCAAAAGAATTTACATCGAGTGAATTTATTGTGCTTTTGAAATGGCTTTTTCTGCAATATTTTTATGAGGTTTTTTGCAGGATAATGAAAGACTAAAGAAAATATACGTGAAGATGGGGAAGTTGATGTACCAGTATCTGCATGTAGAAAGCTTATAGATAGATTCCAACTAGTTAGAAAAAATATGGGAATTTGTAGGATTTTTTCCTAGTGCATTTGCACTTTTTATATGGATGTACGATTCAATTGTAAAGTCCGCTTACTCTTAAATAATATAATTACCTTTTCCTACAATGCGTGTGTGGCTCTACTATTTTATTTTGTCATAGCGAAAATACAATATGCATATGAATTGATTTAATTACATCGACATGAAAAATGTCATTTTCTCATAACAAAAAGAAGGCGTCTCTATGTTTCTTAGCACATAACAAAGCGACTCTACATCAATAGAGACATGCTGTAAGCACACATATCAAAACATCTCTACAAGCATAAACATATGATTTACCATTTCTATAAAACGTCTCATATATTATACACATGCATAACATTGTGTCTCTATGATCCTTGACACGGTCCATAGGGAGACGCTCCAAGGAAGTTTTATAAAAACATCTCTAGAAACCCATAAAGATGATTTAAAACATCTCTAGTACATAAGTGGAGTGTCTCTACAAGGCTTTCCTGTTGTAGTGTCAGTGCGGTCGGGTAAGTCTGGATGAGGCTACGTGGCTCAAGCGGGAAGCAGATGAAAGTCAAATATTGAGAAGAGATGAGTTGGTGCATGTGGTGCACTGAGTGATGAGGCCAATGTACATAGAGACAATTCAGTGGAGTCCCGATACATGAAGACGTGACAGCTAGTTATTAGACACTACGGGCTATATGTCAAAGCATACAGACATGCTTTAATGTGAAGGTGAAGACGGAGTGAAGAGAAGGTGCCCAGAAACTTCGTCGAGGTATTTTGGTAATTGGTCAAATACCTGGTTGGTGCCTTGATCAAAACCACAACGTAGGGAGGTGCAAAGGAGAAGTGGTTTAGGTCAAGGTGAGCCAGGATTGCTAAGTACATCAATCATTAATGGTTTAGCAGGTTTATTCTTGTAAGCGCTTTGAGGAATGTGCATGAATGTGTAAAACCTGATAAAGTATTGAGTTAATAGGTTAGCCTATATAAGTGAATAAAATCCAACTAGGAGGCTGATTAGGGTTTTGTGGTGTGAGCCTCTATATATAAGGAGGGGGAGTAGTTTCCTTAAGGGAGAAGCCTTTGGAAGAAGTTAGGGTTTCTTGAGAGAAACTTTGTGTATGTGCTCCATGGAGAGGGAGCTCTATCTTCTAAGAGTGGAGTGGCTGTAAATATTCATCTACAAGTGAAATAAAGATCCAATTTCTTATATGTGAGTTTTACCATAGATTTCTCCTTGTACTTTTAATTTGCTTGGTTTTCTTATTTAGATTTCCTCTCTCCTTGATCTTGCTGGTTCCCAAGGATGTGTGGGTGATGGAAGAACCTCCTGGAGGCTAGAACCCATCCATCTAGGCAATCCCATAGCAAGTTCTTGGTGATTGCCTCGGTTTGCCCAGTTTTGATGTAATCTGCCTTGTTTTGGACAAAGATAAAAAAAATTGTTGAGTAGTTTATCGATCTATTGATAAAATAGGTTCATAGGACCCTAAGGAAGCTACGTTTCAAGTTTCAAATCATTTGGTAGAGTAGATTAGAAGTTAAGCCTACTTGAATTCTTAACGGTGGGCTATTTTCTGTTCTAGAATGGCGAGTGGCCAGACTGCCCAGACCCAGTGAGACCAACCATTTGATGTTCTGGCCCATTTGTTGGTTCTTTTTCTCACTTAGCTATTTGGCCTCTGTTTGATGGTTGTTTCTACTGTACGTATGATCTTCTTAGTTCTCTATAACTATTGAAGTAAAGAAATTTTTGTATTCAAATGGTGTTGATTTCGTTAAAGTTGAAAAAGAGGCAAAGATCATTAACCCCTTTGATCTCCGCCATCAGTCCTACAACCTCTAGATCATCACCTCTTGATCGGATAGCTCAAATGTACAAGGGCACAATTGTTAGTATGTACCCTAGAGGCAATCATAGAGATGATTGTATTACTTCTATATTTATGACCTTTGGAATAATATATTATTATATTCCTTGAATGAATTATTATTTATAAAAATTAGCAACTATGCGACTTATTGGTGAAGCTATTTATTTGTTGTATGATATCATTCGAAAATATCCCTGGCCGAATGCCACTAGTTGAGACACTAGTGACTTATAGACTAGCACATGTATTGATTGATGACCATGTTTCATCAGTTCTAGATATGGAGATATTAAATCAATAATATGGATACATGTTAGAGAGCATATTGTTATATTGACCCACCTTGAGACACTGTTGAGATTGTTATGTTATGTGTCATCAGTTGGTCTCAAGCAATAATTATGTATAATCCTTGTATCTGAGATCAACATAGTTTTCTACATGTGTAATAGTGCACTTACGGGTTGCCAAATACTATTCCGTAACTGGGTAGCTATAAAGGTAGCTTTCAGGCATATTATGAAATATAGCGAGGAATGTGACTGATCGGATATGAGATTTGCCTCTTGTACATAATAGGAGAGATATCCCAAGGTAGTGGTGGAAACGGATCGAATACGGATAGATAATGTCGCTATTATATTTGTTTTCATATTTTTTGGTATACAAATTTGGATACCTCAAATATGAATACAAATATGAATAATATTGAATATAGATACAGAGCGAATATGAATCGAAATGAATATGGTCACAGATATTTATCGAAACATGAAAATCTCTTAAACTATACGTCCGAAATCAACAAAAACACATAACTAGTTTATTTGCAAAAGAAATGGAGAGAAAATGAAAGGAATGTTCATATTAATGAATGAATGAAGCAAGATGGGTATAATGATTAATTACCACCAATGGTCGATGGAGTGTTGGGGATGCAGTGCGTGCCTGATGTGCACAGCGTCAAAGAGGAAGCCAATGAGCAGCATTGCAATGAGCGGGATGTTTTTGATGTTCTGCACAAGCTGGAGCCGCGCGGGGTTGAGACCGAACCCTCACGTGAGGTGGAAATCGAGGGCCAACCATGGGAAGTTGAGGCAAATGGGGGTGGAGGGCGGTGTTGGTCAGACAACTGGAGGGGCGGAGGAGGGCAAGAAGGTGCCGACAGGAGGGATTGCTAGTGGAGCGCACGGGGATAGAAGGCAGCCGGTGGAGATGACCAGACGTGGTTGGAGGAGGGAAGGGCAGCATCGGCAAGTGGGACGACCGGATGGGCGATGGTGGAGGGTAGGACAGTGCCGATGTGTGGGAAGACTAGACGGGCGGTGGTGGAGGGTAGGGCGGCACCGACGATCGGGACGACTGGATGGGTGATGGTAGAGGGTAGGGCAGCTCCGATGACCCGGACTAGGAGGAGGAGTGGAGTAGAGGGCCGGTGGCGGTGGAAGCTCTGCTCTAGATCAGCTATGGGGATTAGATCTGGATTGGCCACAATTACGGGCCAATGGGCTGGGCTCAATATGAGGCTATAAACATCAGATATCCAAACTCCTTAATCACCAGATAGTCTGGATCCATATTCGTATTTAGCGGATAGTGGGCTACTATATTCATATCCATTTCTGAAGAAAAAATCTGTATTCGTTTCCGATCCAACGCTATCCAAAAAATCCAAGTCGAGACAATCTGTATTCAAAAATTGTTCGAATTGATCGGAAACTATCCGATCCATTTTCACCCCTATCCGTAGGCCCTTTGATGTGGTTGGATAAAGAAATTGCATAGCCATGCCATGAGTGGTCGATGAGTCGATCACATAAAGTTATCTATCACTAGATTGGAAAAAGAATGAAAAGTCAATGGATAATACGTTTCTCATCGGAGTTCAATCAGGTATCGTGAGACAAAAGGAGAATAATATACAAACATGTCATTTAGTTTGATCAAATACAAATTGGTCGTATGGGTGTACTCACTGGCTGTGAGTTAGTCGGACATATCACAAACTGGTCTGCGAATTGGTTGTATGGAGATGTGGATTGGTCATAACCAGATAGGATCTGGTCGTAAGGAGTTATAGACTGATCGTGAGTAACTAGGACTTTATTACAGATCATATTGCATGAGGTTAGTCTTGATTGATCTTTTTGTATACTTAGAGGTCAATATGCCCTGCTAGGGACTGTTATAGACTAGTGATAGTAAATGTGTTTTTGGGTTACAACCAAGTATACATATATCTATAGGGTCATACACTTAATGGATTGGAACAATAAAAGATCTGATTAGAAGTTTTCTGAGTAAGATACAATCTCTATTCGTATTAAATAAGGATTCAATCGGACTGTAACACCCCGCCCATCCTCTGGGCCTAGCGTGCTACCAACATTGCATACTAATACCACTTTTAGACATCTGCTAAACAATTTAATCACACTCTACCTTGTTCATGAAGCAGCAACTACTTACACCATACCATTTTTAAGCAACTATGCTAGCTTACTAGTGGAGTTAAACATACTACCAAAAGCTAGATATGTGAAGTGCTGCAGGAATGTGAAGTCATTCATGTGCTACACCCGCCCTTGCAAGACGTCCTCAACAGTTACCTAAAAATAAAACAGCAAAGCAAGAGTGAGTCCAAAGACTCAGCAAGTACACAATCTCTACTCCTAAAAAGAAGGAGTTCAAGGTGATGGTGCATTCTACACCTCAAAAAGGTAGTCTGACATGTGGGCCCACCCACCCCTCCAACCGCCCGTGAGCCTGCTCCCCCCCCCGAACCCGTGCGGCCGTGCGCTTCTCCCCATTTCTCCGCCGCCTCCTCCCCCACCCTCCGCGCCGCCGCCTCCTCCCCCGCCCTCCGTTCCGCCGCCGCCTCATCCCCCGCTCCTCTGCTCCGCCGCCTCATCCCCCGCTCCTCTGCTCCGCCGCCGCCTCCTCCTCCCCCCACCCGTCCGCTCCACCGCCACCTCCTCCTCCCCATCCCGCGCCGCCGCCGCCTCCTCCTCCCCCCACCCCCGCGCCGCCGCATCCTCCTCCCCCCACCCCTCCGCTTCGCCGCCGCCGCCTCCTCCTCCCCACCCCGCGCCGCCGCCTCCTCCCCTCCCTCCCACCCCGCGCCACCATCGCCTCCTCCTCCCCCACTCCTCTGCTCCGCCGCCTCCTGCCCCGCTCCTCCACTCCGCCGCCGCCTCCTCCTCCCCACCCCGCGCCGCCGCCTCGCCGCTACCGCATCCTCCTCCTCCCCACCCCCGCGCCGCCGCATCCTCCTGCAGACGGCGGGGGCGGCGCCGGTTGGGGGTGGAGGAAGGAGGCGGCGCGACCTCCATCTCACCGGTTGGGGGCGGAGGTAGGAGGAGGCGCGGCTGCGGCGGCGGCTGGCTCGGAGAGGAAGGGGGCGGAGGAAGGAGGAGGCGCGACGTCGCCATGACCCCCTCCTCCGGCGTCGTGGCCTTCTTCCACAACCTCCCCTCGCTGCCCGCTCCCCTCCCCGCTGCCGCCCACGACGCCATCTCCTCCCTCCTCGCCTCCCCTACCTTGCCGTTGCCGCCCACACCGCGGCATCCCTCGGCCGCCTCGCTGCATCCCGCGTCGACCTCCTCCCTCCCTCCTGACCTCGCCCTCCCACTCCTCATTGCGCCCCTCCTCCCGCCTCGCCTCCTGCCTCATCAAGGCCCCCGCAGCTTTTGCTTCCTGCGTCCTCCGCATCGGCCCCCCGGGTCACGCTTCCCGCCCCGCGACCACCCTTTCGTCCAGGCTCTCGCGTCGGGGGCCGACGGCGTGCGTGCGGAGCTGACGCGGCAGGCAGCCAGGATGGTTGCCGGGGGGGTGGACGGAGTGGTGGGGTTCCTGAGGCCGTTCGTGACGTTTGCCGTGGTGAGGAAGGGGGAGGCTGCGTTTGCGAGGGATTTGATCGGTGCACTAGCCGCCGCGGCCGCTGCAGCGGCAAAGCCGGATTCTGCGGTCCCGTTGCTGAAATTGCCCGGCGAGAGCTTGCTGCATTTCGGCCGCGGGGATGGCGAGGTATGTGACGTGGTCTCAGTTCTCTCATGGATGGTAGTATTGATGCTCTGGGTGATGCCATAGTTTGAGCAGCCCTGACAAGGACGGTTGTGATGTGCAAGCAATTATGGGAGTGATCGATTCCTGCTTCTATGGATGTTAATGTTATTGTTTAGTAGGGATTAGTATGATAAAGCACACTGCAGGGGGAAAACATGGAAGTTCATGTATCTCATAATGCATAATTGGAAATGTGTTTGGTAGTGCATTATGTAATTGTCGAAGCCTCAAATGGGAATTAGGCAATTAGCCTACTCTGAGCTTATTTGTGCCTGGTTTTCTTCAGGAAGTGAGGCTCTGGCTTAGTTCTGTGGAGTGCTTGGTGGATGCTTATGCGGTATTATTAAGGAAGTTGGCTCATGCTGAAATGGTACTATTGCTTAATTCTTGAAAAGAAATGTATTCCTGGCTTATCGATATTTTAAGATGCAGTCATGTTGGTTCTGAAT
Source organism: Dendrocalamus latiflorus (assembly GCA_017311315.1). Classification (NCBI taxonomy): domain Eukaryota; kingdom Viridiplantae; phylum Streptophyta; class Magnoliopsida; order Poales; family Poaceae; genus Dendrocalamus; species Dendrocalamus latiflorus. The sequence goes on from CM029648.1 coordinate 37,027,642, forward strand.
TAGATATTCAGGTATTTCATATTCTAGGCTGTGCCTCTTGAGTTGGCACCGAACAGTTTAGTGCTCTTTTTGTAGGGCTTTTATCTGCTTGTACCTAATGGATTGAGTACTAATTTCATATATTTATATGATAATTAGTGGAATAATGCTTCCCTCACTAAAAATATCACCCTCTGAAAACTTAATTTATGTAAAGGCTATGTAGTTGCCTCCATGAACTCTCACACCCATTTGGACAGGGCTTGTTTATACTGGATGTTATACTGCCTACATACTGATTAGTACGCTTCTGCACTTAATTCATAGCTGCTATGCAAACAATGATCTACCATAAAATTTATGTTTTCAGTTGAAATATTGTACTACTCAATTTGTTGAAATTTCCAGTGTATTCATCCCTGTGCTGTGTATTTGGGCTATTAGTAGCAAACTTTGTGAGAAACAAAAGCTACATCATTGTCATGGTGGTAGTTATATAATTGTTATCAGCATACTTCTTGCAGTAGGAGTGCCAAAGATATCAGTATTTCTTCTGTACAATGAACTCTTGCGAGCTGCTCACTTCATTCTCTCCTGTAGTATTGGATCCTTGCTGAACTATGGAAACTCATAGTGACAACACTAAGATTTAATTGACGCATGAGCCTCTTCTATGTGTGGGTAGGCAACTGATCAGTTAGTTAGAGGGTGTTTTTTCCGTTACGGTTACTTGAGTTCAAATGCTTATATAGCTGCTATGTATCAATAATGCATCATAGATTTGCTATAACTCGCTTCTTTTAACAGCCAACATATGATGCCCAAGCAAGTAGTGTGGAGTTGGGTCTGTTCTTTTTGACTTCGGTTTATGGCTTATGGCTGCGGTTTATAGTTTTTGGGTTGTTCGTGAGAGAGTACGGAGTAACAAAAACTCGTGTGCTGTTTTAGCCGATATAAATGAAGTCGCTACAGTGTGTACTACAATCAACTTATAGACCCCGTCTTGAAAAGACACTCCATTTGAAAGCTAATTATTCCTAGCTTCGTCACTGATCTATAGTGTTCTTGTTTGATAGACTAATTTTAGAGTATTTCCTTTGCTCCCTATCATTTTGCAATTAGACTTTTTAAATGTTACGATTATGTTTTAATCCGTAGCAACGCACGGGCATCCAACTAGTAGAACAATAAACACGACCAAACATGTAAGCAAATCAACCATCCATAACCTTCTCCGCATGCATTGCTATGCTCATATCATCGTTCTCATGTTTCCACATTAATCATAACATACTCTACATGCATTGTCATATTCCAACATTGCCAAATCATCAATGCAATGCAATCCTGCTCTACATGCACATTTGCTCATCTCATTGCAAATACCGGTATTGCCGAGTGAACACCCGTCGATGTTCACCCATAATCTTTGGCCCGCCCATTTCGGCACAGGGGTCTCTCCACTCCCGTGGAGGCCTACCGAAGTAGGTCTTACTCAAGAGCACTTCGGATTAGTCCGCTAGCTTTACTCATAGCTAGGGACTTTCTCACCGCCCTCACTCTTGAGTGCACATAATGCAAATGTATATGCATATGCCCATTGTCATAATCATGCTCATCATCAACATCATTAGCAGGTAAGCATCATTGCCCACCTTAGTCCATCAACATTACCATCGTTTACCATGCATCTTTATGTCATGTAAACACCACATTTCCACATAAACATCATGTAATCATCGCATTACCACATAAATATTATCACATCATGTAAGTATCGTATATTCATAGACTCTATGGTCTACCGCTCTACCATGCACTTGCCTGTTAACCAAGCGGAGCGGAACGACGTGCGGACGGCGTCGTCTCGGGGCCTCCACCTGGGCAAGCAATAAATCCAACTTAACGGCAAAACAGAAACCAGAGCTTCAACAGATATCGATGATTCTACGCGCGGACCCAACTCAAGCGTAGAATGCACAGGGTCAAGGTCCTGTCGCGCAGGAACCACCCTATTTTCTTTTTCTTCTCTTTTTTCTTTTTTTTCTTTTCTTACTTCTCTTTGTTTTTTTCCTTTTCCCTATTTTCTTTCTTCCCTTTTTTTCCAACCGGTTCGGCCGACTGGCCCTACCTCCTTCTCCCACGGTCTCTCTCTCTCCCCCCATTTCAATCTGGCCGAATGGCCTCCTCTTCCCTGCCAACTCTCTCCTCCTCTCCCCCATTTCCATCGGCCACAGGGGCCTCTCCAAGCGGCGCGCGACACACGGGTGCCGGCCTCCTCCCCCTCGCCGCCGACCAGTGGCCGCCGCCGGCCTTCTCCGCCTCCACGGCTCCCCCTCCCTCGCACGCGCAGCCGATCGGCCGGGCCCCCAGGGGCGACGCGTCGGCGCGCGGGTGCGCCGGCCGCCGCCGGCTCCTCCTCGACGCCACCTCCACCCCACTCTCTCCCCCATCCCCCCTCTCGTCTGCTCGGCCGGGAGGCCCCAGGCGGTGTGGCGGCACTTGGCGGCGCCGGCCCTTGGCCCGCCGCTAGCGGCTCTGCCGGCCCCCGCCTCCCGCCTCCGCCTCGCCTTCCCCCTCTACTGCGCCTCCTGCATGCGCGACCGTGCCGCTCCTCCGGTGGCGTGGCCCGGCCCGGTACAACCGGCCCGAGACCCGCCGCTGGCACCCCCGCCTTCTTCTTCCCTACCCTCACTCTCTCTCTCTATGTGTGTGTGTGTGTGGTGTCAAGGGATTGTGGGATGGAAGACAACCTCAGTGGGCGGCTTGGCTTGTGACCGGCGGTCGTCGACGTCCTCCGTCGTCGTGGCGCCGTCTCACTGCCGCCCTTGCTCGTCCTCTTCGGCCTCCTCCTCCTTTCCTCTTCCTTGCGGTGGTTCGGATGTGCTCGAGTATTGGGGTGGCTCTTGGCTTGGCAGTGAGAAGGAGTGGAGGGGTGTGCTTCGGTTGGCTTTGTTCTTGAGGTTGTGGCAGAAAAGTGGAGTAGGTGGGGTAGCTGTGTGCTGACTTCTGCAAGGTTCATGGCCAAGGTGGCATGCATGCACGCTAGGGCAAGCATGCAGCTTGCCACGTCTCCCTGGCAGTAGGTGAGGTATTACACGGAGGCTTTCTAAATGAGGTACGATATCCATTCATATTAGATAAGGATTTGGTCGGAGGCTTTATATAAGGGGAACATTGTGGCTATAGGTAGAGGTGTGAGACAGAGAGAGATTGCACCACTCACCAAAACCTAGCAGCCACCTTCCGAAGGCCTCACTGTGCGCACTGGTGCTAGCACACCGCGTTCCATCTCTAGATGTGTGGACTTCGGTAGAGGCACTTCTGCGATTGCAGTGTTGGTCAGGACGATCCGAGAAGAAGATAATTGGTTTGTAGAGATCGACTATCGGTAGAGGATGATCGGCTTTCGATGATCGCTTTTCAAAGACGTTGGACGATCAACTAGTTCTACTATATCGACATGCGCTATGTTGAACTGAGCTATTTTAACTCTTCTGCCGCTACATTACGTGTCTAATGATAATAATTTATGATCTCTTACTCACATAGCTTTCTAATTTACATGATAAACATCTAATTTACGCTAGTATAGCCTATTCGTATCTCTACAACGGTGCCATTTGAGCGAGCCAGAGGATGTGAATACAAACATGTGTACACCGAGAGACTCAGAAGTCAGATCATGAGCCTATGTTCTAGAGCTTTGGTTGGTTGCCAACACAAAAGGAAGTGGTATTCATCACTTCGTTAATTCATTGCTCCAATTTTTTTCTGTTAGTTCAGACTCCAAACAGGTTGCTGGGGTAGGTACCGTTCATTTGATTAAATTGCGAGCTTTTCCCAGCTGACAGCGACCACACATGCTGCATTGCTGCAAAATTAAGGCCATAAACTCGCTGTACTTAAGGGAGTAATGTCGGAAGTTAGCCCTAACTGCAATTAGCGACGGGACCTAACACTCGGCAAGCCAAGCTTGAGTTTCATTCATCACTGGTTACTACTAGTAGCAGTAGTTCTTTCTTCTTTTTTTAGAGAGACTACTAGTAGTAGCTGGTAAAACAATAATATATATATATATAGAGAGAAATTAATGATCAAAATGTCACTTCAAAATCTGTACCATATTCAAAATACATATTTATGTCACTCCCAGTTCAGACACTATGTAACAATATCTATAGTTTATCACCTCACACATACGTAAGATTAGAAATAATATTTTCAATGTATAATACTCAATTAATTTCTTTCCTCTTATCTCACCTTCTCTCTCCTTTTTATCAATCCTTATCCTTAAACTTTTTTGATCTTCTCAAATATGTAATATCTTATATAAAACACTACTATTACCTCTCTTCTTTAATTATTTTTCCACATCAGTTTTTTTTTGCTTATTTAGTGAGCTATGTACACTGCTTACACTTAAGAATGCCCTTAGAACAGAGTATTATTTTCAGTCCAGCGAGCTGCCATGCATGCAGTCAGCGCTGACACGTCAGTGTGGGTGAAAGCGAGGCGACCAAAAAAAGATTACACTTTGACAGCCTTCGTTGAGACCGAGGGACGAAGGAGATTTTGCATTACCGACTCTCTAGGCCGTTTTTTTTATGGTGACAGGGACAACAGCATACTGTACTTACCCCGTTAGTATAACCGTAGGTGATGTTTTTGTTAAGGTGCATGATCCACGGGGTTTTTAGCTTCCTGTTCTCCACACCATCATTGTGTCGTAACTCATGTTTTGTTAAGGTGCATGATCCACGGGGTTCAGAGAATGAAAGATACTGCTCAACAAGAGGGGACGGCCGGCAATGAAGACCTACTAAGATTCCAGATCAATTCTGAAATGACCCATGCAGCGGTTATGGCTGGTGTAGTGGGAGTGAGCAGAGCACTAATAAAGATTTTCAATTTGGTAGGAACCAATCCGGACCTAAAGTTGGTCCTTTTTCGGTTTTAGCTTTGATTTCTATCGATTAGTATTATTTATCAGATCTAATAATCATAGTAAAAAAATCAGTTATAGTCTAGTTTTTTAGTTTTGGTTATTATTACTATGGATTATTACTATTTATTAGATCTAACTGTTGCATTGCAGTTAAAAGATATCAGCCAGTTGAAAAGGCCGGATCCTTAGGTTTACTGCCACTAGTGTTACTGTCGCGCTGCATCAGCTCTTGGCCCCTGGGCGCTTGTTCTGCCTGACTGCCATCTTGCCTGCAGTACAGTACCCGATGACTCCGACCCATCAGGAATTCAGGATTCAGAAAAATCACAAGATGCAGCAAGAAAGAAAAAGAGCCTGCAGAAAGGGCTAGAAATTCAGCGAAGGGTGTTTCCTTTCATTTATTCCTTTGATCACGACCGTACATGCAGCATCCACGCAAGGTCAGGGGAATCTAGAAAGATTAATTACTGAACAGATCTAAAAAAATTAATTACTGAACATGTTGCAGGTTATACGAACGAGTAAGACCCTGTGTATTTTGATTTGAGTATTTAGTTTCTGGTTTATTTTTTATTATTTATAAATATCCTTTTTCTAATTATTTTTGCTTTTTTTACTTTTTTTTGTCGGTTCTTTTTTCTGTATTCGTTTGTATTATTCGTGATGAGTTAATCTATTTTTCCTATATTTATTTTTTAATTTAGTTACGTCAAATAAGTCAGCATCAGCTACAGTGTAATTTTAGTCATAAGTCAGCTTATTTCAACCCAACCGAGCGGCACCTAAATTGCGTGTGTTTTTTAATTCAATTTTCTGCCTGATTGAATTGCTCTATCAAGCAAAAAAAAACACACTCGAGTAAAAGTCACAATTTGATTTGCTAGCAGTTCTTTTCCGTTCCATGTGAAGTGTGAACCTCTTAATGCCGGGAGAACCTTTTCTTTTCAGACAGATGGGGTCCCCTTCCCTATCAACTCCAAACTTCAAATCCTAATTATTAGGGAGCGACCAAAAGATTTATAGCACACGAAAGCGAACCATTTTGTTACATATCTCATCCTAGATATTAATTTCATATTAAAAGTGTACTCCTCATCTAACCACACATGGATAGGAATTTAGGACACCCTTTCTAGCTTCTTTTTGCATGAAAATTGCATGGATTTTAGATTAGTTCAACTTTAAGATTTGCATAGTTTCTTCTTAAAAGTGTATAAGGCTAAATGTGGGAGGCTATCGTGTGTTGGCAAGCGTGCTTATACAAATTCTTAGCATGTGTATAGAATGGATAAGAGGAACTCTTGAACCCACCCATCCACACTGGTTTAAGTCTCACTTCTACCTTAAGGCCCTGTTTGGAATGCGGGAATTTTTCCCGATTCCTGCGGGAATTGAACTGTTTCCTGCAAAATTTCTGCAAAATTCCTGTGAAATTCCTCTGTTCCAAACATGCCCTAAATATGGAATGTGGGAGGATAAGTCTCGTACCTTCACATCGTATAGAATGGATAACATATATGCATATCAAAATTACAATATTTTACTAAAAACCAGAGTGCATATACAAAAAAGTATAGTAGAAGTTGGTATTTTTCATAGTTTGTCTAAGAATTTAAAATACACAAGCCCGAATAAAAAAGTAAAGTGGGCAAATAATTGTATATCCTGAATATAGCGAGTATAAATATTGTAATATTCTCCTTGATAAATACAAAAAGCAATCATAAATCTCTACTAATATAAATGAGGAGTTTATCCGTCATCCTCCCCTCCCGACTCCCCATACACACGCAACGTAGCTCCTACTGTCCTAGCGCGCAGAGCAACCCCACGCCCTTCCCTAAAAAATCGGTCGATATGTGGGTTACCGTGTTAGACGTGTGCCCCTCCTCCCCCACGCACGCGCAGGAGCATGCCTTCCATCCATCCCGCGCCCCCACCACGCAACTGTCTGTCTCCCCACTTCTTTCCCAATCCATCTCACGACCCTATCGCACAACTGTCTATCCCTACTTCTTCCCCAAATCCAATCTCTAGCCAACTGGCGCCTCTCCCAATTGTCATCTCCTCCTTCCCTTCCCAGATCTGTTGACCCCTCCCCCGATCTACCTGCAAACTGTGCAGTCATGACCGCCTCTCGAAGCCTGGAGATGACGAGGACACTGATGTGGAGGTGGCCAGCCACGCAGGGTAGTGGGAGCACTGCACGATGCCCTTAGGCAGATGAGGACGTCGTGAGGTCAAAAAATTACAAAATTTTTTGCACAAACTCCTGACACAGCGTGCTTTATTGTATAATATTTTTAGAATTTTACCCCTCCAAATATTGCTCAAAAATTCATACGATTTTGATATTTTTAGAAATTTTTAGATATAGCAAACGAGCTTCAAAAATTATAAAATTTTATGTGAAGCCTTCCAACATAGTCAACGTAATTGTGTATTTTTTGAGAATTTTATATACTCGTAATTTGTCATGTTAATTCAAGATAATTTAATCATAATTAACCCAAATAAACATGATAAATTTAGACCAAATAAAATTCCCAAAAATTACAAAAAATTATCTGTTGTAAATGTTGCTAAAAATTTTTGTTTAAATTTTATGTGCCCTAATTATCTGCTCTAATTTTTCTCACTTAATGTTTGTTTGAATTTTTAAATACATCAAATGAGTTCAAAAAATTATGAAAGTCTATGTACAGTCTTCTAACATAACATACTTAGTAGTATTTTTTTGATAATTTTATCCATTGTGAATATTGCTCATAAATTTATACAATTTTTATATTTATATGAGTTTTTACATATAGCAAACAAACTCTAAAAATTACAAAATTTTACATGAAGCCTCCTAACATAGTCATAATTATTATGTAATTTTAAAAAAAATTAATGTGTTCCGAATTTGTCACACTTATTCGGGTTAATTTACCCAGTAATTTATGATTAAATTCAGAGAACATAAAATTCCTAAAAAATTACACAATCACTATGACTATGTTAGAAGGCTTCACATAAAATTTAATAATTTTTTGAGCTCATTTTCTATACGTAAAAACTTATACAAATATCAAAATTTTATGAATTTTTAAGCAATATTCACAATAGATAAAATTACCCAAAAATTACACTGACTAGTACACTTTGTCAGGAGGTTGTACATTAATTTTCGTAATTTTAAGAGCTCATTTTCTATATTTGAAAATTGAAATAAATACTAAATAAAAAATTAAGGTAGGTAATTAAGCCAACTAATCAACTGGGTTAATCACATGCCGTCTCCTCACCGGATGACAAGCTGCCTGCCGTCTCCTAAGCAGGTGGCAGGCTGCCTACCGTGGGCGGCCCTCCCACACCTGCCCTCGCCGGCGCTGTCGCCCGCCCACTGGATGGTAAAAGTGATATTTCTGCAAATACGATGCGTATACTGCTAGTTTTGTAAATATCGTTGCTAACAGTGCCAAATCCGCTAAAAAAAGTCAATGAAGCGCTCGGTGTTTGGACTTCCTAGACTGGCTGTGCTGTCATCTCTGATCTTGGTCGCACGGGTTAGCGAGTTCTGCGCCCATGATATTGTCAACCCTCTCCTGGTGTACCCAGGGGCGGATCCAAAGAGGACCCAGTGAGGGCACAGGCCGCCACTCAATTCGCAGAAGTCCAGGTATATAGCCCAAGATTTAATGCTAGTGCCCCCACTCAGCCCAACTAAAAGGCCCTCACTCATCTGTGATTTATCAAATTGATGAAGGAAGCCTTCATTTTGCCCTCTACTAAAAGGCTCAGGTATACTTGGCTTTGTGGGTGTGCCCCCTCTCAGATTTTGTCCTGGATCCGCCCCTGGGTGTACCATGTGTTCGACAAAATCCTTAAAGAGGACAAAAATATTTTGGATTACTATTATTGTTGCAGGCCACATCGACCATAGCCGGTGCACAAGATTGACTATTATTTGTTGGCTTGCTCACAATAAAGGTTAGTGCAGCTCGATGATTTTTCATGAAGCTCACACCCATATTATGGGCATAGATAAGTACTCTGTATTTGTACTTGATATTTTTTACTTTTATGATCTCTATGTACAACTTACACTGTTACTTTTATACTAAGATATACTAATAAAATTATAATATTATAAAATATTTTTAACGATGAATCTAATAATTTAATTTTTCATATATTTAATCTACATAGTTTTAAACGTATTGATAGTCAAATTTAGAATATTTGACTGCATGGCTTTTAATAATCAAGTAAAAAAGAACGAAAGAAGTATTATTCTAATTATATAGTATATTTTGGAAGTAACTGCTAGTAGATGGAGTATTATTCTCATTGTAGAAACAAATATGGAAGTAACTTTTAGCAGATAGCTACTGTCACTGTTAGGAGAAATATCAGAATAGTTATCGCGTTGGAAAAAAATAGGAGCTTCAATTATATCGGCACATTACCAAAAATGTTATCTATGGAGATGTTCTTACATCGTAGATGTACCAGAAACAATAACAACTAAGTATGGACATTTATTTTCGATTATATATTTATGTTTCGCGCCATTTGTGTGTAAGAAAATCTTGATATTTACTGTATGGCTTAGAATCATATTTGATAATATTTATCACCTTTTAGAATTTTATTTTAACGCACGCACCTTACCGGTAAATAAAAGAAACCGAGTCAAACTGCCAAACCGTCGTGACAAAAGCAAGACTCACCGCAGTCTAGACTGCTGTCCCATCTCCCCTCAACTTCCCGCTACCTCCCTTCATCTCCTCGGAGCCGCAGCCGCAGCCGCCCGCCGGTGGCCGCGCCCGCGCCACATGACGCGCCGCCATGGGATGCCTCCTCGGTAAGCTCGCCGCCGCGCCAGGCTCCTCCCTCTTCTTCCCCGCGGCCGCTGCCGCCGCCGGAGGAGGAGGAGGGGACGAGGTGCAGCTCAAGGCGCCGCAGCCGGAGCACATCGCGGCGGTGAAGAAGGACTCGTGCGGGTGGCCGCTCTGGCTCTCCTCTGCCGCCGGGGACGCGCTCAGGGGCTGGGCGCCCCGCTGCGCCGACGCCTTCCACAAGCTCGAGAAGGTGCGGAGGATTCTGATTTCTGCTTCTGCGCGTCCGTCCTTGTTTGGTAGTTACTGAAAAAAGTTTGGCCTTTTCTTGGAAGCGGTTGTTGCGGGAAGGATTTTTTTACTTTCCTTTTCTAATTCTGCGAGTTTTGTTGTGAGTGATCTTTCGTGGTTGTCGTGTGTGTGTGATCGTAGTTTGCAAAGAGGTGAATAATTTGTGAACTTGCAGTTTGAGTTCTTGCTGATTGTTTTTAAATCCAATATTTTCTCCGTGTTGCAAAGAACAAGGGTGAAAGGACAAAAAAAGTTGTTGCTTTTTCATAGTTCAAGTTCAACACATAAACAAACTCCAAATTCCAAGTGTCCAGCCGTTAAACTAAACAGAGATGAACAAATCCCCAGCTCTCTTGAGATTAAGATATCCGTAACCTCGCTTTTGCTCATACTTTATACTGTCCGCATCACAAGAATTCGTAATTCGTAAGGACAAATGGAAAAGTCAACTTGCGGTGTTCGTATTTGATACTTGTTATCGTTATCCTCACCATTTCAAATAAACCGAGATGAAGGAGAATTTCATTTTATTTTAATTGGGAAAACCGAGTCAAATATTCAGTGAAAATTAAGGAAACCATCCAAATTTGCTTACTACTTCAGGATGAATTCGAGCAAAACATTTACAAAAGTTGCGATCTTTTTGTGCAGATTGGGTCGGGAACGTACAGCAACGTGTACAAGGCGATCGACGTGGAGAGCGGCCGCGTGGTGGCGCTGAAGAAAGTGCGCGTGGATGGCGTCGGCGAGGCCGAGAGCGCGCGGTTCATGGCGCGGGAGATCGCCCTGCTCCGCCACCTCGGCGACCACCCCAACATCGTCCGCCTCGACGGCCTCGTCACCTCCCGCCTCGCCACCGCGCCGTCACTCTACCTCGTCTTTGAATACATGGACCACGACCTCACCGGCCTCGTCGCCGCCACAGCTGCCTCCGGCGCCCGCTTCTCCTTACCCCAGGTATGGTCATTGTGCTTGCTAGTATATAATGTTCCCTTAATCCATGAAGTGCACTGTGCACATTCACCACTGATATGTTCCTCAAAATTAGTAGTAGTATTTAGAGCTGAATCCAGTTTGTTAACACAGTTTGCGAATTGGATATTTATAATGTGCGCAAGATGATTTGTATTTACAGTTAACATAAAGCCTACTTTTTGTAAGTTTAGATAGGCTATGAAAGTCGAATTAAGGACGTTCTGGTGAGGTGAACCACATCCGAGATTAGTATGCATGACAAAACTAAACATCTCGGTTGCATTCCAAGGGATGAGAATTTTCATGGTCGTTTTATTTCTTTGGTTTTAGTTTTCTAGAAGGGGTTAGAGTATAGGAGAAGTGCAGCTGCTTGGTTGCCTAGTTACCTAAGATACTTGAATTCTGATTGATGATGTGCTGAGTTGAACTATTCTTTTAGTCTCCTGATAGTCAGAGATTAGGGAAGTTGTCAAAACAATTCGCATCACTCTGCTTGATTACTTGGGACAGTCAGCTGACTCAGCTCTAGTATGCTCGTGAATTGAACTACGGTGGAGGGATGATCTCTAAGTAGAATATAACATGGAGTGTTTCTATGTTGTCAATGCAAAACTACACATGCCCTGAACCGCTTGTAATTACTCTTAGTAATGGTCAGCACGGGCCATCCTAAATTTTCATTTGCTCTAGTATATGGCATTATTCTTTTTAGAGAGCACAGAAGCATTTTCCCAATAGAAGATCGTATGGATGGCTTCAAAAATCCGAAACAATAGTAGTGTTTGCAGCAATTTGGACTGAAGTTTAGAAGTAACTTACTGAGTAGGATATGGCAATTTCGAAGTATATTCAGTCAAAACTGAAATTTGAATTACCTGATGGAACCAAAATTTTCTTCTGTTCTAGAAGAAGAATCATTGACTGGTTATTCATAAGAAACTGCGCCTGTAGCTTTTTGTGGAGAAGTAAACAAATCCTTCAGACAGAAAAACCGCAATGATGTGGGCCTGGCAATCTATTAGACTAGTGAGGTAGAGTATTTACTAGGTTTGAACTTTAAACACAGGTTCCAGTCCAATTGACTAAGACAGGCATTGCATGTTTTTTGTTCACACATTGCTTACAAGAAATCCCTTAAACGAACTACAGATATGTCAACTGTCAACATTGGCTGCAATTAATTTATTTGCGTTTAGAACTGTCAAAGTGTGACATGTCTTTCTTTTCTGAAAAGGAAGGGCCCAACCAGGACAACTTTTTCCAGCAAAACAGTAAAGGATACATGCATGACCATGATTAAATTATATATGTTTTTGATGGAGTCTAATTCTTTGTCTGCAGGTGAAGTGCTACATGAAACAGCTACTATCCGGGATTGGACACTGTCATAACAAGGGTGTTCTGCACCGTGACATCAAGAGTTCGAACCTACTTGTCAGCAACGATGGAATTCTTAAGTTAGCTGACTTTGGACTCGCGACGTCCTTTGACCCTGATAACACACGGCCCATGACTAGCCAAGTGATCACACTTTGGTATCGTCCACCTGAACTCTTGTTTGGTGCTACTCACTATGGTGTTGGTGTTGATCTCTGGAGTGTGGGGTGCATATTGGCAGAACTTCTCCTCGGTGAGCCTATATTCCCCGGAAGAACAGAGGTACTTATCTGGTCCATATGAAATTTCGGCTTTACATAAATATTGCAGAAAACTGCATGATTGAGAGACTAATTTGTGGCTATTCAGGTGGAACAATTGCACAAGATTTTCAAGCTATGTGGTACTCCACCAGAGGAATACTGGGAGAAAATGAAGTTCCCGCATCCTACATTCAAGCCATATGAACGGTGTATAGCCGAAAAATTTAAGGATGTGGCACCATCTACCCTATCACTTCTTGAGACTCTCCTATCTATTGACCCAGATATGAGAGGCACCACAACTGATGCTCTGAACAGTGAGGTTAATACTACTCATCACCCTCTATTTTGAACCTTTAGAAGTCAGGCTCAGTCAGGAAACACTGCCACATGCAACAAATACAAAACATAAAGACTGAGCAGATAGTATGCAAGAGGATAATTTACAATTGATCATGATAGAATGGATTAAATTGAGTCAGCATCGATGTAATATACTAGATATACAATATCAGATAAGAAGCCAAGAAGTGGTTTTTGTTCACCTGTACTTACCATTTACTGTGAATTCAGTTCTTCAGGACAGAACCATATGCCTGTGATCCATCAAGCCTTCCCCGGTATCCACCATGTAAAGAAATGGATGTGAAGTACGAGAAGCACAAAAGGTCCTGTTAAACTCTCTGAAACTTATTTCAGCTATTTTCTTGTGTCGCCAAAAGCTTTAACATCTGTAATATCTTGCAGGAAGTTGAGAGCTAATGGGTCGGTAGAACGTCAGACGACGACCAGAAAGCCCATGTCACAAAATCCTGGACGCAGAGTATTTACTCCAGATGTCGATAATAAGTCACGAGCGAACCCAAATGTTTGTTTCCTTCTCCCTTTGCTAGAATTTTGTCTGATCTAAATCATACCGAAATGACCACAACCCTAACAAAATTTACATCAATAGCTATGCTTCTTGTGTCCTCCGCTATCTGATGCTTTATCAAAAGCTATATTCAAACTAACTACTTATACATATAAACCATGTCTAAATGTGAATTGTGTTCATTGTATCTTCAGATCCCAAGATTAGTGATGAGCACGAGCACGACCAAACTCGAGAGATTTCCTCCGCCTCATCTGGATGCGTCAATTGGTTTTAGTCTAGATTCCTCGGCTGATAGAACCACGGAAGAGTTCTCGTCATCATCGGCTGCGGACCTAAAGAAAATGCCGAACCTAACATTTGGTCACATGAAATCTTACCTGAACAGCCCAAAGAAGGGGATGCACAAAGTGAAGCCAAGCCTCAAGATGGCGCCTTCCACCGTTCTCATCGGTGCATTCCGGCCATACTCGCTTGGCCATCCAATGGAGGTGAGAAGAAAGAGTAGGGAGCAGTTCAGAGCCAAAGGAAGATATGCAGTAGGTGCAGTAAAATGACAAGCTAATCATGTCCCTTTTCCTTCTTTTCTAATCTTTTCTTCTTTCTTATTTTCTTACATCCCAGTAGCTGTTCATTTTTAATCTACAATTGGTAGGTAATACTTCTATAGTTCGGGAGTATAATAAAGGAGAGTTGTGAATAATGAATTTATGTAAAAAGGAGAGTTCACACAAATTCATCAGTAAAACAGTGTCGGGTCAAAGAACATTATCAGCCAATTTTGTAGCTCCAAGCTCTGGCTTTTCACGATTTACTCATATCAGGGGGAAAGAGAAATGGACACCGAAAATTATCGGACATGATCTTAATCTTGGCCAAATGTTTGTTCTCAACCCTCTAGATATCAAAAACGCTGAGAAAAATTTCCAGAGCAGAAAGCTTGAATGAACAGCTTCTAAATTAGTACCCTTCTTTTTTAACACTAATCGGTATACTTTTGTAATAAACAAAAGGAGCATTGCAGTACTGATGCTCCTTACATCATCCACGAAATCAATTTCTCAAATGCAGGGTTAGCTTACAAAAAACAACCAAGATTAAATACAGCAAATGATGCAAAGTATCATAGAAGGTGACTGAATCAGCCACATTTTACAAGCTGATATGTAAAATGTAAAGATCCCACACAGCACTGCCTGGTTAGGGATGAGATATTGCAGCAGCAGCTAGAGGTGCTGAAGCAGCACAGGGATGATGAGATTTCGCAGCAGCAGGAGCTGAGTGACGACTGAACAAGCTGTACACCGCTGCGGCGACAATTGCCAGGCCTCTGAACTTTAGCCACCTGTTTACATCTTTCGATTTTGACAACTGCATGTTCGTTCATCAACAAGAGTTAGAATTTAGAAACAGTAGAAGAGAAGCCATAGGTGCAGTGCTCAATTTGGTGAGGTAATATGAGAGGAGCTCATGCATGAACCTACATCGCTGGTGTTGTGTGCAAGACCATTCTTCTTGATCGCCTGAGGCGTCTCTGCAAGGAAAAGGATGATTCAAGTGTCAGTGCAATGCACCTCAAGAAAGAAACTAATCTGACGCAGAGGAAGTAACAGAGAAAGGATGAGAGGAGCGATTACCCGTGATTCTGACGGATCCGTCGCTGTCTCTGTCGCCGCCGTCCGTGTCTGCGGCGGCCACCAGCGCGTCGACGGCGGCAGCCTTCTGGCAGTAGAACCGGAAGCTGGGTGAGCCGGGCATTGCCAACGCCGCCGCCTGCTCCTCCTCCTTCGGCTCTGGCGCCACCTTACATCCCCGCCTCCTCCCGGCCGCCGCCGCCACCGACACGGACACGGACTCCTGCTGCCCATTCTGATGCCGCGCCACCAGAAGCCCCGAGGTAGACGCATCGCTGTGCCCCAGCGCCCGGCCCCGCCTCCGCCGCTCAACCCTGTCGGTCGACGCCGCGCACCCCATCGCAGGCGAAGGGGAGGGAGAGCGAGAGGGGGACGAAGAGCTGGATCATGGGATGCCTCCTCGTCTGCGGCACTGCTCGCGGCCTTAGTAAGGACGCGCGCCGGGAGGCGGTTGCACCGTTGCGGCCGGCGAGCGGCGGCGAGGGTTTCGCGGAGGCGGAGCCCAGATTTGGCGGGGTGGGTGTGACAGCTGGGTCCCACCTGGCAGAGGGACCACTATGGATGGGCTTTGCTGGGCCATGTGGCCTTCGATGCATTGCAGTTATGGGCCTAAGAATACACGGCCCAGAGACCCGACGTAAGAGCCCCCAATGGAGATGTCCTTTACTGCCAGGTAAACCCTCTTTATCTGCACATATTATAGTACATGTTTTTTTGTTTATGCACTCTTTTTTTTTTTGCGAGGTTTTGTTTATGCACTTGACAAACTCAAGTAGTTTTTTCTCTCTCAAAAAAGACAAGTTTTCTTTTCTAATACAAAATTTAAGGCCATCCAGTTAGCTCCAGAGTATTTCTTTACCTGTTATTTCAATGTGAAACGAACCTATCACTCGTTAAATAGCAGTGGACCTCGTTCCTCGCTGGTCATAGGTTTGGTGCAGAACTATGGATAGTTAACTGAAAAAGTGGCCGATCTTGAAATCAAGCAGAAGACTTGAGGTGCAATGTTCCTTCAGACATGTGGCTGCTGCCTGCTCGCTGCAGTTACCAGACAAGTGCACAACACCCTTCAATTCAGGACCTGCCAATACTCAGATTCCATTTCCTACTTGGAACTCCACTCCTTTATTATTCTCATTCTAGAAGCCACCCAATAACTTCAGAATCCTGAAGCTTAACAGAGTCCATCGATTGCAAAACAGATGCAGCTTGCTCTTGCAGGCAACTTGTGTGCCCCCGACACTACACACTGTCGATGTTGAGTGCTGTTACTGATGATCCATGGCCAGCCGGTGCTTTCAATGCCTGAAGCTACTCGGATGCTTGTAGGCAACTGAGACAGCCCTCCTCTACGTTGCACAGTTGTGTGCAGAAGAGGGAGTTATTAGAAATGGCCTTATGGTTGCTTTCATGCGTCTCCATGTTGGTTTAAAGCCAATCACCAACAAACCCTCCATCCATTCCCATTGGGCAATGCTAGAGGTGAGAAAAGGAGGGAGAGAGAGAGAGAGAGAGAGTTCAAAGATCTTGCTTTGTTTCTTGACTTGTTTTGGATTCCCTTGGAGGGAAGCTAAACTACCCTCTCCCCCTCCTCCTCCCCACAACTAGTCTAAAGTAGTAGTAATCAATGGATTAATTGAGAGGGTGATTCTTGCAGACAGCTGCCTGCCTAGCTATTCCAAAGGAAGTCTCTTCTCCCACTCCATTAATTCCTTTTTCCTTTGTTTTTCCTCCACTACATGCCCCTTGTCCATGGACACCTCCAGCTCCAATCCGTGGGCTATTCGGTTTGGAGCGGCTTGCATTGAGCCTGCAAGTTGCTCATCAGCTGGGAATGATCAATCAAATTGAACTTTGTCTTTCAATACCGCTGTGGCCGAACATTAGCTAATAATTAACACCAGCCCCCAGCATCAGATGTGTTGATGCCTAGCGACTTAGAGCAGGTACAATAAGGCTTAGTCAGCAGGCTATAGCAAATATAATATCAACCAAATCTTACGTGGCAGAGAGAGAAATGAGGAGAGAGAAGGAAGCTGGCTACTAAATTACAGCTAGCTATAGCACGTAAAAATAGGCATTTCACTCTCTTACACGTGGGGCCAAATAGTTATTGTAATAGCTACCTTATTGTATGAACTATTTTTTTGAAGGCTATAGATGAAATGGATAAGTGTTATAGCCACTAGTTGGCTATACTATTGTACTTGCTTAGAGTCTATCTTCCGAATAGTATCATGCTGTGCATGGCAAATCATTGAGTGCTGATAATGTTACTAACTATTTGCAGGTCCTGAATCATAAATAAACCATGTAGACAGGGGGGAAGCCTGACTATTTGCAAGAGATTTTGTGACCTAAGAAGAGACCGACCGGCCGGCTGGGGTATGGTGGTTGGTGCAAGGAAGGGGCAGCGTCTGTCCACTGTCCTTGCTGACACCTAAAAAGTATTCCTTGTGGTGCATTGCATGAATCATGATGACTTGCAAGCGAGGAGGAGCCCATGATTCATGGACTTTTTGGGGTGGCCGTGCGTGGGGCTGGATTGGAACGGGTAGTTGCTAGGCTGGCTAGCAGGGGAAGGAAGGGAGTGAGTTACGGTTGACACTTTGTGACTTTGATGGATGGATGGATGGATGGATGGATTTGGTCTTGGAAAGGGAAGCAAGCAACCAAGCCACAGCTGCAAACTAGACACCGTATAAAGTGACTTTTTCCTCTCTCTCTCTTTCTGCGTTTGGTTTCAGTTAAAATAAATAAGGTAGTTTTTTATCTTTTCGAGTCTAAAGTCGATGTAAGCTATCTTGATGTTTTTATCGTTCTCTATCATTTTTTAAAATATAAATAAAAAGTATCAATTATAGCTAGAATTAAAAACCGCAGCTTAAAAGATGGACAAAAGCTAGAAGTACTAGCCTAGCTGGTATTCTCTCTCCCCTCTTCCAGAGAGAATGAGAGAGAGAGAGAGACTGTGGCGATTGCAGCTGGGAGTGGCGTGCGTGAGCTCCCAAAATCTTCAGGGAGCTGGTGATCCGATTTCAAACGCCGACGTACGTACGATGGCAAGCAAGCTTTCTTCCTTCCTTTCGGTCGGCCCTCGAGCGACGTGCCATTGCATGCACGTAAACACCACCACCGCATCGTTCGTTTTCTCATTTAGGCTATTGAAGCCTAGCTTCTGGCTTTTTTACTATACTTATTTGTAATTTTTTCAGTGTAATTAAGTTTAAAAAATACAAAAAATTATATTATTATAAACAATACAAAAAAAGAAAATATAAAAAACCTAAAAAACTAGACAAAATAAAATTAAGAAACTAAAAATTAAAAGCTTAAACTCTAATGAGTACCACCTTACATTGATCGACTGATTAATCGAGAACCATCAAGGCAACAATTGTTAATTACTTCATGCACGTAAGATGACACTGTGTAGGTGCTTAATTAATTGGGTGGGTTATTTTCCGCTATGGCTTCGTTGAACAAATAAATGAGATGATTTTTCATCGTCTTTTTCGAAACGACTTATCCAAGGGCGGATCCAGGATTTCATATCAATGGTGTCACCATGGCCACCGATGGGCCGAGCATTATCCAAATAAAAGGCTGTGGGCTGCTTTTAGAGAGACATTGAGTCACATGGCAGGCTGGGCTGCTGTCATCAATACAAAATGAGAGAGGGATACACAGGCCTGGTCCAAAAGCATTGCTGTCCTGTGACAGCACTGCTTGCACTTGGATCCGCCCCTGGACTTATCGAAACAGCATTTCCGAAGTAGCTTATCGGTTTATTGGTATTCGGTTCATTTATATAAACGCTCACACTAAGGACAAAAACTATAAACCCCAGTCGAAAAGACCATTAATTCAGAACCACTACCAGAACCACCTAGAAGAGTTCGTTGGCTGTCACATGATATTTTCGACTTTTCAGCCAGTTTTTTGTTTGAGCTTTTTTCAATAATCACTATTCACTAGACTAATAAACTGTAGTCAAAATCTATAAGCAACATCACAAAAGAAGACCCCTAAGAGCTTATGCGTTAAAATTTACCATGGAGAAATAGATCAACATACGACAACCTGCAGTAACTAGCTAGTGTCTAGGTGAAGGATGGGTTTTTTTAAGCTTATAGCTTGGTTTGCTATAGTAACACTAACTTTTAAATGGAGTGTCTTAAGGCAGAGACTACAAGTCGATCCTAGTAAACACTGTCCTAACTTTATTTATATCGGTCAAAATCACATGCGTGTATCTCCCTTCATACTCTCTCTCGCGAATAGTCTGAATTCAAAATTTTAAGTTAAAAACCATAAATCACAGCCTAAAAATCCATCTTTTTTTAACTTTGGGAACCAGGTTTCTGTAACACACGCAAGACCCTTTTGTAAACAATTAGTAAACATATTAATGTAGTGTGTCCGGGTCCAAAAGATACATGGCATGGTCCTGCTTTAAATGGTTTCAGCTTCAAATGGTTTCAGCTTCTGACAAACTAGAAGCTATTTAAAACACGTCGACTTCTTAATTTCGGATTTTTTAGTTTTGGCCTTTTTTGTTTTTGTTTTTTCTCTTATTCTTTTACACTGCCCCCAAAAGAAATAGCAGTGTTTTTTTTAATTTTCTCGTTTATTATTATTATTATTATTATCATTTTTGACTTAAAAAGCTAACACAGGCTACAATGCAATTGTTGCCCAAAGCCTACTGTAGAAATAAAAAGATCATGGATTTTAAGCTGTTTGGAGCACTACCATTATGTGCCAGTGGTCGGGTGCCATCGTATCACCTAATGTTGGGGTATTATATGACAAAGGCCTGGCCTTGTTCCCTCCACAAAAAATCTTCTCCATTAGTTTTCCTGAGGGGGAATAAGGCTCATGCGCGCGCGCACACACATAACTTGCACTTCATTTACACCACCACACGCACATATACGCATGTATATCCCCTAACGTACGCTTGAGAATTTTTGCGAAGGCATTGAGATCCTATGGAACATGGACATACACTTTCTCACTAAAAGCACACACGTGTGTACTCTATCTAAAAGGATGAGCACCGGCATTGAGCTCAAGGCTCGAACGTTGGCGTACTGAGAGCGTCGCCCGCGCTCGTATTCTCAATCTCCTCCATTAATTGACAATACATTTTCTCGAGGGCGCCAAAAGAGAACTGTGGTTCCCTTCTTTTGGACTTATGACTTAGTTTTATACAGTAACTAGCTTTCAAACAAAATATTTTTTCAAAGTGAGGTCTACAAGTAAAAGACCGAATATGACAACAGAAGAGGTGAACGAACTCCCAGAATCCTAAATTCCACACAAAATTTCAGGAGCTGGTGTATGAGCAAATGTATGGTCCTACAAGACAGATTGCTAAACATAAGTATGTGGATTGGGCTCAAACACATAAGTATTCAAGATTCTATCCTCAAACACCTACAGAGATGTAGAACATAGAATCCTTAGCTGAAAACCCAAATCAACTAGCTCAAGACAACAAAACTTTGAACTTAACCCTTCCTGGTGGTCTGACTGGCCTCCAAATAGTGGTCTAACCGCTAGTATAAGGGCGGTCTGATCGCTACTATAGTAAAATCAGACAGATGAATAGTATTTTCAGCATGGTTTCAAAAATAAAAATTGAGAGAACTTTTGATCCGAAGATTCAAATGATATGAAATTTTGCAGAGATCTACTCTATGATATCAAGAATATCTTCCAACAAACGATCATGAAAATCATGATAAAAATTGTGACCTTTTTTAGTTTGTTGAAAGGTTGCACTAAAACTAAGCAAAAACCCTCCAAACAGTGAATACAACTTGCTTGTGGGTAGATGATGATCAAGATGATTCTAGATGTATTCCCACATATCACAGCAAGTTAGAACACCAAAGAATCTCAGCCAAAAACCCTCATATCAAGAGATGGACCAAAGAGGCTAAAATCAAGCAAAACCAGATTTTCTTGATAAATTTGCTATCAAAGTGCCTAGATGGGTGGAGATAGATTCCCAGAGGTTGTCTCCACCACTTACACATCCTTGGTACAACAAGATCAAGAAAAGGGAAGAGGAGAGATTAAAACCAATCAAAATTACAAGCACATCAAACAAAACAAAAGAGACTCACGAGTTGTATTATGATTGATGTAATTACTTACTTGAGAAAACAGGTTTGACAGCCACTCCACCTTGAAGGACAAAGAGCACATAAGCAATCATTCTCAAACTCTAACCCTAGAGATGTGTTGGATAGTTAACCTTACATGTTTCCATCCCAACCCCCTTTCATAAGTGCGCAACCAGCCACCTACATCTTTTAATGGATCATATCCACTATTACAATGGAGAAAACCCGTTAACCCTACATGCACGAGTTTTACTCTCATAAGTTCTCTTATGCACGCTTTCCAAAGCGCATAAGTGTGCATCCGCTAAATTCTTAGTCTTGATCCAACTAGCTCCACCTTAACCTAAACTGCTCTCCAATACATTGCCCATGGCCGCGGTTTTGATCCAAGATGGTTTTCGGTATTTTGGTCAAACTACCAAAATACCCTTCCTTGACACGGTCATCATCAACCACTGCAAGCAATCGCCATGCTTGCCACGTGTAGGTGCACCATTAGCTTGCCACGCGCCGCTAAATCTCTTCCGTCTTGTTCCACTGAACCACGGCTTACTTAGCTCGTGCAAGCCACATGGCGCCATCTCGCCGTTCGAACTCGCCTTCAATATTTCCTGTCTTTCTTGTGCCATGCTTGAGCTGATGAGCTCACCGTCTCACCCGGTATGCTCGATCATTCTGGACCTCAACTCCTTAATGAGTCTAGCCCCGATCCTCGCTATCGACCACAGTTGACTCCAAGCGACCCTGCACATTCATAGACAAAGAAATCATTTCCAGACACAAGTTCTTTACAACTTGACCTACATTAGCCAAGACACATATTATGCACTCTTAATCCAATGACCTAGGTCAGCCCAACTTAATCCATGACTATATTCCCAAAATCCTATTTTTCTGGTAAGATTGGAAGTAACACACTTACCATGACGGTACTTCCGCTCTATGGTACTACCGCTCTCTAAAGGTGTACTTCCGCACGTTGAAAACATCGCCTGGGGCTCTCTAGAAAAAATATACCGCCACTTAACTCGGTACTTCTGCCAAGTAGTACTTCTGCACTTATACCTATGGTACTTCCATCAAACAAAACTACCGCACTTATATCTGCGGTACTTCCGATTATCGGAACACTTCCAAAAGACAGCACAAATCAAATACAATCTTTACAAAACCATTTCACCACTCCACAAAATTTACAATGTTCATTACAATAGTATCCTGGACCTTCTCACATGGTTATTCAACAAGTCGATTGTAGTACACACTATCCAGACTTCATTTATATCGGCCAAATCGTATGTGAGTATCTCTCTCCGTACTCTCTCTTGCGAGTAGTCATAGTTCAACAATTTAAGCCACAAGCCATAAGACATGGCCCTATTTGTTTAGGCTTAGGCTTTTTGGCTTATAGCTTAAAGTCAGTCTTTTGGCTTAAGCAGCTTAAAAACAGTTAGCTTTTAAGCCAAGTTAGACTATTTGGTATCCTAGCTTTTTGATGGGTTGAATGGTGTGGCTTATTACCAGAAAGTCTGAAATGCCCTTATTATATGTATTGTTGCACTCAAGAGGAGGCCAGCGGGGTCACCGGAGGACGGCAGATTTGTTGAAGGATGGCAGACGAGGCCGGCGGGGTCGCGGGTTGCTGGTCGCTGGCGGGGTTTGTTGGAGGACGGCGGATGAGGCCAGCGGGGTCGCGGGTCGCTGGCGAGATTTGTCGGAGGCCGGCGGGGTTGCGGGTTGCTGGTCGCTGGCGGGGTTTGTCGGAGGACGGCGGATGAGGCCAGCGGGGTCGCGGGTCGCCGGCGGGATTTGTCAGAGGACGGCGGACGAGGCCGGCGGGGTCCCGGGTCGCGGGAGGACGGTGGTGTCGCAGGTCGTCGACGCCGCAACCCTAATCACGCGATTCAGTTTGGGAGGGGATTGGGAGAGAACGGCCGAACGGCCAACAGTTTATATACCAATGGCATTTGTGTGTAAATCTTTCGAAATTCAGTGGCAAAACGTTATTTCTATTCCGCAAAAGCCAAAAAAAGCTCCTTTCAACTGGCTTTTGGCTTTTAGTTATACAGTGGCTTTTAGCTTTTTAAAAGCCCAGTACAAAAGCCAGCCGTTTGTTTAGGCTTAGGCTTTTTTGCTTATAAGCTACTGAAAAAGCCAAAACAAACAGGGCCCGGCCTTGTTTTTTTCAGTTTCTGGCTTTCTACAGTAACTAGCTTTCCAACATAGTATCTTTTTAAGGCGGGGCCTACAAATCAATGTAGTAGACATTACACTAACTTTATCTATATTGGTCAAAATCATATGCGAGTGTCTTTCTCCATACTCTCTCTCTCGTAAATAGTTACTATTAAAAAAAATTAGCCAAAAATTATAAACTACAGTAAAAAAATCCACCCTTCATCACGACCTATACGAGGAAGGGGTTACATGTTCGTAGCCGTTCGATCCTAATCCGTGGAGCGAATAGCTCTGCATTGTGTTCTCACGTGAGGACTGTCCTCGCAATATATATTTTTTTCGCTATTGTTTCATTTGGCATTTAGAACAGTGCAGCACCAACACTTGTGAAGTTGTGATTCATGATTCGCGTAATGCACCAATTTCTGCGAAACTATTTGTTTGTAATTAAAACGAGTTTGGTGCCACTGCTCTTGCTTCATCCATAATGCATGACCTAAAATAACAACAAAATTATACATTAAACCATCCCAAGCAGATGCTTGCGTGCTTATGCTTTGCTACCAATCGCAAGTTGAGAAATCTCAAGAAAGTAAATTAATTAGGTCTAGCTTAGTAGGTACACCCTCTGTGCTGGCTGAGCAAACCATGATTTCTTATTTTTCATTTATTCTAGTTTTTCTAATTTTTTGGGCTTTTTTCTCTTTTTCGTATTACTTTGCATTGTTTATGATGAGCTAACCTGTTTTTTATTTTTAAATTTAATAATACCAAAAAACTATTAGTAGTTATAATATAAAATAAATCAGCTATAATATTAACCAGTAAAAAATAAATTATAAGTAAAAAAAGACCCAAATGAGCCGGGTGTGATAATTAATTCTCTGCTCTGCTGTTGCCTACGAGGGAGAGCTGCCAACCACGTCAAGGTAGTACTTGAAGTGTGTGATTCAAGCCATCCCCCGTCAAGAAAGAAGCCAATGAAGCCAGCCGGGATTTTCTCCGTTCCAAGTTTCCTTCCTTTCCATCGTCCGTACCAAATAGAGGTGGATATCCAGTCGTCTCGATTCGATAAAGCTCGTTAGCGAGAAGATTTGGTTCGGTTCGGCTCATTAAGCTAACAAACTGAAAAGTTAGGTCAGCTCATTAGATTTGGTAGGCTCGGTAGGAGTACTAATTACTAGATACTCTCAGAATAAGTGTTATTACCTCTCAATTAAGCAATAAAAAAACAAATTACACAATGACTAGCAAGTAAAAGGCAATGACTAATGAGTTGATTGATCATTGATGGTTTCATTTCGTACATAACAAAAAGGGTTGCTAAAAGTTGGTGAATCCCATTGTTGTTTACTATGTCCTGGTAGTTACTACCAGTCCAATAATCTAGCAACACAGCAAATCTGATTGGTTCATCGTTACTACCTAGTTTTGTATTTGTTACAGACAAGAACAAGGTGATCATTATCTTGCAATACTATAGAAGTAGCACAGCAAGTAAAATTTCAAGATCAAGTTTTACCGAGCACCTACCAGTCTACCACCCTTAGTTTTGTATATCTCATATGCATATGCTTAATTGTCTTGTACACAGCTAACCTGTATTGCATTCAGTTCAACCTCCTTGTTGCAATTTTGTATAACCAGACAATCGAACATTTGCCTAATAAGGCCTGAGATCACCGAATCATAAAATCAGCGTATAGAGCTACATTTGTACTAAGAAAGAATTAAACATAATAGCATCTTCCACAGCAATATCCTCTAGGGAGTCAACAACAGCTACTTTCTTCACAAGGTCATCAAAAGGATATACCAAATTGGAGAAGCTAAAGTCACTAGCTGCTATCCCAATAGCAAAACCTATCAGTAGACATCATGACATCAAGCTTATTATGCACAAATTGTTAATCCTTGCATCATCCTCTAGTTGTTCTCGATTTTAAGAAGCTAAACAGGGGAAACAGTACCTTGAACCCTAGTTGCTAGCCACCACACCTTGAGCGTACGACAAGGATGAAGCCAACGTGGACGGCGACGACGAGGCCAATGCGGATGGCGAGCAGGAGGGGAGGCGACGGTGGAGGCGGATGGCAAGGAGGAGGCCAAGGTGGACGGGATGGGAAGGGGAAGTGGATGGTGAGGAGGGAAGGCGGTAGCGGAGGCAAATGGTGAGGAGGAGGGGAGGCGGCGATGGAGACGGCTGGCAAGGACGAGGCTGAGGCAGACAGGGATGGGAAGGGGAGATGGACGGCAAGGATGAGGGGAAGTGGATGGCGAGGAGGAGGTTGAGGCTGACAGGGATGGGAAGATGAGATGGATGGCGAGAAAGGGAGGCGGTGGCAGAGGCGAACGACAAGGAGGTTGGGAGGAGGCCGGGGCAGATGGGGAAGGGGACGGTGAGGCAATGGCGAGGAGAGAGTGAAGTTGGGAATGCAAGTTGTGAGAGGAGGAGGCGCCAGTTGAGTGGCGGAGCGCGAGAGGAAGCATGCGTCAGGGAGGGTGGCAATAGTGGTCGGGGCGGGGAGGGAGAAAGTAAGGAGGGGAGGAAACTGGAGAGAGAGAGGATATAAATAAATAAATAATAAGATAAATAAAGAGAATTAAATTAATCGAGGTAAATAAATAGCTGAGATAAAAACAAAGAGACAGAAAAGAGAATTATAAATAATTTGAAGATGTAATAAAGAGTTTTATTTATGTTTACATGGTTGCCTCATTAAAAACCTTGACAATTAAAGAAATCAATTTGAGAAAACTTTAGCTAAGAAAAAAGAGTACAACCTACAAATCTATATACATCATGTTCTAAGTGTCATTGTCTATATAAATATTGTCGAATGACTCTGTTAACTACAGCCAAATAGCTCCCAATGCTATGCTCGCTTTGTCTACTCATTACAACAAAATTTATAAACAACATACCTTACCTTCTCTTCTTTTTCACCTTCCTTTTATGTCTTATCAAAATGTTCCTACACTTCTGATGTGTTGGATCAAGATCTCTTTGCTCCAGTACTTGTAGACGCAGAGGCACTCGATGAGCCTGATGATGGTACTACAGTAGCCTCAGGCCCATTCCCTAGTTGAGGTATGCCCTTAAACACTGGAGTCAGATAAGTCTCGAAAGCTACAAGGTCCTCTAACGTGATGTTGTTATCACCCAGAGGAAAATGATTCATCGAGAAAACAACAATTCAAAAATTACACTATTGTTTATTTCACCTTACTACAAAAAGTAAAAAATTAAGAATAATAAAATATGAAAAAATCACTATGGTTACCTCTTTTGCTAAATGCTGTTGGATTCTGAAATTTCAAACATTTGGCAAAAATATTACGAATTTTTTTCCAAATGTTCATAAACTGGATATCAATTTTCACAATACAAACAAGAGGAGAGATTGAGGGAAGAGTTATGACTAGATGAGGGGGTGCCTATATATAGAAAAAAATCAACATTTTTCGAGATTATTTGATATTTTAAGCCTCTAACGGCTAAAAAACGACTATTATCGTGCTTTAACTATCCTTAATAGGCCAAACGGTCGTAACCAAACTGTGTCATGCTATGCTGATCGGGCTTTAACGAGCTAGCCGTCGGCCCGTTAGACACGGGTCCTGCCTGCTAACCACCTCAGCAACATCGCCATCGCCAGTCGCTTCTCTCTTCCTTGCTCTGCTTGCCCCCCTGGCCCCCTCTTCCAGCAGTCCGGCAGCTTCACTTCACTTCGCCCCCCATCACCACCTCCCTCGCTTTGGCACCTAGCCCCCACTAGCCCACCTCCTCCACCGCTCCCTTCGTCGGTCCCTCCATCCCTCCTCTGCCGATGCGCTGCCAGACACCCACCTCCTCTGTCGTTTGGCCCGCTCCCCACCTCTTCGGCGCATCGCTCATCGCTCACCTCCTCGGCTCCTCCACCGTCGCCACCCGCCACATCCGCCGGACCATCATCGGCTTGACGCCCTCACCGTTGGGGCTAACAGGGCGTATCGTACTCACCTGTGCCTAGCACGACACGGTAACGTACGTGTTGTGCCAGGGCGACATGCTAGACCGCGGTAGCAACCCAAATACGATATGTTGCGTTGGACCATACTTGGTCGGATCAACAGTATTGTACTTTGGACCAGCACGGTTAGTCCGATCTATTTGATCACCTCTACAGAGCAGTGTGTACAGTGCACGCATAGGCAAAGCATGTAGCGAAGCGTCGAGTTGTTGCTTGCATCTGTGGGGCTATGTGCGCGTTACGATCGAGCTGAATGCAGAGCGAAGCAAGAGAGGACGCATATAGTACGCGCATTGAATTTGGGTGTTTCTGCGCGTGAAATTGTGATGATGAGATGCGATGGCGATCTATCTGACTGATGGCCGCTGTCTCGTCCGTCCCTATATATGCGGACAATTGCAGCCACCTTGCGACCTCTGAAAAAGCTATTGGGCTGTCTTGAATTATTGGCAACCTCCGGTGCTGCTGCTATTAGCGATATGACCGAGATAATTACGGAGATGGTATCTCATCTATATTTACAATCTTTTAAATAATATATTATTTTATTTTAAAATAAATATATTTTACATTGATCAATAAGTACGCAACTTTAGTGAAACTCTTTATTTATATTTTTAATGTTATTCTAAATTATTCATGATTTTATGTCATTATGTAGGACAATTATAATTATGAATCAGCACATAATTAATTTATAATCATATTTTATGAATCATAGATATAGAGATATCAAATCAATAATGTCAACACGTGTTAGACAATGGGCGCGATCAAATTGGCTGATGAACAGTGCCAGAGGCTTATTTGGCACTATTCACAAGTTTCGTCTTTTTCTGAAATTTTGGCTTTTTGTTGAGCTTTTTTGCCGGTTCTTTTTTTTCCCGTATTCGTTTGTATTATACGTAATGGGCTAACATATTTTTTTTATTTTTAAATTTTTTTAAATTTAATTATACAAAATAAGCCTCTGTCAGCTACAGTGCTTTTTTCAGCCAGCTACAGTGTTTTCAGCCATAAGCCACGGGCTTTTCAGCCAAAACGATCACCACCAATATGGTGTTGAGTTGACCTACCTTAAAACACAGTTGAGATTGTTATATTTTATGTATCATTAATTGGTTCCAAGCAATGATATGCATAATCTTTGTATCTGAGATCGACATAGTTTTTACATGTATAATAGTGCACTTAAGGGTTACCAAACGTTATTCCGTAACTGGATAATTATAAAGATAACTATCGAGTATGCTATGAAACATACGGAGGAATACGACTGATCGGATATGGGATTTACCCCTCCTACATAACATAAAAAAATATCTCTGATTTCCTCGATGTGGTAGGATAAAAAAAAGTGCATGGCCATGCCACGAGTAGTCGAGGAGTCGACTACATGAAGTTATTTATCACTAGATCAAAAAAAGATTAAATAGTCTATGGATGACATATTTCTCACCTGGAGTTCGATCGGATATCATGAGGTAAAAAGAGGATACACAAATAGGTCATTTAGTCCGACCAGATACAAACTGGTCAAATAGGTATACTGATTGGTTGTGAGTTAGTCAGCCATATCACAAATTAGTCTGCGAACTGGTCGTATGGAGATACGGACTGGTCGTAAGAAGTTATGAACTGATCGTGAATGAATAAAACCTGGTTGCAGATCATGTTGCATAAGGTTCTTCTAGATTAATCTTTATGTAAATTTAGGGTTCGATATATCTTGTTAGTGACCGTTACTGACCAGTGATTGAAAATGTGTTTCTGAGTTACAACTAAGTATATATAAATCCATAGGGTAACATACTTATCGGGTTGAAAAAATAAGGGTATGTATGATAGACTTGGGTCAAATACGATCCCTACTTGTGTTGGATAAGAATCTGATCGGAGGATCTTCGAGTAGAATATGATCTCTACTCATGTTGGATAAGAATTCGACCAAAAGCTCTATATAAAGAGGGTGCAAAGGGCAACATAGAGAGAGATTACAGTATCCACCGAAACCCTAACCACGACCTCTCACGGGTGCTGTTGTGGGTGGTGGTGCTAGCACATCGACACACAACGTTCCATCTTTGATCGTG
Organism: Dendrocalamus latiflorus; assembly: GCA_017311315.1. Classification (NCBI taxonomy): domain Eukaryota; kingdom Viridiplantae; phylum Streptophyta; class Magnoliopsida; order Poales; family Poaceae; genus Dendrocalamus; species Dendrocalamus latiflorus. The sequence continues at coordinate 37,057,233 of CM029648.1, forward strand.
TGGATTTCGGTAGAGACACTGCTGCAACTGCGGCGCTAATCGGGACGATCTAAGGAGAAGACAATTGGCTCATTGAGATCGACTACCGCTAGAGAACGACGGGCTTTCAAGGACCGCTTTCTAAAGATATTGGATGATCCACTACTTTCGCTACAGTGCGCATTTAGTAGTAATGATCTATTAAATTTTTTACTTGCATAGCTCATGATTTACACTGTAAAAATTTTAATTTGTACTAGTGCAGTTTACCTATGTCCCAACTGTGTCTCCCTCTCCTGTTACTGTTCATTCACTGCGGCTTTGACTCTGTTTCCACGATGTTGACCCATGGCTATGTTCAGTTACCGTCATCTATCTGAAAAATCCATATTTCTTTGCTTGCTTGGTCTGAAAAACGAACAGAGAAAGGACAAAGGACTTCTGGTACAGTATTTGGCTGCAGTTTGTATAAATCCATGGTTCAAATTTCAACAATTTCTGGCGAGAAAAGTTCATGGCTCAGATCAACTGGAAAGCAAACAACAGTACGTTCATACGTGATCTGCGTGGTTGGGTTCTGTTTGACTCGGATTGCCTAGCTTCTCTGTCACTCTGCTTCTACTAAAGACGTTTCACCCCGATCGTTTCGCCTTCTGGCTTATTTTTTACTATTTCTAAATTTCGTCTTTTCTGATTTTTTTGGATTTTTTGAGCTTTTTTACCGGTTCTTTTTTTCCCGTATTCGTTTGCATTACACGTGATGGGCTAACCCGTTTTTTCTATTTTTAAAATTTTTTACATTTAATTATTCTAAATAAGCCACCTTCAACTACAATGTAATTTCAACTAGCTACAGTGAAATAAGCTATAAGCCACAGCCCAACCGATCACCACCGATGAATGATCCTTGTAACTGTCGCAAACAGTGATCACACAGATGCTGCTCTGTTTTATGCAGCCAGCTTCGCGTAGCTCTTGCTTTTCACCTTGTGATCATACATGCGTCATAGCCTGCGTCAATTTCACAAGAATATTGATACATCACTATATGTGGGACTACGTGGCCTAGCTTAATATAGAACACATTAACAGAATCACTTGTGAATTACAGAAGTATCAGTCTGCAGTTATCAGATAGGACCGTGACCGTGTGAATCAGTTTCGTTGTGAGCGAAAAAGAATTCCCCAAATCTTCGATCTTATGCGAACAAGCATTCGCTTTGATATGATTCAACGCCAAGTCCCAAGTGAGTGAGATGCTTTGCGATTGCAGGGACCAGACCGGAGAATCCATCCACCCAGAGTGCAATTGCTGAAATTATTCCTATTCCTATTCCTCTTGCCAATAACAGGTTCCTTGTTCGTCTCATGGGAGGGCCCCTCGACATGAAAGCTATCTCGTCTCACTCATGCTGGCAGGAGTAGACCAGTATCAATGTATGTCATGCCCCGTGTTATTATCTGAGACTAATAACACTTAGGCAGTAGATTATTATTTATTTACTCGATAGAACACTGCTCCAATAAATAATAAACATTATCAGAGTTACGTAGCAGAACAATAAGTAGAATCTGTGTACCCATAGAGTCATTAGCCACGCAGAGCTATAGTCTTAATTACAATTTATTTACATACAAAAGAGATATGGATAATTATACCTTATCTCTTGTCAACTCAGCTCCGCTAGTCATCTACTCATCCCAACTGCTGCATGAGGTATCCATCTCGCCCTGGCCCTCGAAGTAATCGCCCTTGTCCCATAAGGCCTCATTGGCACCTGCGTATGCCGTGTCTCACTCAGGGTATTCTTCGGTCGAAGTAGGGTCTAACAAAAAAGTAATAGCAATGATGAGTACTATTGTACATAGCAAGCATTATTAGTAAAAATACATTATATGACTTTTCTCTTCTCTCTTTATCACAAGTTCTAACTCATCTTTTTTTCTAGAAATCAGTTTTGCCAAATTAAGTTGCAAATTTTAAGTTATAAGAGACTACTAGTCACTTAGTAAGAAGAAAGACCCCTAGTGGTCTCCGTAGCCTCCAATCCAGAAAATAGGCATAAACTCATGATTTTTATTTAGCACTACGTAGGCTTGTGCCACTATACACATAGCTATACTGAGTTATCTTGAAACTAGGTACCCCGCATTTCTTTTGATGCGATGTCAAGTTCAGAGTACGAAACGTTTTCCATACTACGTTACTAAATGTCCACTCAACTATTCTCCGTCAGTTACCCGGAGTGGTTTCTCACTCTCACCCGACACTCATCGACCTCAAATAGGTGTTGGTTGGGCCAATTATCCCTTCACCCAATACTCCACCTGCACTAATATATGCACCTTGGATCCCGCACTTCTGGACTTGCATTACCGGTCTTGAGTTCCTACACTCATTATAATACTTGCCCATTGTAGAGAGAACAGTAACGTAGCAGGATAGCATTTTCTGTGCGTCAAAAATGACCCCTTTTCAAATGGGAGTTTGTTGGTCCTTATATTCTATCCATATGTAAAGAGTCCCACCTTCCCTCTCTTTTCTGACCAGGGCCCCCTTTACTAGCCTAATATTTACTCTTACAGCCCGGCTGCTTCTCTCAGTTAGACTGCTCTTTTCTCATATCTCTTTCTTTCTTCTTTTCTTCTGATTTAATTTTGAAACGTATTTTAATGCACATAAATATTATATGACACACGAGAATGTAGTTTTTTTACCATTTTATACAACTAGGTGAGTGATCAAGGAGTAGTTTGCTTGCGTAGTCGCAGTAAATCCCGGCGTCAACTAGGACTGGATCTGCTACATCCACCTATGTTGGTTCATCTTCTGCATTTATAAGGAAGACGCACGATTTAGGAAAATACTTAATTATTTGGGTAATCTAGAAGTTTATAAAGTCAGTTTCTTCATTTCTGGAGGATTTTGGTAGATTTCATTTATTGAGACTTTTTGGTTGTCTCTTGCAGTTAGTGTATTCCCCACTATTATTTTTCTCACTATGTTAATTCTACCCTGGTGGTCCTTTGACTAAGCGTGCGTTTTTACTGGCTCTCCCACAAACCATGCTCCCGCTATCCTACACTTGTGCATATAGCATCACACGTGGCAAAACACCAAACACCTGATTCTACATTGGATCCCGAAAACCCTAAACACCAAACACCTGCTCTCCCTCACACCGAAGCCGAACTCTCCCTCCCCAAATACCAAACACACTCACGCGCGCACACACAACACACCGGACACACACACGACCACAACACACACAATACACGTGGCTACAATACACACACACACACACACTCCTCCCTCATTTCACCTTCTGCCTCCCTCTTGATCCTCTCTGACCTCCTCGCCGATCTACAAGTGCTACCCTCGTTTCACCCTTGGCTTTGCCTAATTGTCCCCCACTGGTTGGGGCTAGGGTTTGGCCTGGGTTTTGCAGGGTGAGCACGCGTCCTCTGGTCTGATGGTGGCACGGTTATGCTCTGTGGGTAAGTTTTGGGGATGTGCCACCTCTACCATCTCATGGCTTTTCTCCGCAGCTGCACCATCGGTCTCCTTGGTGTCTATGGCTCCGTCGGCTTCCTCGGAGGTTGCCATCGGTTTGGTGCCTGTGAATCCGGCTAAGCCATGGTCTAGTACCATGATTCCTGTCTCCCTCATGGCATTCTATGGCTTTACCAGTTCACCTCTACTCCTCTTCCTACCCGTTACGGTCCACTCTTCTTTCCCCTTTACTTTATGCATTTTGATTTAGCTTCAATTTTTGTCTTGCTCTATCCTTAAATACGCTCGGTTTTGGGAATGCTCACAGTTGCCATCACGACTGAGCTTGATAGGGAGGGCGTGCGCCGGGGAGCACGTTCTCCCTTTCAAGAGCACGTGGCGGCATCTATTGGCTCCCCACCGGTGGTGTAGCGGTCATGGCGGGCCGAGGTGGGATGGGTCCTCTCCTCGGGCCGCCTTGCTTGGCCGGCTGGCTTGTGGTGTGAGCTTGTGTGTGCCGTGCTGTGGTGTTGTGCTATGGACAAAAAAAGGAAAAGAGATTTGGGGGGAAATGTGGGGGCCTACTTATTGTTGGGCTAAAAACAGCAATGGAGCTGTGGGCAGCTTTCGCAATGGTCGTGGTGTGGTCCTCACTTGCTTGGTGATGGGGACGGCCTTTTCTTATCATTGCCAATGGTGTCGTCTTGTAGTCGTGGTCAACCCCCAAGATGTCGTCCGCGGTCCTCGTTCCTTTCCTTCATCTTCCTCAACTTCCCTAGCTCCTCTTTTCTGCTTCTCTCCCTTCTTCACTCTTCTCTATGGCTGGTTGTGGGTGTGGTGCTTGTATTCGGCTTGGACTTTGGTTTGGCCGAGTTAAGCAATGGTGGAATGGTGCTTGCCTTCTCTGGCTTGGTCTTGGGTGTTCTCTTGGTTGTGCAATGAAGTGAGGGAGATGGATGTTGGTGTTTGCTTTTGAGGGAGAAGGCACTCGGCAGGTGTCCCTCTTGGCTTGTGCATTGCCGAGGCTGCCCCTCTCCTTTTTAGCTCTCTTGGGTTGTTGTTTACTCATAGACCATTACTTCATAGGGTGAGCTAGGAACTATGCTTTGGATTTTCTACGGATGAGGGTAAATCGGTAAAAATATGAAAGTTGGGTTCTTCTACTGCTGAATAATGAGGCTCACTTAAGTGAGAGGTGCCGGCCTGCCTCGGATGGTCCAGATGTCTCGATGAGCACTAATGATTCGGCATTCTAAAGCTGAATGAGTTCTAATGATAAAATGTTTTATTTCTTTTAATTTCCCTTGGATAGTTTTTACTCTTTGCTCTTTGACTGCAAAAGAAATGGTTGGGTGCAGGTTTGGCTTTGGAGGGCTACTAACCGTCGAGCAATCCACGGAGGACGGAATACAATGAGGCATGCAATGCAATTTTATTTTATTTCTTTCTCAATTAATGCAAATGTTGCAATGTAATTTATTTATGTCTTGATGCATATTAAGTTCTTGCAAATAATCACATGTTGAGAATACATTCTTGTTAGTTTGATTTTTAAAAGTCTAATTGCAATATTGTGATTTATGCGTTGTAATTAACTTAATTTATTTTAATTTACTGTTTATTTTAATTTAATCATACTGTCTAGAGTTGATTAAGAATTAGGTTTCTTTCAATGTATCATCGCGCGCACACCTGAAGTGCATTGGCCTTTCTGCCCTGCTTTCTCTGCACCTCTTTATTCTGTCTCGTTTTTTTTTTATCTCTGTTGCTTTGCTTTGTATATATTCTCATTCTTGTTGTTCCTTGCACTGAAGCTACGTGTGTGTCTCGTGTCCTGGCATCAGTTCCGTGTGAAGCTTTACTTTCGTTGCTTGGCTATTAGTAGTAGTGTTTGGTGAAACGACAAAAAAGGAAGCAAAGTCACCAGCACATCAAGCATCTGGATGAGAGCATTAAGGTTAAGCAAACGAGAATGAGATGGAATATGATGTGAAGGTTAATGGATATCTTTCTCTGATAAATAAACACACTGGATTCGCAGTGAGCTCAAATTCAGACAGACATGTGATTTTTTTTGTTCGAGCTCAATTTTGTTTCTCTCTCTTGCCAGGTACGTACTACTGAGGATTGAGGATTATACTACCGCATTAGCAGAGCAAAGCACGGCATTCACTAGAACATGACACCATAATTAACGGCCTAGTCAGCTCTGATCCTGTCATCATGGATTCATGGCCAAATTAGAAGCGACACTGCAGCGGCAGCTGCTGCTCTCTTCTTCCTCTTCCCCGTCGCCGCCGTTGTTGCAAGCCTCGGTTACGCAAGACGAGGCAGAGGACGGCGATGACGGCATGTCGGCGTCGCTCCTCCGCCGCACCGTGCCGCCAATGTGCGGCAAATGGCCGCCGCGGCGGTGAGCAGGCGTGGTCTTCTTGAATATGCGACAGACCACCCAGTCCTTGACCTCGGCCGCATGGCAGCTCATCTGGATCATACAATTCACCAAGAAATTAAGGGCGAGCAATTAAAATACATGTAACTCACATCACATGTGTATTAATCAGCTCAAACACCGGGATTAATCCTTGCTCGTACATGGGGCAGCGAGTTCTTGGCGGCGCCGGCGCAAGCGTCGAGCCCGGCGGGGAGGAGGCGGTACTCGTGCATGGTCCAGTCGGTGCGCGCGCCGCCGCGGTGGCAGAAGACGAGCGTCCGCTTGGCGCCCACGGGCCGCTTGCACCGCGGCGCGACGACCAGCTTCTCCTTGCCGGACACCCTCCACACGCCGGTGCCGCCCGCCCTGCTTACCCCGCTGCCCTTGAGCCAGCACCTCGTCGCCGGCAGGTGGAAGAAGTACCTCTCCCCGTCGGCGTCGCCTGCGTGTCCCCAGCAACCGAACGCACGTCAATGCAATGCACCATCTTGGATTCTTGGCACCAATGCAGCGTGTGCGTGCGTCAGTGCATGTGTCAGTCAGTGTACCTGGCAGGTCCCACGGGTGGAGGCGGGCGAGGTCGGCGACGGGGATGATGTCGGCGGGAACGGGGCAGGAGAGGGCCTTTCGGCGGAGGTAGTGCAGCAGCAGCTCCTCGTCGGTGGGCCGGAAGCGGAAGCCGATGGGCAGGCCGGCCAGCCCCGCCTGCAGCCGGCAGCCGCCCGGCCCCGGCCGCCCCTCCATCGGCAGCTGCACCATGAACGCTGGCGCACACACAATCCAACCAACCAAACAAACAAACAGAAGATTATGATGGTGTTGGTGATTGGATTGGATTATTGGTTTGCTAGCTTACATGTCAGATTAATTGGTACATCTATCTAGAGGCAGAGGCAGGTGCGCGATGGATGGAGCTGTTGGTCTCGTGCAGGAGCGGAAAAGGGAGCGGTTGCTTGTTTTATAGGGCAGTGGCGTGCAGCAGACTCAGCTGAGCTAGCATACACCTCTTTCCTCTCTCTCTGAAAAAACGGACATACTATACATCTCCCTCTCTCTTCTCTGCCTTTAACTAAGCTCTTTCTTTTCTTTCTGGAGTCTTTTGGCATGTTCTTTTCAGCTCCTCAAAATGACTTTTGCTTTTATTATAGTACCTAATTTTTAAATAGAGTATTTTTTTAGATGAAATCTACAAATTAATTATAGTACATGTTAAAAACACAACATCTGTACCATCCAAAATCGCAAGCGAGTATCTCTCTCCGTAATCTTTGTCGCAAACAGCTAAAATTTAAAAATTTCAACTAAAAATTATAAGTCGTAGCAAAAAAAAACAGCTCTATCAAGCCTTTCCTCCAAAACATGCAAGGACAGTGCACCGTGGGTGTGGTATTGTGGGACTAACTGACTGGTGAGTAGGAGTAATGCGCAGTGCTTGACTGCTTGGTGGCAGAGGGGGAGGCGTTTGGGCTTGGGTTTTGCCTAGAGACAAGCATCTGGACTCGCTCTCTTTTTGTGTTTTCTTTCTTGGCTTTCCCTGCCCCTTTTCCTTAAATTCCTTATCATCTCCTCCTTTCTTTCTTGCCTTCTTTCTATCCTTCTTTCTGAAGAGAAGGTAGAAGGCGAAGCTTCCACGTTATTATAACGGCCCATGCCTCCTCTGCTGACCTTGCCTCGCCTTACCTCGATTCGAAGTGAGTATGAAAATATCTGTCTGCCCATTTTTAAAAAAAATTTAGCTATCGAACAATCATTTTTCAAACAAAGCCCTCCCCCGTAAACGTATCTTACGCGGCAGGTGAGCTACAGTAGCTCAGCAGGTCACAGCTCTCCCAGCTGGATAGGCGCTGCCGCCCATGGTAGGTCCATAAAGAGATCTATTTTTGAAATAATGGATATTCAGAGATTAAATTTTTAAAAATAGCTAAAATGATATTTGCGTGCTCAATTCCTCGGATTCCAAACCTCTCGTGCAGTAGCCAAAAAAAAGAGAGAGCATCTCTTCCTCTCTCTCTTTTTTTTTATCTTTTCCTGGCGAAGGCAAGAAGTGTCACTTATTCACATTCCCAGGTCAACACTTTGACGTGCGGGTGCTTCTGCTTCACCGACGAACAGGCTGTGTGGAATTTCTGCACCGTGTTCGCCTCATCATGCACCAGACAAACCGCGTGTTGCTTGCTCCAGGAAGAAGATGTTGTCACGCAGGCAGGAACAAGAAAAGGAATGCCGATGTATCATTATCTCAAGCTGGTGTTGAAATGAGACGAAAAGGTACGAGCTTATCCATAGTATATCACAAAGTCAGTGATTCAAAAAGCTGCTCTCCACAATTCAAAATGCACATGAGAAAAATGAACAAGGGGTAGATCAATTCAACAACTAAAATGAAATGGGTAGCTCAAGTTTGACAATAAAATAGAAATACAAAGGATGTAGTTCATCACACATACAAACATACACACGAAAAGAGTTTAAATTCAACAAACAAATGACAATTGACAACCCGAAGGTCGAGGATCGAAATACGAAGGACGTAGTTCATCACACATACTACACTCAGTTTCACTGATGTTGAAGAAGGTATTGCATCCGGTTTGCTATTCAGGGTCGACGGTTGAAATTAAACAACAGTCTTTTACCTCTTCTTCAATGCCTTCAAGGCATGTCCATAAATCCTCAACTCCTTCACCTGAAAAGTAAATATTACTATACATAACTAGCTGCAAATCACATAGAAAACTTAAATTACTTATATCATTAATTGGTACATGCATACCTTTAACGTCATACCGAAGCCAATTTTGTGAGCACATCAATGCCTCCAATATATTTGGAGTGAGACGGCTGCTACGATCACATAGTACTCTATCACTTGTTAGAAATTAATCTTGACTTGTACTTAGTTTGATTAGAGTTTTTGCATCCTTGTAATAATTTGCATATAGAATAAGATGTGACATGGTGCTGTGAGTGTGAGAAGCAGCCAACACACATGCAAGGTGCAACAGACATGTAGTTAGGTGGTGCACCAATAAGGTGATTAGTTAGTTTGGTTTTGTAGTGGAGCACGTCTTCTGGATAGTAGTTAAGGCATGCACAATAGTATAAAAAGTGATTATGTGTAATATACCTCTATGTTATCTATAGATAGGACTAAAAACAGTTCATACAATGGATTGTTTATATAGTTATCTGTAGTTGCCTCATACAATTAATGAGTTGTCTATACAACAATATACATAGTAGAAAACTGTCTAAAAGATCGTCTGTTAAATAGTAGATATTATCTTTCTTTCTCCTCCATATCATCCAAAATCTTATGTGGCATAGACTTATAAATAGCTGACATATATTATTGTATATGCCCTTAGGAAGTGAACGTCGGATTAGTTGAGTCAAAGATATAGTTAGTAGAATAAGGGCCTGTTTGGATGGACTAGGACTAGTTGTTAGCTGACTAGTAGTTAGCTGGCTAAAGATTAGCCCAGTCCTGTTTGGATCCAAGGACTAATAAGTACTACTATCTCAGTACAAAGTCTGTTATACCCCTGAGCCTCTAGCGCTGGGAGGGTTGGCGTGGGTATCGGCGTCTTTTTTCCATCCGGCTGGTCCTTTAGCCCTCATTAGCTGGGTTTGGCCAACTAGTTGGCTAACAACTAGTTGGGGCTTTGGCTAAACTTTAGCCCACTCATTAGCCCTCCTGTCTGGATCCACAAGGACTAAAAATTAGCAACTAGTTGTTAGCTCATGGGATCCAAACAGGCCCTAAGTTTGTTAGCTTTTGCATGCATGGGAAGTGGATGTGCACGTGTATCTGGAGCATGCATAGGGATTAGTGGATCATCGCTTCATTCTATTTTGCAGTATTTAAGTGGTACATCTTAATGAATGACATGCACTGCTTTTGTTTTAGTATTCCTGTGTCTCAAGTGTTATATTATGTGTGTTTGTATCTTGTTATGTGAGTCTAAGAGAGAAACATCACAAAAATTTTCCTTTATTTCCAATACCACTAGTGCTAAAAGCTGATTCAGAAGCTCCTGTTGTTATTGGAATAACCAAAATATCGTGGGCAATCGTTTGTAATGTAGGATAATGTGTCCTAGCCACCTTTCACCAACTAATATATCTAATTCCTCATTTGTGCAAGGAAGAGTTTCTTCTTCCAAATAGTGATCAAGTTCATTTTTGTCTCTACCACACCGGTACTTTTCTTAATAGCAACTAGCATTTTAAAACTTGAAAGTACCTCATTAGCACCAGTGGCATTGGTAGAACTAGGAGTACTAGATGATGTAACCATACCCTCTTGTTCACTATGCACTTGATACTCATTCATCAACTCACACAAGGTATTGTAACTCTTTGTAACATCCTCTTTAAAGTTTTCTTCACTAAAGAGGGCATTATAGCATGCATGTAATATTTTCATTTTCTCACGTGGATCAAGAATAATAGCAATAGTCAACAAACCATGAATATCCGACCAATACTTGTCAATTTTCTTTTTTTATCATCTCAATAGATATAGACTCAATTATTGGATTTCCACATCCAAACCATTTACTTCTAGAAAACATTTAAGTGAGTTCATAGAATAGGCTTAATTTGTCACAAATAGTTAATGCAAAATTCCAGTCAGCAGTAGTCCAAATTTTATCAAGTTGCTTCAAGCTTTCATACACTTTCTTATAGAGAATAGTAATTCTAAGCATGATATAGGTTGAATTTCATCTAGTTTTGCAATCAATGGTAATCTTTTTAGCAATTTCAACCTTAACAAACTTTCCACCCATTAAAAGATTAGATGGACAAATCTTTGCCTCTATTGTTTCAACCAATTTATCATTTGTAGAGTAGTTGTCTAGAGTCAAAGTGGATAGCTTGCAATCAAGATTCCAACTCTGCAGGCTTTTATACAATGCTTCACAAATAACATATGTTGTATGTGGACATGGCACATAAATAAATAAGATTAGAATATTTCAACAAAACAAGAAGATAAAGAAAGGATAGGAATCAAGAAACACCTTAGAATGCAACTTCTAAGCTTCCACGAGTCATCAACAAAATGTCCTGTCAATGCCATGTAGCCTCTCTTTTGGTTATTAGCTATCCAAATCAGTTGTGATAGCAACACGATAGGTGCTTTTATCCAAGTAAATGGGAGCTTTCTTTCTCTGTGAGTTATAATGATCCAAGATATCCTTTCTAATAGTGTTTCGAGTTACCATTTTAAATAAGGGTTGCAGGGCAATAACAAATTTATGGAAACCATGGTGATCAATAATGGACAATGGGTACTCATGTAGAATAATCATGGAATAGAGAGTTTTTCTAGCAACTTCTTGATCAAAGACATAGTTCTCTACAAATATTTGCCCATGTTCAGAAGTTACATACCTCAAGCTAGTTTGTATCTTTCCTTGCCTCTTTTGATATATGCAAACCTTCAAATGTTCATGCAGATGCTTAGTTCCATTCTTCTTTTCTTCCGAAAGAAGAAAGGAGGGAGTAGGAAGAAGAAAGAAAGAAAAGAAAGGGGCCCAAGATCAGGGAAAGAAGGGAAGGAGAAAAGAAAAGAGGAAAAGAAAATGGCTAGCAAAACTGGAAGTTGGATTTCTGCTAAATTTCCAAATCCAATATTTCAATTTTTAATTCAATGTTGAATTCTTAGCTCAAAAACATTTGGATGCAAAATTTTAATACTATTTCGCTTGTTTGTTTTGATTTTGATTCCCATTATTTTGATTCTCAGTTTGAGTTTAAAATTTCAATTTTTGTTTGGATTTAAGTGCATTTTAAAATTGCTTTAGAATTTGTAATTCATTGTATTAAAGTATTCCTATATCTTTTATTGTTAGGCTCATTACTTACACTCGGGGATTATTCTCTATGTATTTTGTTGTTATGAGTATTACTTGCATTTGGGAATTATTCCCATTTATTAACTTATATTGCACAAAATTTAGAAAATTCTAAATAATTGTTCAAAAGCAATTCAAATGCCAACAGAATACAAGAAAAAGTTTTTAAATCTTTCACATTTTTAAACATCTGAATTTCAGGATGTCACAACATTGTATCTCAGTCAACCTCGTCTCCTTGCACAGCATACCGAGGCGTTTGGTTTTCTAGGACAGCGTTGAGTGCGTGCCTTGCCTTGTGCACATCTCGGTGACTTTGAGTGCCAACGTATTCGTGAGTATCACAGTGTTTATTTCTATTTTATCTTTGCATACGTGCTGTGCTAGCTAAAATATCAATTAACTTGATTAATTCTAGCACTGGGACTCTGGGAGATATTGCAAAGAGATTATGTGGGTTCGGTTTGATAACTTAATGATGATAATGGTCATATACTGAAATTGAATTATTCAAACTTGAGCTCTAAAGTATTGTTTTTGCTGTCATTTGATTCTTATTCTTGTAGTCAGTTACTTTCGAAGTGGATAGATATATTTAACCTTCATGATCTATGATCTCTGGTAATTCAAGAGATATGCTCCTTTTGCCAATTAGGCTTATTGCTGAACTTGTTAAATATGTGATTGTTTATACTTGGAGTTTATCAAGTTAGTTGGCTAATTGAAGTGCTATCTTGAGATCGCTTTGCTCTAATTTCCTATTGGCCGAAAGTATAACTAGTTGTCTTTGGGTCTGAAATTAAGTTTGACATATCAATAAATTATTATTTAGAGCTCAAAGTTTGAATCCATTTTGTCATATTTAATTAGTGAAGAATATAGACCATAGTAGCGAGAAGGTTAGGATTATATCTTGAGCAACTCTGCAATCTGAGAGCAATAATCAAAACATAAATCTGAGCTTTATGCTGATTTTAATAGCCCACATGTTCTATGTTTTAAGCATATTATTCTATTTAAATGGCTTGGAGGATTTACATGTCTATATGTTGGGTTTGTCATTTGAATGGTGCTGGATTTATGCTTTAAATCAGTTATTTTTTGCTAGAATTAAATCTAAATTCATGTTAAAATCACATTACTTCCAACATAGGGTTTGGGGAAGTTGGGAGAGAGCGAGACAGATGTGGGAGGGAGACGGCACGATTTGGATTTGGGGAGGGATGAGGGGGACTGGGTGTGATCGAGTGGGGTTAGGGTGGAGACATGATGTATTAGGGTTTTCCTAGGGGCCCACCTATCAGAGGAAGATATCGGGTAAATGGGCGAAGCAGACAAGAGTGAAGCTCACCCATATCTATGCATGTCTGCCTGATGAGTAGAGGATTGCCCCTATTTCCATACTGTTGGGCAAAGAAATACTTTTATGTCCGGCTTCATTAGGGTATTATCTATAAGCACACGGGCAATCGGGTACAATTGCCAACCCTAGCTGGCTTTGGGTCTGGGTCCGCAAGTGTACGGCACAGACACGGTGCCATGGGCGTGGCATCACCTGCATGAACACTGCAAACATTGCGTCCTTCTTCCATGCCGTGCATGCATGGACGATCGATCTGGTCCTGACCTGATCCATCCTGCCCGGCAAGCCACTCGATCCGGTAGCTAGCCCAGTCGTCTTCGCCTGCACTTCCATCACATGAACCACACCGGCTGGCCGGTGCGTGATCCCATCCCGTTCAATTAATTGCATGCGATTCTTTTCGGTGAACTACGTACGTACGTACGTGCACTTGCCGTCCCGGCAAGTGCTAACCAAGCCAGCGGCAACGAAATGCCTGCATGCCCACGAGCGCACGTTGCCGGCCGGTGATCCATGCGTCCCCAATTCAGATTCCCATAAGCACGTACGTGCTGCCTAACTGGAAGTCAATGCTCGAGATTAAGAGAACACTGTTACGCGACTTTGTGCTCCGGCGATGGACTGTAGACTGGCAGTGATGTGGGCCGTAAACGTCTCGCTGCTGCTCTTTTCCTTTTTCTGAAACGAGACGTCGCAGTTCAATTTGTTGGCAGTAGAATTCTCGCGTCCTGGGCGGCGCGTGAACCCGACCTGCCGGTAGGTCACCGACGCATGCAACCCATCAAAATCAAGTTTCCTGACAGAGGACGTACGTACGTGTCGCTCCCACTCTTCTGTGTTTTCTTAAAGGAGAGGTTTCAGTAGAAAGGATGAGCGTGTGAAACCCCTGTTACTTGGCTTGTCAGAGAAAGCATATTCTGTATTCTTCCACGAGGAAGAAATACTCTGGTGCATCTCTCATAAGATGAAGATCGTTTTTGTTGGAAAATGAAAGTTATTAACTGAAGTGAAGGTGCTCCTGCTCACCAACAACGTACGGGTCATCTTCCCTCTTACCCAATCTGATGGAAATAGTTATTGGGCCCGACCACTTTGCGGCACCGAACCGAACAAAAGTCTCTTACTGGGCAACGGAAAGCATCTGGGGGCTCTGGGCCACCTTCCGGCCATCCATCGCCTCACGAGCAGTGCTCCCTTTCGAAATGGGCTTTCAATTACCACAATCTGGGCCAACGGAAAGCATCTGGGCCCTACATCCACAGTGGGCCCACACGCGATTTAATCCATTTGGTAGTACAGTCCAGGCCCACTGGCCGAGGTACTCTTTCATACGGGTTGTTTTTTTTTTTTGAGGGAATAAGGGTTGGTTAATTGATAGCATACGCATACGGGAATATGATTGGGTTAATGGAGTAGTATTATCAGTTATCATAGGCTCATAGCGGCCTTCAAATGGAACGCTTTCGGAAATAGCAAGCGGGGAGAGGGAGAGATGTGCAACGCAGCCGCAGCGTGTCCAACTGGCACGCTTTCGGCCTTTTCAGCCCGTTTTTACGTTCAACCCCGCCCATCTGATCTGATCTCATTACCTTCCTGATCTTGATTGCTTGCATCTTTTTTGTGAAAAGCCCCAAAAATTCAAAATCCAAAAATTTCTATTATTTTTGCTGCATTTTTGAGTGAATTCTGATATCTTTCCCTTTTTGGAATTTCTCCCCGGAATCCGCTTTCTCTTTCTGGCCGGGCATCTCTTCCCTTCGCTGGCGCCCCGCCTCTTCCCGTTTTCCCCGTTGCCTGACTCCTTCTCCCGCTGGCGCTTCCCCCTCTGCCGCTGGCGCCTCCGTCCCTCCCCGCCTCCTCTCCCCTCTGGCGTCCGCTCCTCCTCCCCATTCTGCTGACGCCCCTGCTCCCTCCCCGCCTTTCCCTCGCGCACGCGCTGCGCGCTGCGCGCCGCGCCCGCCTGCGTCGGCACCGCCTCTGCGCCCTGGCTTCCTCCGCGCCAGCACCGCCCCGACAACCCCGGTTCGAAGCGCGCGGCCGTCCTCGCGCCACGTCGCCCACCTTCGCCCCGGCCCCGCCTGGCAGTCGCCGCGCCTTCCCCCTCCCGCGCGCGGACGCGCCTCCACCCCTGCGCAGCTACCTGCTCCCGTCTCCTCGCCATTACGCCGCTACAGCGCCGCGCGTCAACGCCCGGCCAGCGCCCCGTCCCGCGGAGGAGACGCCCTCACTGCTCCCATGCCCTCCTGTCGACCCCGGAGCCCGAGCCCTGCCTTCTCCCCGAAGCTTTTCCCCTCGCCGCTCCGGGTATAAAACCCGCCCCCGCGGCTCCCTTGCCTCCTTTGCTTCCCGAGCTCCCCCACCGCCCTCAATCTCCTCCCAACACTCCAGAGATCCTCCAGGAGCTGTCGATTGAACCCTCGTCTCCCTGGTCGCCGTCGCCGCCCTCCCCTGCGCCGGCAGCCCCAGTGAGCCACTCTCCCTCTCCATTGCCCCATTCCTCGATTCCCTTCACTTGGAGCCCCTCTGCTACTCCCTAACCCCGATGGTGTCCTTGTCTGTCCAGGAGAATCCCCGAAGAGCCCCGCACCGAGGCTCACCGCCGGCCGTAAGGCCCTCCCCGTGGCCAGCTCGCTGTGGACCTCCCCAGCTCGCACCGCCGCCGTGAATGTGAGCCCCCTTCTCCGTAGATGGTGTAGCCGCCCCCGATCGACCCCTCTCGGCCCCGGTGACCCTCTTCGCCGCCGGGAAGCCGCTTATCCCCTTTTTGCCTCCCGCCCCCTTCGTTGTTTCCCTCGTGCCCTAAAACCCCAAAACGGATTCCACTTGTCGAGCCGCACCCGCCGGTGCCCTCGGTTGCCGCCGACGGCCCTCCGTGCGCGCAGACCACCACCGCCACCGTAGCCCTGTCCCGGGGGTGCTGTAGCGGCCGGAGGTTGAAGACAGCCCCCCTCCCAGCGACGTGGTCGCATCCCGGCCGCCGCTCCCGTCGTTGCCGTCTCACCCGAGCCGCCCGATGGCAACGCCTCCCCACCGTCCGATCTCCATAAAAGCCACCCTCCGCCTCCGTCCGATCCCTCCCGTACCGCTTCGCCGCCCCATTGCTCCGCAGCCGTCCGATCTCCGCCGGCTTCATCCGATCCCTCGGTCCGCCCCACATCTCCGCCGTCCGCGCGAGCCACGTGTCCCCATCCCGATCAGGCGGACGCGCGCGCAAGCGGGCCGCGCCTCGGCCTGCCAGGCCGCGCCGTGCGCTCCGCGCGTGGGCCGCGCTGGCCTTCGGCCGCGCGGGCCGTTTTCTCTCCCGGGCCGCACTGTAGCAAGCGGCCGGGCCGGTTACTATTCATCCCGATTTTTTCGATATTTTCCAATTTCCAAAATCCAGAAAAATCCAATTAAATCCTAGAAAATCACAGAAAATCCCAAAAATTCCCAAATTTCACCACTTTGCGCCAAATATTATTCCAGACCCTCTGGTGAACTCCATTTCCACAGATTCTCCCCAAATAAATTCCTAAAAATCCATTTGGAGTGTTTATGCATTTTATTTCTTTTTAATTAGATTATTTTTCCTCGCTTGTTTAGTTGCAAGCCGGATTTACTTATTTTAATTGTTTGCGCTAGTGTCGGAGATTCTGGAAGCCCAGGAGCAGACTCAGGACCCCGGTGCTTCTACGTTCCGGCTAGCCGAGTTCGTCCAAATTGCCGGCAAGTCTCAAATCCTTTGATCATGTTGCAACCCATGATGTTTAATTATGTTAATATGTTATTTGCATTGAGCTAGTTCCGAAATGTTAGTTCGAAAATAAAATAAAATGTTTAGAATGACATGTAATGTAGTTAAACCCCACCACCGATAAATGCCATGTTAAATTTGTTGCCATGCCTTTGTAACCCTAGAAATAATTATCGGTTAATCTAGATAATTGTAGGATATTATTATCATGCAAAGTGTTACACTAATAAGGTTGTGGCTGTGGGGCCAATAGAATTTGGAAAACCCGACTCTAAGGTAGGGTGGTATGGGACACCGTATCTTAGAGCGGAGAAGTGCCGGCGTGCACAAGGTAGGGTAAGGGGGAGTGGAAACCGCAAGGCGGTCCTCGCCAATCTTTTACCCTAGGTTTGGAGTAGGGTAAGGGTGAGTGGGAAACCGCGAGACGGTCTACGCCCACTGCTTACCTTAGGTTGGGTCGCGGGCCTGGCGAGGTTGCGGACCATGTAAAAATATAAGGACTGAAACCCTTACGCTGAGCAAATGTCACAGTAATCGCTCAACCACAGGAGTTGACTTGTCAACACTTGTCTAGTAGCTGCTCAACTCGATTGAAACTCTACAGGAGGTTTAGCAGTGAGGTTAGGTGAGCCGCGCTATGGGTGCCTAACAACGGTAGAGTTCACTCGAAGCGGACACTGTTTTCTCTTGTGTGGGTGTGTGTGTGTGTGTGTGTGTGTGGGATCCAGACCCGAGTGAATTCTACCGGGTAGAGCCTATATAAAGAGTTGAGCAGTGAAACGACCTGGCTTTCTTAACTCTGTCGCGGGAGTTAAGGGATCGTGTGGGTAAAGCTGAGCAAACTCTGCAGAGTCAAATAAATGGTATTCGAATACGCCGTGCTCCCGGTCATTGGAGCTGTGTCACTTGGGTGATTCCAGCAGCAAAGCTTAAGTAGTTTTGTAAATGGTTTTAATTTGATTAGTTGGTTAAGTAACTCTTGATGAAAAACCCCTGAGTTCTTGAGAAGTAGTTTTGGGTCCATTTTCTCAAAATGATTGCAAATAAAACTGCATCCACCAAAGGTTAATAAAACCAGTATTACTCCCTTCCTTTGATGTTCCGTGCATGTAATAAGTTAGGGTCCCTTTTGGGACTTGCTGAGCCGGTTGTTTGGCTCACGGCTTGCTTAATCCACTCTTTAGAGGATCAAGACAAAGGTGAAGGTTTCTCCGTCAAGGACGCCCTGAAGATTGCTTTGTCGTCGAGGACTCGTGGCTTTAGGTCTTGGCCGCGCTCAAGCGGATTCTGGAGTTTTTGTGATGTAAGTATACTTTGGGCTTGCACGCCCCGCTGTAGAAAATGGATGTTAATCCTTATGTAAATTATATGCTGGACTTTTGTTGTAAGCATGCAATGGTATACTCTTGCGCGACGTTCCATAACCGTTCATGCGTGAATAGTTGAGGAATGCCGTGTCCGTACGCGCCCCTGGAAACGGGGGCGTTACAAGAAGTGGTATCAGAGCAGGCTCTTTGACCGTAGGTTGAGACCTAAGACAAACTAGGAAGCGATTTTATCGCAAAACTTAATTTAAGCCATAAAAAGGGTTTCCGAAAAATATAAGTACTATTGCTGTCTTTTCCCTCTCTTGTTGCTACCTTATCTGTCTTAGTTTACTTCCGCTTAAGTTTTACTTTTGCAAATGTTTACTGCTGTGCTTGCCTAGCTTCAAAATTTTCGTTTCTCAGCAGCTGGTGGAGTAGCCGTTGTTCGCTAAGTCTAGACTGACCCTGAGTGTAGTAGTGCTTTTGTAATGTAAAGTAGGTGTAATCATGAACCCTAAGTGGTTTGTGTACCACCTGCATATTGTAAATCTATGTTCTTTACCTTGTATGTTGTTTGCTTAATTATCAGTAATCCCTCTGTATTCAAAGATTTCTCCTGTCCCCTTTCGCTCTCGTTCTTACCCTTTTCATCCTATACCTACCTTGAAAATTCAAAGCCTTACTTACCTACTCTTGATCTCCCAAAACCGCTGCAAAGCTGATCGCAAATTCCCAATTGGCAGATGGATCCAACACAGCAGAGTGGTCAGACCAACAGGCAGGGTGCACCTGCCACAGATCAAGCCCAGATGTCAGAACAGCCAAGAGAATCACTGTCACAGGTTATTGTCAAGGTGACACCTGAAGAATCAATGTCAGCATCAAGTGTAACTGCATTGAAGTTTACGGCTTTCCTGCAAACTCAACCCCCAAAATTCCCTTCAACCACAGAGCCACTGAATGCAGATGACTGGTCACAAGATATTGAAAGGAGAATGAATACTATCCAGTGTACAAATAAGGAGAAGGTTCTCTTTGCCACCTATCAGTTGTCCGAGCCCGTAATTACATGGTGGAATGCTACCCAGTGGATGCACTCTAAGGAGGAAGATATTTCATGGGAAGACTTTGTGAAGAGATTTCGTGAAGCCTGCATTTCTCCTGAGGTTATCACAAGAAGATATCAGGATTTTCTTAACCTTCAACAAGGAGAGAACTCCATCACAGCATATCTACAACAATTTCATCAGTTATCCCAGTATGCTCAAGAGGAAACTAACACCGAAGCTAAAAGGATGGAGTACTTTATGAAAGGTCTACAACCCAATATGAAGCAACGCCTTCAGGCCATGAAGTTTTCAAGCCTATTGAGCCTGGTTGATCGAGCTCTACAGATAGAAGAAAGACCAGGTTACGTGAAAGTCATGAAACGAAAGAAGCCTTCGTCTCCATCACCAACGGCTTGTTTTCACTGCGAACAAGATGGGCATTATCGTGACCAATGCCCACTGAAGTCTTTACCCGAAGAAGAAGCTAAAGAGCAAGCAAAGAGGCAAACATCATCATCCCGCCTGCCACCGATGGAAGAAGATGAGACTTACCCTAAGAGGACCAGTATGGAGGATGACAGAAAGCGTAAAGCAGAGCACAAGTCTCAGTATTCACACAATGATCAGCGGAGCAAGACCACGGGATCACCCTCACTTCGATCCCAACCCTTCCGTCAGTTTGAGACGATACCGAAGACCCAGTCTGGACAGTCTCAGCGGTATGCCACTCCCTCACCACTCGCCATCGAGTGCCTCACCTGTGGTGGCAAGCATCTTACTAGCAGCTGTCCACGAAGGACAGATGCATGTTTCCATTGTGGAGAGATTGGACACTACAAGCATCAATGTCCCAGGAGAAGTTTGTCATCAGAAGCAGCTAAACTCCAAGCCCAAAACCAGCAGATAGACAAGAGAATATGAGCTATGCAGAACAAGAAATGAGATGATGTACTTTTGGTTATCCTTTTGTAAACCAGTTGGAAGAACTTAATGGTTTATCTGTAAATCACTTTAATTAAGACTTGTGGCAAAATTATGAAAATGTATAAAGACCCTTTGTGTAAAGTGAAATGGGTATGATGGTCATGTTGTGATAGAGTTAATCCTAGCAGACCCAATCATATCCAACCTTGGTACGACATAATTCATCCAAGTGAGAACCGCACCACACACACAAGGGTGATATACAGGTACAAGTGAAAAGGAGTCAGAGTCAATCCAGAGGAGGTTAAAGCAGATTTGCTGCAGCCAGATATGCAAGGGTTGGATGTCATTTGGGCATGAACTGGCTAGCCAAGAACAAAGGCAAGTTAGATTGTGAGATCAAAATAGCATCATTGTTGAACCCTGAAGGTTAGAAAGTGGTAAAAAAAACAAAACAAAACAAACCAAGGAGTATTGAAGGATGCGAGAAAGCGTATGATCAACATGCTAGCGGTTACAGTTGATCAAGTACCGGTAGTACAAGAATATCCAGATGTGTTTCCGGAAGAACTGCCGCACAGACCCTGACAGACGAGTAGAGCTTGCCATAGAGTTGATTCCAGGCACAAAACCAATCACCAAACACCTGTACAAAATGTCAACTAGTGAATTGAAAGAGCTCAAGAGATAGTTGGATGAACTGCTAGAGAAAGAATTTATTCGACCAAGCGTTTCACCTTGGTCAGCCCCAGTCCTGTTTGTGAAGAAGAAGAATGGAGAGCTGAGAATGTGTGTTGATTACAGAGGATTGAATGCAGTCACAATCAAGAACAAGTACCCATTGCCCCGAATTGATGACCTGTTTGATCAGCTCAAAGATGCCAGAGTATTCTCCAAGATCGACTTGCGCTCGGGCTACCATCAACGGAAGATCCGAGAGCAAGATTGAGAGAAGACAGCCTTCATCACTCGATATGGACTGTATGAGTTCACGGTCGTACCTTTTGGTTTAACCAATGCGCCAGCCTATTTCATGAACCTTATGAATCTGGTGCATATGGACCAATTGGACCGCTTCATGTTAGTCCTCATAGATGATATTCTGATTTACTCCAATAATGAAGAAGAGCACAAGGAGCATTTGCACGTGGTATTAACAGGATTGAGAGAGCATCAACTGTATGCAAAGTTTGACAAATGCAGTTTTTGGCTAAAAGAAATTACTTTCTTGGGTCACATTATATCAGAAGATAGAGTCAAAGTTGATCCAGAAAAGATATCAGCAGTTAAGGAATGGAAACAGCCAAAGACCGAGACTGAGGTGAGAAGTTTTCTTGGATTGGCGGGTTATTATCGCCGATTCATAGAAGGATTCTCACGAATTTCTCGTCCGCTCACTCAACTTCTGAAGAAAGACAGGCCATTCACATGGACAGATGCTTGAGAAGAGAGTTTTCAGCTGTTGAAGCCTAAGTTGACAGCAACGTCAGTATTGATTTTGCCCAACCCAGAGAAAGAATTTCAAATCTATTGTGACGCTTCAAAGCAAGGATTGGGATGTGTACTTATGCAAGACGAAAAAGGTTGTTGCCCATGCCTCAAGACAACTGAAACCACATGAAGAAAACTACCCAACACACGATTTAGAACTAGCAGCTGTGGTGCATGCACTCAAAATTTGGCGGCACTACCTGCTAGGGAATCGTTGTGAGATATTCTCAGATCACAAGAGTTTGAAGTACCTATTCACACAGCCAGAGTTAAATATGAGACAGCGAAGATGGCTAGAGTTGATAAAAGAATTATGACATTGAGCTTCAATATCACCCGAGCAAGGCAAATGTAGTTACCGATGTCCTTAGCCGCAAAGCTCGTCCAAGCAAAGTCAGTCGGTCAGAGTACCCACCAGAGTTGCAAAGAGATATGCTACAGCTGAATTTGGTGATCACAGAACAAGGTGAAGAAGCAGCATTAGAGATTCAACCACTACTGACAGATCAGATTAAAGCAGCCCAAGATGAAGATGAAGAGATTCAAAAACTGAAAAAGGATATTCAAGAAGAAAATTCATCAGAGTATGCGATAGACGAGCATGGATTCCTTACCTTCCGTGATCGCTATTGCATACCCGACAAAAATGAGTTGAGAGAGTTGATCTTATCTGAAGCCCACTCCTCTCAATTTTCAATTCATCCAGGAGGCACAAAGATGTATCAAGATTTGACGAAGAGATATTGGTGGAACCAGATGAAGAAAGAAGTGGCAGAATATGTAGCTAAATGTGATGTCTGTCAACAGATCAAGAGAGAAAAAAAAACCTTCGGAATTGTTGCAGCCTCTGCCAATTCCTGAATGGAAATGGGATAGCATTGGTATGGACTTCATCACTGGACTTCCCAAGACTCGTGAGGGATATGATGTTATCTGGGTCATTGTCGATAGATTGACCAAAGTGGCTCATTTCCTCCCGATTAAGCAAACCTATGGGAAAGACAAGCTTGCCGAGTTGTATTTGACCAGAATTGTGACACTGCATGGAGTTCCGAAGAAGATTGTGTCAGATAGAGGAGCACAGGTTACATTCAAGTTTGGAAAAATTGCATGAAGTTACGGGCACCGATCAGAATTTCAGCTCAACATGTCACCCACAGGCAGATGGATAGACAGAGAGAACCAATCAGATTTTAGAAGACATGTTGAGAGCTTGTGCGATAGTGTATGAAGCAACATGGAACACCTGTTTACCATTTGCCCAGTTCTCATACAACAACAGCTACCAAGCCAGTATCCAAATGGCCCCGTTTGAAGCCCTCTATGGTAGAAAATGCAGGACTCCACTGAATTGGACAGAAGCAGGAGAACGACAACTTATTGGTCCCCAGATTGCTCAAGATGTAGAAGCACATGTTCGGATTGTCAGAGGCAGACTGAAGATGGCACAAGACCGACAGAAGAACTATGCGGATAACCGCAGGAAGGACTTGAGTTTCGAAGTTGGAGATTACGTCTACATCAAAGTCACTCCGTTCAAGATAGTCAAGAGATTTCAAGTCAAAGGCAAATTAGCACCAAGGTATGTGGGACCTTTTCAAATAATTGAAAGAGTTGGGGAAGTAGCTTATCAAGTGCAGCTTCCGCCCAACTTATCCAGAATTCACAAACGTGTTCCACGTATCCCAGCTTCGGAAATGTCTACGCCAGCCAACAGATGAAGTGTCATTGTCAGATATCGAATTGCAAGATGACTACACATATGCTGAAGAACCACTACAAATACTTGAAACGACAGAGAGGCAGCTCAGAAACAAGAACGTCAGGTTTTGCAGAATACAATGGAAGAATCATACACCTGAAGAGTCAACTTGGGAACGAGAGTCAGACTTGCAGCGAGATTTCCCCAACTTACTCCCTGGACCAAGTTAATCTCGGGGTCGAGATTCTTTTAAGGGGGGTAGGTTGAAAAGCCCCAAAAATTCAAAATCCAAAAATTTCTATTATTTTTGCTGCATTTTTGAGTGAATTCTGATATCTTTCCCTTTTTGGAATTTCTCCCCGGAATCCGCTTTCTCTTTCTGGCCGGGCATCTCTTCCCTTCGCTGGCGCCCCGCCTCTTCCCGTTTTCCCCGTTGCCTGACTCCTTCTCCCGCTGGCGCTTCCCCCTCTGCCGCTGGCGCCTCCGTCCCTCCCCGCCTCCTCTCCCCTCTGGCGTCCGCTCCTCCTCCCCATTCTGCTGACGCCCCTGCTCCCTCCCCGCCTTTCCCTCGCGCACGCGCTGCGCGCTGCGCGCCGCGCCCGCCTGCGTCGGCACCGCCTCTGCGCCCTGGCTTCCTCCGCGCCAGCACCGCCCCGACAACCCCGGTTCGAAGCGCGCGGCCGTCCTCGCGCCACGTCGCCCACCTTCGCCCCGGCCCCGCCTGGCAGTCGCCGCGCCTTCCCCCTCCCGCGCGCGGACGCGCCTCCACCCCTGCGCAGCTACCTGCTCCCGTCTCCTCGCCATTACGCCGCTACAGCGCCGCGCGTCAACGCCCGGCCAGCGCCCCGTCCCGCGGAGGAGACGCCCTCACTGCTCCCATGCCCTCCTGTCGACCCCGGAGCCCGAGCCCTGCCTTCTCCCCGAAGCTTTTCCCCTCGCCGCTCCGGGTATAAAACCCGCCCCCGCGGCTCCCTTGCCTCCTTTGCTTCCCGAGCTCCCCCACCGCCCTCAATCTCCTCCCAACACTCCAGAGATCCTCCAGGAGCTGTCGATTGAACCCTCGTCTCCCTGGTCGCCGTCGCCGCCCTCCCCTGCGCCGGCAGCCCCAGTGAGCCACTCTCCCTCTCCATTGCCCCATTCCTCGATTCCCTTCACTTGGAGCCCCTCTGCTACTCCCTAACCCCGATGGTGTCCTTGTCTGTCCAGGAGAATCCCCGAAGAGCCCCGCACCGAGGCTCACCGCCGGCCGTAAGGCCCTCCCCGTGGCCAGCTCGCTGTGGACCTCCCCAGCTCGCACCGCCGCCGTGAATGTGAGCCCCCTTCTCCGTAGATGGTGTAGCCGCCCCCGATCGACCCCTCTCGGCCCCGGTGACCCTCTTCGCCGCCGGGAAGCCGCTTATCCCCTTTTTGCCTCCCGCCCCCTTCGTTGTTTCCCTCGTGCCCTAAAACCCCAAAACGGATTCCACTTGTCGAGCCGCACCCGCCGGTGCCCTCGGTTGCCGCCGACGGCCCTCCGTGCGCGCAGACCACCACCGCCACCGTAGCCCTGTCCCGGGGGTGCTGTAGCGGCCGGAGGTTGAAGACAGCCCCCCTCCCAGCGACGTGGTCGCATCCCGGCCGCCGCTCCCGTCGTTGCCGTCTCACCCGAGCCGCCCGATGGCAACGCCTCCCCACCGTCCGATCTCCATAAAAGCCACCCTCCGCCTCCGTCCGATCCCTCCCGTACCGCTTCGCCGCCCCATTGCTCCGCAGCCGTCCGATCTCCGCCGGCTTCATCCGATCCCTCGGTCCGCCCCACATCTCCGCCGTCCGCGCGAGCCACGTGTCCCCATCCCGATCAGGCGGACGCGCGCGCAAGCGGGCCGCGCCTCGGCTTGCCAGGCCGCGCCGTGCGCTCCGCGCGTGGGCCGCGCTGGCCTTCGGCCACGCGGGCCGTTTTCTCTCCCGGGCCGCACTGTAGCAAGCGGCCGGGCCGGTTACTATTCATCCCGATTTTTTCGATATTTTCCAATTTCCAAAATCCAGAAAAATCCAATTAAATCCTAGAAAATCACAGAAAATCCCAAAAATTCCCAAATTTCACCACTTTGCGCCAAATATTATTCCAGACCCTCTGGTGAACTCCATTTCCACAGATTCTCCCCAAATAAATTCCTAAAAATCCATTTGGAGTGTTTATGCATTTTATTTCTTTTTAATTAGATTATTTTTCCTCGCTTGTTTAGTTGCAAGCCGGATTTACTTATTTTAATTGTTTGCGCTAGTGTCGGAGATTCTGGAAGCCCAGGAGCAGACTCAGGACCCCGGTGCTTCTACGTTCCGGCTAGCCGAGTTCGTCCAAATTGCCGGCAAGTCTCAAATCCTTTGATCATGTTGCAACCCATGATGTTTAATTATGTTAATATGTTATTTGCATTGAGCTAGTTCCGAAATGTTAGTTCGGAAATAAAATAAAATGTTTAGAATGACATGTAATGTAGTTAAACCCCACCACCGATAAATGCCATGTTAAATTTGTTGCCATGCCTTTGTAACCCTAGAAATAATTATCGGTTAATCTAGATAATTGTAGGATATTATTATCATGCAAAGTGTTACACTAATAAGGTTGTGGCTGTGGGGCCAATAGAATTTGGAAAACCCGACTCTAAGGTAGGGTGGTATGGGACACCGTATCTTAGAGCGGAGAAGTGCCGGCGTGCACAAGGTAGGGTAAGGGGGAGTGGAAACCGCAAGGCGGTCCTCGCCAATCTTTTACCCTAGGTTTGGAGTAGGGTAAGGGTGAGTGGGAAACCGCGAGACGGTCTACGCCCACTGCTTACCTTAGGTTGGGTCGCGGGCCTGGCGAGGTTGCGGACCATGTAAAAATATAAGGACTGAAACCCTTACGCTGAGCAAATGTCACAGTAATCGCTCAACCACAGGAGTTGACTTGTCAACACTTGTCTAGTAGCTGCTCAACTCGATTGAAACTCTACAGGAGGTTTAGCAGTGAGGTTAGGTGAGCCGCGCTATGGGTGCCTAACAACGGTAGAGTTCACTCGAAGCGGACACTGTTTTCTCTTGTGTGGGTGTGTGTGTGTGTGTGTGTGTGGGATCCAGACCCGAGTGAATTCTACCGGGTAGAGCCTATATAAAGAGTTGAGCAGTGAAACGACCTGGCTTTCTTAACTCTGTCGCGGGAGTTAAGGGATCGTGTGGGTAAAGCTGAGCAAACTCTGCAGAGTCAAATAAATGGTATTCGAATACGCCGTGCTCCCGGTCATTGGAGCTGTGTCACTTGGGTGATTCCAGCAGCAAAGCTTAAGTAGTTTTGTAAATGGTTTTAATTTGATTAGTTGGTTAAGTAACTCTTGATGAAAAACCCCTGAGTTCTTGAGAAGTAGTTTTGGATCCATTTTCTCAAAATGATTGCAAATAAAACTGCATCCACCAAAGGTTAATAAAACCAGTATTACTCCCTTCCTTTGATGTTCCGTGCATGTAATAAGTTAGGGTCCCTTTTGGGACTTGCTGAGCCGGTTGTTTGGCTCACGGCTTGCTTAATCCACTCTTTAGAGGATCAAGACAAAGGTGAAGGTTTCTCCGTCAAGGACGCCCTGAAGATTGCTTTGTCGTCGAGGACTCGTGGCTTTAGGTCTTGGCCGCGCTCAAGCGGATTCTGGAGTTTTTGTGATGTAAGTATACTTTGGGCTTGCACGCCCCGCTGTAGAAAATGGATGTTAATCCTTATGTAAATTATATGCTGGACTTTTGTTGTAAGCATGCAATGGTATACTCTTGCGCGACGTTCCATAACCGTTCATGCGTGAATAGTTGAGGAATGCCGTGTCCGTACGCGCCCCTGGAAACGGGGGCGTTACATTTTGCTTCTTGAGTAGGTTTTTTTTTAGAAATGCTGGCGTCCGGACATCCAATCTAGACACTCGGTTGCAATATTTTTATTTCGTGTATGCAACATCGACTTTGTATCACATATTTTTGTTACATACGGTGATTAAAATTATTACATATATTATGCAAGAATATTGCATTGGAACGTACGATACGAATACTCACATCTTGCAAATTGGATATATAAACAATTTTGCCTTTGTTTATAATCTTGCTAGTAAACAGGAAAGTGTATATGCATAATACCCCCTTGCTTACTGCATTAGGCCTTTCTGTCACTTTTCAGGATTTGAGTCTTCTACTTCTCACTTCTGGGAGGGATCCAGGTATCATACCGCACATCCTCCAGGGCCTGAAGGTTTTGATGGGAAAAAAACATGTCTCTTGTACACCCACTTGCACGTGATAGGAGTTACATGCGCAAGTAAAAGGACAAGATCCCAAGTACCAATACGCTTCAAAAACTGTCTAGTTGTGTTGAATAAATTAACCTACATAATAGAGGTTGCTTTGGCAACATAATACTTCAATTAATCTATGCAAAACACTAGCTGGCCAAATTTGAATCAATTCAACTATACTTAAAAGGATATTTTAGAATGTCCATAACTTATAACATAATGCATAAAATAATCCTCTCAAGCACCAAACTAAAACCACCTAAAACAACATGAAATGCCATAGGGAATTTTTTTTTCTCATATTTTCTATGCATGCCTTAAGGCTTTCAGCCTTATGGACTTTGGCACAAAGAGCCCAACCGGGGGGATGAAAGCTAGGCTTTTCCCTTCAGGTGCAGCAGCGCATGGAGGGTGGTGGCCTCAGGCAGCGGGCAAGCGCAAGCATTGCCAGCGACAACAACAGAAGCGCACGTAGCGTACGTGGAGGCGGCTGAAGCTAGGAACACGGCGGGCTAGACTGGCCGTCGGCCTTGGGATACCTAAGTAGTGGCGCTGGGGCAAACGTGATGCAGCGATGGCGGCCGGAGCAATGTGAAGCACGATACGGCAGTGAGCCACTGCGATGGCTGGAGCGATGCGGACGCAACAGCGCGAGATTGCGCCCAGCAGCAAGCAACAAGAGCAAGAGCAAGGAGCAATCCTTGCGTGTGACAACGATGGGCAAGAACAGATCCAAATCGATCTGATTACGATTAACCACCACAGCGGGTTGAAAAAACACACATATCGCTCTGGTACCACTTGATAGAATAAAGGTAATATGAACCATAAGACCAAAGAATCCAAGATCTCATATGCAGTAATTGCAGCACGCTGCTCATCTATAAATGCGGAAGCATACCTAAAGACGACGCATCGATCATTGCGATTGGATCTAAAGCTGAAGATGTATCGGTGCTCTTCTACGTGGGTTCGGTCTTTCTCATCGTATATAAGCCACAAGTTTCAACTACGGATGGGGATAGATGATATAGCATATCCCTGATGAGATGACATATCCCCTATTTATAAACTTTAGTATAGGATTCTGGCAGCGATCAACATGGCTGCAGCTGCTGGCTGTGGGCTTATTTGTCACTCTTCATAAGTTTCGTCTTTTTCTGAATTTTTGGCTTTTTGTTGAGCTTTTTTGTCGGTTCTTTTTTTCCCCGTATTTGTTTGTATTATACGTAATGGACTAACATATTTTTAAATTTTTTAAATTTAATTATGCTAAATAAGCCTCTGTCAGCTACAATGTTTTTTTCAGCCAGCTACAGTGTTTTCAGCCATAAGCCATGAGCTTTTCAGCCGAACCGATCACCCCCTATCTTGGCCCATCAATAGAGATAGATCCCAAATGAGACTCTACACAGATACGAAATCTAAGTCTATATTTTCCTTAATATATGCAAATACTTTATTTGATCACTTTATATATTTGAGCCAACCAAAATAGAGAGCCAAATATATATAAACTCATATAGGTCCGTGTAATAAGAAAATAATCGAACATGAAAATGTAGGCCTGACCCCCCCCCCCCCCCCCCCCAAAAAAACACCCTTCTTGTTATTTTGTTTTGTATTTCCTGTATCAGTGGTTTGAAGCAGTTGGACGGTTGGTTGGTCTGTGAGGTCTCCAGTTTAGTACGATTCTAATTGCGTCTGTATATAGTGGGAGCGGCGAACCTAAAAAGGATTGATTTGCCTGGCTTTCAATGTCAATGATTGCGAGCAAGATTGTACTTAGCAGTACCGTTCCAAGTTTAAATCTGTTGGTTTTCTAATGATCAAATGTTAGTATTGTTAGTGTTTATTTGCTACTTGTTACTGCTCAATAGAACCTGATAAAATAGCTCATGAACGCCAGCATGTTACAGTGACAAAATATTGTAAAAAAACATGGACATCAAATAACCAATATTGTCATCAGTAGTATTGAGCAATTTTGGACAATCATTATTACATACGATTTACCACAAATGACTATTGCAGACAAGCAGAAACAGCTGAACGGATCAACCAAGCAGCAACCCTCTGGAATTATTTGAAGTATTATGGAAACATCTCCTGTTCGACTTAACTTCCCACAATGTAAACTCTATTGGCAAGAAAACATGCCAATTGACAGTCACAGAATGTATTTCTTGTCTACTTCTACCACCTCACTTTATTCTGAAATGCTAGGATGCATATATAACTTCTGTCCTGTTAAGTATGGTATATTTGATCATTACAGCTTGGAGAACACAGGCTTCCGCTTCTGCAGGAAGGCTTTGATGGCCTCCTTCAGGTCATTGGATCTCAGCATTGCCGCATTCCACGTTGCTACATGCTCCAGGCCCTGCTCCACGGTTATATCCCTGCTTCTCAGCAACACAGCCTTTGTTCCCATCACCGCCCATGCCGACTTTTCGGCTATTTCTGAAACAATTAGTCAAATTTGTCACTTGATTAATCAAAAGCCACGCTAGTTGAGTTTGTTTTGTTGCTGGAGGTACAGGCAGCAAAAGGTGGTGGGCATGTTAAACATGGAAATGCTTGTTACATGGAACAATACCTGTAATCAAACCTATAGAGTATAGATGTATAATTATTCACGGATATATCTAACTTGCTTCTGACTCATAGGATACACTGGTGAATTTCGAAACCCCTTAAATCATCATATCTGATTATTCATCGGATCAAAACAGGAACAGAAACTCAGAAAGTGATCTGACTTCAAGTTAACTGTACATCACTAAAACACCCAAACTTTCCAATTTACCCCCCATTACGTTGGGAAATGGAGTAGTGGATCTCCCCAACCGATCAAGAGAGTAATGGAACAGGCATGAATTAGTTCAAGCTAATTTCCAGTTTAAGCTAGTAAAACTGTATAAGAATAACCCACCATTGATACGCCATTCAACACACAAAAGCAAATTCAAAAAACGCGGGAAATGACAATACAGATGAACCTATATGCATGTCAGGGGCATTAGAGTCCTAGAGAGCTTGCTAAAAGTTGAAACTGAATCACGTAGTAGAGCTAAAATAGCAGCAAGCAGAAAGTATAGGGTCATATGACACAATCAAAGAGGGGGTGAATAATTGTCTCTGCTTTTTGAAACTTGAAGTTAAAACTAAAAGCAGAAGAAAAACAATCTGAATTACCGGATGTAGATTACGATCGCAAGATGCTGGTTCGCTCGCCCGTGCTCGATAAACGCTTCGATCGTCCGACCGCTCCCTTCAATCGTTAGCTACGACCACTCGCTACGACCATCGACGCACGTAGTCGTAATCTCCCTCCGCTCGAACGCTTCGATCACTCGAACGAGTACACGCCAGAGACAGAAGACAAACGATGCTCAAAAAACACATTACCGATACCAGCAAACTTTTCTTGGAATAGATCTAATCTATTATTTCTGTATCATGGATGTGGTTACAAAGTGCCATCACGGCACCCCTAAAAACTCTCTCGACGAAATCTCTCTAAAAACCCACACAAGTTTTCTCCCCGAAAACCCTACCAAAAACCACACAAGCTTTCTCCCCGAAAGCCCTCTCCAAAACCACACGTTAGCCCTTAGTGTCTCTCTGCTTTTATAGGCTAACGTTCAAACCGTGTCCACCTCAAACACAAACACACAACTCTATCTCTTCCTCAAATCAAAGACGTGAAACCCTTCCTAACACGGATTTTACCTTCCCATTGCAGGCTCCTTCTATAGCGTTTCCAATCTCACCACATGACGAAGCCTCCAGGACGCACATCCTATATCTCCATCACGCATCATCAACTCCCATGTTGAAGCCTCCAGGACCGCACCTCCTATAACTTCTCCACGCATCACGTGCTTTAGCGTGAGTTCGATCACCTCGCGTGACATCTCGACCGCCTGGACCTTAAATTACCCCCTCCTAGTCCCGGTCCTTCTCGTCACCGATCATAACCGTCTCCATGAGCCCGACCACCTCGCGTGACATCTCGATAGCCTGGACCTCATATTGCCCTTCTTAGTCCCGGTCCTCCTCGTCACCGACCATGATCGTCTCTACGCTCATCTGCACATGTAAAGATCAAAGAAACTTTCTCCTGGCACAAGTTCTCTACAACTTGATCGACATCTGCACACATCACACCCTTGTCTATCCATAGACAAGAACAAAACCATCCACGACCATCAACAAGGTTATCTAAGACCACAAATACCATCGCTTATCGCAAATCAGCTCCGCTCAAAAACACTCGGGAATAGCATCTGCATCTCTACCGACTACAGAACCACTGAGTACTAACTACCGAGTATCAATCACAAACCACAAGTCTCTGACAACCGATCGCAACACCTACAACAACCGATCACTGACCATCGAGTACCGAGTCCTTCTGACAACCGAGTACCACGACCACCTGACCACCAAACACCAGCTAGTCATCCCACTGATCTAACACGATTACTCGAATATCACAAGTGAAGCACTCGTATCGACAATGAAGTCTACGAGTACCGACCGTGAAGCCTATGACAACCGATCGCTAAGCCTTCGACTATAGAAAACAACGACAGTAGACTGCAAAGTCTACGACCATGAAAACAAGACTGTGAAGTCTATGACTATAATAGCAGTCCGCAAAGTATACGACCATCGACTGCAAAGCCTTCGACTATCGACCAGTAACGTCTACGACCATGAAAATATACTGTAGCTACAACCATGAAAAAGTAATCTAGCTACGATTACCTTCAGTGGTCGTTCTGTCATGATCGAAGTTGAATGTGGTCGAAGCCGGACATGGTCGAAGTCAGTCGTGGTCGGAATGCCGTAGTCGAGTTGCCGTGGTCGAAGCCAAGCATAGTCGAAATACCGTGGTCGTTCAGAGAGGTTGAAGTCGATCGTGGTCGTAAAGCCGAGCTCTGCTATAGTACTCTTTCGAGTACCAGCTAAATCAAAAAACATGTAGCTTTGATCGGTCCATCAGCTGAATCTTTGATCGCGCCGCTCGAAGGCCGTCTGATCCTCTGGTGGCACTCGAACAATGTCCGATCCTCCAGTACTTACTCGAAAACCGTCTGATGCTATTTGGAGTAGACCAAAACCACTCGGAGCAAAACAAGACCACTTAGGGCGACCAAAATCACTCGGAGCCCACTGAAACCACTCGAAGCAGACCAAAACCACTAGGAGCTAACAAAATCCACTCGAAACCACTCAGAGCAGCTCAGAACTGAACGATGTCACTTGGATTCAAAACCTTTGACTGCGATCGACCGAAACTTTCGCAAACGCAAATTCCAAAGTAATTCAAATGTCAATTATTCATTATCACTTTTAATCACGACTACCACATAGTCTAACAGAAAGTCAGCAATTATACACAGTGTTATAATTTTTCCCTTGAGGATATTTGTAGTTTTTTTTAAAAAAATGGAATGAATGACACATGGCCCCTGATTCTCAATAACAGAAAACAAAGCAAGTTTACTTTCAAAATGGATCTACCCATCCAGGTACGTCAATTAGACCACAGAGACAAAAGATTTGTCGACAAAAAGACGGTTTACGGTCATACAGATATGTATGGCAGTGCAAGCAGTCTTAACAGAAACCCAGGAGAAAACACGATGCTGTCGAGTTTATTCAATTCAATTATATCCACATGAATTACAAAAGCATCTCGATCTCACATCAGTTTGAAAATTTTAATTGTGCAGTTCGTGTATCACATTTTAATGGAGCAGCGAAGCAACAAATACTATACAAACTTACATAGTAGAGAAGAGAATGTTATACCTTTTGCAATCTTTGCAACGCCTGCATCCAACTCTTGCTTGGAATTGAACACCCTGCTCACCAGCCCCATCTCCTTGGCCTCCATGGCGGTGATCTTGCGCCCGGTGAGCGCGAGGTCGGCGGCGTTCCCGTAGCCGACGATCCGCGGCAGCCGCTGCAGCGCGCCGAGGTCAGCGACGATGGCCATGTCCACCTCCTTGAGCACAAACGTGGCGTCCTTGGAGCAGCAACGTATGTCGCAGGCGGCCACAATGTCCACGCCGCCGCCGACGCAGGCCCCGTGCACCGCCGCGATGACGGGCTTCCGGCACCGCTCCACGGCCGTGAGCGCCGCCTGCATCTCCAAGATCGCGCGGCGGAGCCCCTCCGCGGCAGCCGCGGGGTCGGCGCCCTGGTCGGCGGCGGTGAGGGGGTTCCCGGGCCCGCCGAGCTCAATGCCGGCGCAGAAGTGGGGACCCGCGGCGGAGAGCACGACGGCGCGCGCGGAGGGGAGGCGGTCGAGGAGCGCCATGGTGCGGGGGATCTCCGCGAAGGCGTCCGGGCTGAGCGCGTTGCGCTGGGAGGGGCGGTTGAGGCGGACCTCGTAGACCGCGGCGGAGGGGTCGGGCTGGGTGACGGCGAGGGTCTTGAAGCCCCGCCGGAGCTCCGCCTCGGCCTCCGCATCAGACTCGCCGCGGTCGCCGCCGGCCATCGTGAGTTGCTGGTGGGGGGTGGGGGTGGGGCCGTGGGGGGGTGGTCGCTGCTGCTGCGTAATAAGAAGCCACGGGCGACTGTTACTCTCTTGTTCTTGTTCGGACAGAACGAGAGAAGCAGCTTATGGTAACTAGGTCGATGTTTTTGGCTGCCTCCGTTTTTTTTTTTTGCTATAGTGAATTTTATCTTTATTTTTTAATATGATAATGGATTAAAAAAACTTTAATATGAATGACACATACAATTTTTAGCTCAAAAAATTGTTTAAAAATCATCTAGTTTTTTTATTTTTAGATAAACAGGAGTAAAACAATTAAAAAAACAAATCAAACAGAGCCTAAAGCTGCATTGGGCAGCATTTGGATTGTGGAAGGACCTGTACTAGTGGCGGTAAAATTTATCGCCCGATTGATTCGTGGTAATGTCAATCGATCGATCCTTACTTATCCTTTTTGTAGGGGTTACCTATCCAGCTTTTGGAGGGCTTTTAGAGGTGTTGGATCATAATGATCGAGCTTAATTGCTTTGTTTTCCGATTCTCTCCGAGGGATGGCGGTGCAGAACTTGCTTGTATTAGCTCAGGGTTCACCGAGTGGCGCACTACGTGTCCTCGGTTTCTGGTTGATTCTCTCCGCTCTGATTGTATCAAGTTTGATGAGTAACAAAGAAGCTCTCGGCTTCCACTAAAAAAACTGGGAATGCATAATTGTTGGCGTGAATCTCCCGAAAATATCGATATGATTCTGATTGGCCTGACGGCATTCCAACGAATCGATTTGTCAACGATCCCACAGCAACAACAAAAGAAGAAGAAGAAAACGGTGCCCAGCCCGTCGGCCTCTTCTTCTCACGAGTCACGACGCATGATGTCGGGCCTTCCAGATGAGGCCCAGAAGATTGCCGCCTCCTTCTGAGCCCACTTATTTGCGCGGCCTATTGGGGAAGACTCCAGAAGTTGCTGGGGTAGCTTACCAATTTTTGAGGGAGGGTTTGAAATTCTAGAGCTATATCTTTAGGGTATGTTTGGTTGTCGAAATCTTCTAAGGATTACCAGGAATCCTTCAATGATCTTACGGAATTATCTTATTTGGTAAAATAATCAAGAATCTCAACCAAGAATCCAGTATCACCTTAGAAACCAGATTACCATCAATTATGGGAATATATTTTCTGTAGAAAAGGGTGTCTATCCTAGGTTACTAGGGGAAAGGATAAGGGAGCTGGAGGAGGTGGTGTTATACAGCATGCCAGGAATGGTGGGGAGGATCAAGGAGGGCAGAGGTTGTGCTCGAATAAACCTGACTCGGTCAACAATGTGTGTGGTCATATTCGACCAGGTACTGTAGCAGTGGTCGTATTCGACCGAGTACTATAGCAGTCATACTCATAAGAGTATTGTAGCAATCGACAATGTCTGTGAGGTCAATAGTCTACGAGTGTGGTCGTATCTATGTGTGTGGTCGAACTTAACTTGGTCGTAAATCAGTGTGTGTGTGGTTGTGGAATGACTTGGTCGTAATTCAGTTAGTGCATGAGTTAGTCTTCAATCAGTTAGCGAATTGTTAGGTTGTAGCGTGGTGTGCGCAGGTGTCATGGAAGGGGAGGTGGGCAAAACCGAATCATAGGTAACTTGGTTAATTAGCAAAAAGAGTCTAAGTGGTTTCGTATTATGTAGAGTTTTGAAGTTTTTGATAATACAATGAAAATTGCTCCAAAAATACTCTGTCTCTAAAACTTTGTAATTCTGTTCGTTCTTGTCCTCTAGATTCACTATTCGTTGTTAGGCAACAATGAATTCTCGACAACTTTGGGTGTGTTAATCCGTGGCTACATTCGAATACTTGGTATCAGAGCTCAGTGCATGCCTAAATACCTACGGTTTGAGCTGATGGCCATCACCACACAACAGGCGGTGAAGGAGAGCAGCGGTGTGCCATTCCACTACCCGATGCTGACATCCTCCAACTACACCGCGTGGATGATCAAGATAGAGGCACTGATGGATGCCCAGGGGATCTAGGAGGCCATTGAACCGGCAACCGGAGTGATCATGGAGGCAAAGAAGGACGAGTCAGTGGGGGCTTTCATTTTCCAAGCCATACTCGAAGACATTCTTCTACAGGTGGCCAAGAAGAAAATAGCCAAGGAGGTATAGGATTCTCTGAAAACCAGATATCTCAGGGCTGATCAGCTGCAAAAGGCGTGTCTGCAAACTTTGTAGAGTGAGTTTGTGGCATTGCGCATGAAGGAGGGAGAGACCATCGATAACTTTGCCGGGAAGCTAAGCGGGATGACGAGCAAGTACAGTGCACTTGGTACAACCCTGGGGGATCCAGTGCTTGTGAAGAAACTTCTCGACTCAGTGCCCAACAAATTCATCCCTTTAGTCACCTCAATCGAGCAGTACTTCGATTTGGAGTTGATGCCATTTGACGAGGCCATAGGGCGCCTGAAGGCTTATGAGGAAAGGATCCGTCATCACACTGGCAACACCGATGGACAGCTCCTCCTCGCTCACACTGAGTGATTGGCACGGCAGAAAGATGGCGACGGGGAGTCATCGGCAAGCAATAAAGGGCAAGGTGCTAGAAGTTCAGATGGATGTGGCCGGGGCAAAGGTCATGGCCAAGGGCACAGCCGCAGCAGAGGACATTCTGCCAGCCCTGGCTTGACAACAGCTATTGTCAAAGGTATACTACATCCCTAGCCTTTGCAATAATATTATGAGTTTGGGACAATTGACAGAGGATGGTACCAAGATTGTGCTCCTAGACAATCTGCTTCGGATGTACGATAGGACCGACAGACTCTTGATGAAGGTAGAACACATTGCCAACATACTGTACAAGGTGGTTCTACACACCTGTGCACCAGTCTGCCTTGCCATGCGCTTGACCAAACTGAAGTGGTTATGGCATGCCTGGTTGGGGCATGTTAACTTTCATGCGATGAAACTGATGGTTGGCAAAGATATAGTATAGGGAGTACCAAGGATTGAACATGCTACATAAGTCTGTGAGGGTTATTTACTAGCTAAGTAAAGCCGGTTGCCTTTTTCAGGTCAAGTGTTATACCGAGCAGTGCAGCCGTTAGAGCTTATTCATGTGGATTTGTGCATCCTGGTTACACCTCAGAAACAAGTCGGTAGCAGGTATTTCTTACTGCTCGTTGATGATTTTAGTTGGATGATGTGGATATACACGGTAAAGTCGAAAGACGAAGCTATCGATGTTTTCAAGAAGTTTAAGGTGCTGGTAGAGAAGGAGATTGGGCATAATATGAAAATTCTTAGAACTGACTGGGGTGGTGAGTTCTTGCCAAAGCAATTTGCACATTTGTGTGAAGAAGAAGGAGTCCACTGGTATCTCAGTGCACCCTATTCACCTCAACAGAATGGGGTGGTAGAGCGCCGAAACCAGACTGTGCTGACGATAACTAGAAGCCTTTTGCACTGTAGCGGTCGTACTCGTAAGAGTACTATAGCAATCGACAGTGTCTGTGTGGTCGACAGTCTGCGAGTGTGGTCGTATTTATGTGTATGGTTGAACCTAACTTGGCCGTAAGTCAATGTGTGTATGGTCGTGGAATGACTTGGTCGTAAGTTAGTGTGTGAGTTAGCCTTCAGTTAGTTAGCAAAGTATCAGGTTGTAGAATGGTGTGCGCAGGCATCATGGAAGGTGAGGCCGGTAAAACCGAATAACAGGTAGCCTGGTTAGTTAGCAAAATGGGTCTAAGTGGTTTTGTATTTTGTAGGGTTTTGAAGTTTTTGAGAATACAATGAAAATTGCTCCAAAAATACTCTATTTCTGAAACTCTATAATTCTATTCCTTATTCCTTCTTGTCCTCTAGATTCACCGTTCGTTGTTAGGCAACAGTGAATTTCTGATTGATTTAGGTGTGTTGATTTGTGTCTAAATTCCAACGGAGGCAAGGATCACCACAAGGTCAAGCAAGTCCCGGTCATCCATATCATCTGGTAGCTAGCTCACAATAAGCTTCGATCATGCACGTCGTTGTAGATATGCATGGTGCATCATCAGATCAGGAAAAAGGAGGACAATACTAAGGGCCTGTTTGGGGGAGCTGGAGATTCTAAGAAGCTAGCTGGTCTGAGTAGCTGGCTAGTCTGAGTAGCAGCTGGCCTGAGTAGCTAGCCTGTTTGGCATCCTGGATTCTAGCTGTGCAGCTGGTATCCTGATAGATGTATTGACTAAAATGCCCTTAGGTGAGTTGATGTCCTAATTATGTATTGATAGATGTATTGACTAAAATGCCCTTAGTGGTAGAATGTTGTCTCTCAAAACCCAAAACTGCACTGAAATAATTCATTCATTCAACTGGTGCACGGACAAAAAAGAGCATGCATTTGTTAGGCATCATCCAAAACACACTGATGTTCTTGTCTAATTGAACTTCAAGCAAACACTTCTATTGAATATTTCATTCACATTATCACATAACCACAAGTACAAAGACAACAAACACTTGTTTATCTGCTACAATTCACTTGCCAAACCTAGCTACCAGTACTCCTACCAACATAAAAATGAAAGGAGCATTGAGCATTGCTCTCTTCTGCAATACAGAAGCAGCAGCAGTGTCGATTAGGCCCAATTCTAACATTACATTCAGGTGAACTATGGCATTTACACATATCTGGAAAGGTATACATTTTTGAACATTTTACAGTGTTTCTGAACATATTCCAATCTCTGAACTCTGATCACTAACATGTTTAAGAGAGATTGCAGCAAAGTGCATTGAATTGAGAAAAGAAGTTGAACACACCGCAATATACAAAAGATTAGATCGCCTGATAAATCATGAATTGCAAGGTGTATCATCAATCTACCTCAGATCCGACAAAAGAAACTATCAAACATCATGGACAAGGGCATGCCATGAACGAGCAGCAAGTCATGGTACACTGCCATCCTTTCCATGGACAAGCAGACAAGTCATAGCAAGCACAAGTCACCATTTTCATGGATTCATGGATAAAAATAACAAGCAGTCCAAGAACCATCTGCCATGAGTCACTGCCATACATTCTAATCACCAATCAGTGGGGAGGAGGGGTAGGAGGGGGGCGGCGGCGGGGGGTCCGGGGAGGGGGCGGCACGGGGAGGAGGGGTACGAGGGGGCGGCAGCGGCGGAGGGGGCGGCGGGGGGCGCCGGGGTGGGCGGCGGCGGGGAAGGGGAGGAGGGAGGCGTGCGGGAGGAGGCGACGGGGCGCCAGGTGCGGATGTGGGGAGGGGACGCGTGGGGGGCGCGGGGGATCTGGGGGAGGAGGCGCCCGGGGGAAGGCGGGGGGTTTTTATCCAGTGGCATTTGCGGGTAAGTACTACCAACTTTAAGTGGCATTAGCCCGCAGAATCTGTGAGAAGCTGGGTTTTTGCAGCTTTTCGGTCCCATTACAATTGTGGTTTCTCCAGATTTTCAGATTCTCAGTAGCTGGCCCAAAATCTGGACTGTTTGGGAGAGCTTTTAGGTACTAGCAGTAGCTAGCTTGTCTAGAATCCGAAACAAACAGGGCCTAAGTAGTAGCTAGCATCTTTTGTTGTAGTAGTGTTCATGACTGCGAAAGGTTCAACTACAGGCTTCCTTGTTGCCGTGTCGTTGCTCTTGTCCATGAATTTGTAGCAAATCCTCCGTGGAAGTACAGTGTAGCAATGGTGTAATGTAAGTGGAGTATGTCAGTGATTATTGGTTTCTCTTAATAACTATTATTTATTAGACTAATAAACTATAGTAAAAATCATTAGCCAACATGTCCGTAATCCAAGCGGCATTTCTGGCCCAAATAAGAGGTTGTATGGGCCTGGGTCTCCCAAAGGAATGGGGGTGAAATGCGTAGCCCATTCAAGCAGCGCTGCCCAGGCCTTAACAAAGCAACGACAGACGCAGACAGCGCAGCAGCCCGCCAACGAAGCCGGTGGGCGACCACGGCAGCTACGCTCCTTGTCTGACAAGCGGACCCACCACTCCCATGCCCCACGTTTCAGAGGGTGACGTGATAGCAAGCGCTGAAGCGCGAGATTACTCCGGCGCTGCGTGCGTAGTGCTCCCGTCGTCCGCCGGCCTGCGCCGCGCGCGCCTCGCCTCCTCCTCGCTGCGAGCCTGCGACAGCGAGCAGTAACCAACTTCCCCCCTTCCCTCCCATCCCACGGCACCTCGCGTCCCGATTCGGACACCCCCACCGCTCCCTTCCCTCCGGACTGGGTTGCTCTGATTAAGCAAGAGCAGAGTTGGAGATCTACAGTGCTATGACTTTGGACAGGTCCTAATAGTTCGATTGAAAGAGGACGGTGCAGATCCAATGCTACAGTGTAAATCGCTACGATGCAAAACAGCAGAACCGAGCACAGCATTTTCCGCCGCAGTAATGAGCGCTGCTCTTGGAGATCTACAGTGCTATGATCTGTGAACTGACTTCGCTTGCTCTTGGAGGTCAGAGGATCCGGTTCCCTTCCCATATCCATCCCCTATTCCCTGAAATCCCCATAAACCCTAGAATCATCCCCCCCCCCCCCCCCCCCCCCCCCCCGCGCCCAACCCAATGCGCGATTCGGAGGCGTAGCAAGGTCAGAGATTCCCTTCTTCCTCCCCCGTGCTCCCTCTTCCTCCATCTCCCTCCTCTCTCGTTTGATGCATCTTACGACTCGCTCCGCCGCTCGGGCCGTTAAAAATTCTCTGGTTTCTGGGCCGTGGTGCGTTGTTTGGTGGGAGCGGGGAAGATGGTTCTTGCCCGGTGATGTTGTATTCTTGTGTGGGAATTTCCCGATTCGGTCGGTGCTGGAGAAGAATTTCATATTTTTCTAGTCTTTTTAGTGATCCTTGAGACGACTATGTTGATTGGAGGGACAAAGATGGGATTTTTTTTGGGTCATCGTGTTCCAGGGTACAAAGTTCGTGGTTTTGTTTGGCCCTCAGGCCGCTCGGAGTTAGTCTTGTTTCATTTAGGAGGATGCAGATTTCATTTAGGTCTCTACCTAGTTCTGTGTCGTATTGGGGGCTGCGAGTATAACCTGAGCACAAAGATTACATTTTTATTGTCCCTCTTTTGGAAGGGCAGGGTAGGAGTTCTGTGTCATATTGGGGGCTGCGAGTATAACCTGAGCACAAAGATTAGATTTTTATTCTCCTTCTTTTGGAAGGGCAGAGTAGGACTATCTCTATCTGGAACTGGCTTTGAAGTGCCTGTCTATGGATTCATTTTTCCATCTTTCTTTTTGTATAGGTGCTTGCAACCTACGATTCTGTGCAATTACATTGTTATGAATAACAAATATGGATCTTACATTGTGTATTTGTTAGCCTGCCACCGCGGTATAGTTTCCAAATGAGGACATTAAAACAAATCTTGTTCATTTATTGTCTCATCAAGAAGTGGGTGTTCCTGAAATATTTATCGGTACACCTTTTCCGTGATCATTTTATCTTTAGCACACGATTTGAGTGCTAAGTTATCTGCAGTTCCCTTGAACTGCTTGCATCTGGCCTTTTGTGAGTGTCATGGATTTGGCCTAATGTACTTATGTGTGTTTTGCAGGTTTCCATTTGCGGTGGCATTTGGGAGATTCTCAATAATAAGCCAAGTTACATAACATGAATGCAGGATTCAGCTCGCAGATCTTGGCGCAGAAGATTGCGAAGCTTAATATCACACAGCAGAGTATAGAGAGTATCCTTCTTGATAGTTACAAAGTGTGATACTGAAACTTTTCTTCAACTTAGTGCTTTCTTTCTTACATTTGCTTTAGTGTAACTGTGGCCTAGCTAATGTTTTGCATAGAGAGGGTGGGTTAGATTTTTATAGTTACTCTCCGGACAACACACAAACTAATCATCTTTGTCTTAACTTCTTGGTCCTTACCGATAGATGACTTATTCTCACAATTCAGTGGTTTATATGGTTTGGAAAGAGCAAAGTCATGGCACACAGCTCATGGAAAAGGTTAGCTTTGTTAATCTTACAATGGCAGATGAGCAGATCACAGTGGTAATTGACCTTTTGCATCTAGTTGATAACTGACCATGCAGCATTATGACCAGTTAACCAATAGCATTATGCTAGCCTTTCATTGGCCCTTGCTCAAATATTTGCCTTTCTGAACTGTGTCCAAAGACAACTTGATTGCTTTTGCTAACTATCTATTTGTTTGATTATTACCCCATGTGCTACATTATTTTGCCCATTCATATAATGTCATGCTTAACAAAAGAAAAAGCTTTATCACATTGGTGCGTCTTTCATCATCGTCACTGCCGACAAGTTGTTGAAACATGGGATTCCGAGTTTCACTCAGCTCCTCGTGAAAGGAGGATATCTTTGTTGTACCTTGCAAATGATATTATGCAGAATAGTAAGAAGGAAGGCAATAGATATATAAGTGAATTCTTGAGGGTCATCCCTGCTGCCTTAAATGATGTGTTCATCAACGGCGATGATTTTGGTCGGAATGTTATACAAAGACTGGTATGCGAAACATATTCTTGATGTTTATATGCATGGAAGCGCTTAATTACTCACATCCTTCAGATTTATGATTTTAGCTATTATCTCATAACAAATTTGCAAATAAATAATTCATGTTAATTGTTGTGTTTGCTTTATTTGCATGGAACTAAGATGCACACAGTAGGCAATCATTAATTGTTTCCTTCTTTCTCAAAATTGTGAAGCTGAAGACTAAGTAAAACAGACTTCTTTCTCAAAATTGTAAAGCTGATGACTAAGTAAAACAGAGGGTTACTGTTAGATTTTTGTTGGTGTCAAGTATATTAGTTGGAAAGGTTCTCGGGTTCAGCCGAGTTAACCAATGATCACTTACCTATTTTCTATCCAGTTAGCTTCCTAATCTCTTAAGTTACCTATCTGTTAGTTTCCATTTTTATTACTTTCCATGTTCTCTGGCTTTGCTATTATATAAGAGATTGTACTAGGTAGGAAAGCTCATGTGTGGATGACAGATCAGATTGTCTGCTGGCAGTTAACCCCAACCATACAACATGCATTCATTGTTCTATAATCCATAACAGCCTAGTATCAGATTCCGTGGTTCCAATATTATAGCT
Organism: Dendrocalamus latiflorus; assembly: GCA_017311315.1. NCBI lineage: Eukaryota > Viridiplantae > Streptophyta > Magnoliopsida > Poales > Poaceae > Dendrocalamus > Dendrocalamus latiflorus. The sequence goes on from CM029648.1 coordinate 37,100,465, forward strand.
GCAATCATTGAAATGATGGAAGCCCTTCTCAAAGCCAATGACAAGATGAATTCACTCTTCAAGCCTCGTGAGGACTTAGTTCAGTGATTCAAGCAAATGGAGGCTTGCATGATGATGTTGGGCCTTGTTCCACAGACGCTAGGGGTGAAAATGGATCGGATACGGATCAGATAGTGCTCAAATCATATTCCATCCCTATTTTTCTCGGGATTCAAATACGAATCGGACAAACGTTGGCTACGAATATGGGCCAGACAAATGTCGGATACGAATTTGGATCGGATTATACTCAAAATCGGATCGGATTCGACTATTTTTCGGATTCCAATAATTATTCGTGGCCTCTCCTATTTAAAACATGGCACTGAATTGTTTTAATATTTTAAATTGATAAATAACTGACTCGGTGACTTTAACATGTAATTGCGCATTAAATATTAACAACAACAAATGAATAATTCATCTCATGCATTTGTATAATGTAATTTTTGAGGACAGATTCATATCCTATGACGCAATAAAGTTTAACAAATCATTATCGATTTTATAGTAATATTTATACCCCTTTTTCTCTACTTTATCATGTAATCATTGATCATTGCTGCCATTTTGTCACTAATCCTAATTAATTATAGATATATTGCAAATAAACCGGTTAGAAACATGTCAAATTTAGCTAAAAGGGGCATGCAAAAAACTTTATTGGGGATGTGCCAAAATGAAAAATATGAAATGCCAAATTAAAGTCCACCATGATGACAGGCTCACCGAGATGATCGAAATGCATATATAATATGCCAAATTTAGAGGTCAAATGCAAAATATACGTATTAGTAAGTTGCTGCTATTATATCAGCTGAATCCGGATCTTATTCGGATATCCAGATTTGCGCCAACCCATGCTAGATTCGCATTCGCATCCGGCTATTAGGTATCCGGATTCAGTAGCCGGATATCCGAGTAATATCCGGATTTGCTTTCACCCCTAACAGACACCAATTGTCCAGGCCACAAGCTGGTGGAAGCAGTGGCTCACGATTTGATTTATTGGGTTTGCCGTGCTACCAGAAGGCTCTCTTTGGGATGACTTAATCGATGCGAGCAATTTAGATGCAACATATATTAGAAATGGTGCCTTCACTCCGATAGCTACCAAGCTATGAGGATTAAGATGAAAAGCCAACGCAAAAACCAGCAAATCAAGAAACCAAAAATCCGAGAAAATCGGTGCTCATGCGGTCAGACTGGTTGCCAGGGGCAGTTTGATTGGCACCTAGCGGTCGGACCGTCGGCGGGGTGCCGGTCTGACCGGCCCTGGCGATATGACCGGGAGAGGTGCGGCCTGATCGGCTTTCCCTGTTCCAGAACTGAAATTTCATCCCCAGCCGCTACAACTTTTGGTACAACTCCAAAAATATAAGTCCAAATGATATGAAATTTTGCACACACCTTACTTAAGATCTCATAAATCTATTCCAACCAAGGATCACACAAATCCATGTCAAGGTTCAGTCCTTTCTCAAAATCAAGTAAGATTGCATCAAAACCGGACAAAAACAAAAAATGAGAAATATGACTTGCTCGTGGATGTAAGATGGTCAAGATAGCTCTAGATGCATTTCCACATGTTACAGCAAGCAAGAACTCCCAAGGATTTAATGCAAAACACTCAGATCAAGAACTCACTCGAAGAGGTCAAATCTAAGCAAAAATGTGGCAACTTCAAGAGCTTGCCAAACCTGATGTCTAGATGGATGAAGATTAATTTCCATATGATATCCCCATCACTTACTCGTCCTTAGCATCCAGGAAGATCAAGAAGGGAAGAGAACTCAGAAGATCAAACCAAATCAAGAGCAAATCATCCAATATAAGAGGGATCCATGAGAGATGAACAAAGCTAATGTATTGCTACTTGAGGATAAATGTTTTACATCCACTCTACTTGGAGAATAAGAGGGCAATCCACAGCACTCACACTTCTCAAATCTTAACCCTAGAACATTTGACTTCCATAAGTAAAGCTAGGATAGTTGGATGGTTAACTAGCAAGTTTTCATCCCAATCCATTAAATAGATAGGCCAACCAACACATATCTAACCCTAATGGATGCTATCCACTAGCACAAATAGGGAAACTCGTTAACTCCACACAACACAGGTTTTACTTACACACTACATTTATGCATGCTTTTTAAAGTATATAAGCCCGAATCGCTAAATCCTTAGTCTTTAATCCATCTTTAATCCAACTTGATCTTCTTAGTTTCTCTTTGACCTAAACTGTTGTCTCAATGCCGCTCAAGTGCTGCGGTTTCGATCCAAGTTAATTTTTGGTATTTTGGTCTACTTACCAAAATACCCTGTCTTGACCCGGTCTTCATCTTCCCTTACAAGCAATCGCCATGCTTGCCACGTGTGGGTGCATCACTGACTTGTCACGCATCGGCAAGTCTCTTCCGTTTCGGTTCCACTAGATCACGCTTCACTTGGACCGACCAACCACATAGTGCAACCCGTCACTTGAAAGTCCCTTCAACATTTCCCGACTTTCTCGTTCCCTGCTTGAGCTTAGCCATCTCACCCGACATCTTTGATCGTTCTGAGTTTTGGCTCCTCCAAAAGCGTAGCCCCAATCCTCGTCGTTGACCATGGTTGACTCCAAGCCTACCGACACATCCAAAGACAAAGGAATAGTTTCTAGGCACAAATTCTTCACAACTTTACAACTTGACCCATGTTAGCTGAAACATGAATCCTACAACACATATGCACTGATCTGGGTCAAACCAAATCATCCCATGACTTAATTTTCCAAAAAGCAAAATTTGGTCGAAACAAAAACACCTTTGTCGGTCAAACAACTGCCTCGAGCGGTCTGACTGGCATTGACGGATCCAGGATTTCCGATATGGGCGTTCCGAGTTAATAAAATATTGCTCAAAGCAAAACAGAAATGTCCTCGGGGGAATAAAAATCAAATTACGAATTGTCCCAACCAAAAATATCTCAAAATAATGTAGAAACATTATAAAATAATTAAGCAAAATACAATTATAACTCTATGACCCTTCATGCAATTATAGGGACAACCATTTTATTATTCCTTAGAACCATCTTGCTAGCTTGTTCAAATTTTTATGCTAACCAATTTAAAAGTTCAAGGAAATTTCCTTTAGTATGTTAATCTAACCAACACTATCTACAAAGATTTCAAATCTGCAAACTTCTTCATTTTTGAAGGTTTTGCAATCTACACTTCACAAAGGCACAATCACAATGAACTATTTGGGATTTACCGATTTCAAAATTGGGAGGGAAACTAGGAGACCGAACGCAACTCACCTGGGAATGAGACCTCGCCGCAACTCCGTGTGTTTCATACCTCCCTGCTCGCCACGTTGCCACCCAACTTGCCATGTCACTTTCTTGCTTAGCTGCACTGCCTCGCACCCTCACTTCACTCCTAGAGCGCACCTGTGGCCCTGATTTGGGAATTGGTTTGCTTTCCATCGGCTCGCCGTCGTCCGCCGCTACACACCACGCGCTTCCTCTCCCTTTCCTTGGCTGCCGCTGTGTTCTTCCATTGTGGGCTTTGCTCCACTGCGGCTCTACCTCGTGCCTCCCGTCTAGCTGGCTCCCTCACCCTCCTAGTGTGTGCTGATGCCATGTTGAGAGAAAGAGAGAGATGAGCCAGCTAGGGTTAGGACTTGGGTGACTGGTTAGGGCCTTAGGGAATTTGGGTTGTGGTGGGTCTGGTGAGTATAGATGGAGCTCTAGTGGGCTGAGAGAGGGAGGTGTGGGTTGGATTGGACTGATTTATATTTTTCAGTACAAATATGTAGCACTTTGGCTTAATGAAAAGTATATATGTGTAATATACCTAGTATATACTGTATTTTTTTGCACAAAAAACAATGGGTGTTCAGTTGAACACCCATGAACTCAAAGAGGCCTTTGCTAACCGGTGGTCGGTCTAACCGCTAGGTCTATAAGAATTCCAGAAAAACTGCAAATTTGCAAGTTCTAAATTTTCACTCATCTAAAATGGCAATGGTTCATCACAACATAACTCTAGACCTTCTCACATGGTTCTTCAAGAAGTTTAACTGCAATGCATATTAGAAGAGGTTTAACTTGCTTTAATACCACATAATTGGTGTTGCTTAGTAGTGGTATGATGCAATCTTGTAAAAATTGGTTGCATTGGTCGACATTTCGGTGGCTATCTCGACATGGCTAGTCTTCTGACACCAAGATGACATATCCATTTGAACCAACAGTCTGGAACATATCGGCCTGATGTCCGATATGTCGCTCCGCTACGATGATAAATAGTGGTCTAATACGGCAGACTTATTCTATTGAAATCACAAGTCAACAAATGTAATTCAATGCCACACAAAAAATGGCAAAATTTGACAAACACGTAGATTAGGATGAAGCAGATGAGTGCTCACTATTGTGCCTTCTCAATCGGAGTAGTGAAGTTATGCTGACTGCGTCGCACTAATCCATCAAGGACGACTCGGAAGCCGTTGATTGGAGCACATGTATGATATAGGGCGGTGACAGTGCGACAAAGATGAGTCATGGGATCGTTGGCATGAAGGTATAAACCATTGATGGCAGTGGTAGTGAAGAATTAAAAATTAGCATATGGAAGCATGGAAGCAGGTCGAAGAGGAGTAGAGGACTTTATGTATGTATCCATACTATTGTTTGAGAAGCTATTGTTTCTTCTTACATTAAATTTGTTGTAGCCTATAAGTATTGGATATGTGTAAATATACTAGTTTAATTCAAAATTATAAACTTACTCAAAATTAAGACATAGGGAACATATCGTCCGATATATTGCTCGATATCCAATATGCCAGAGCCTTGCAATACGAACCCGCCATCCTTCACTTAGAATGTGGAGAAATTTGATGCTTTGATTTGTTGTGTTGTCTAGGGATGGCAATCGGGCGTAGCGGGCATGGGTATTGGCCACCTATGCCCATGCTCGCTAGGCAATTTGGCCCCGTGCCTGCCACCCGCAACGAGCACAAAACATCCCTCATGCCCAACACCTGTTACCCACTAGATTGGAGATGGATGGAATCATAGTTTACATACCTGATGTTGGTATCCTCTCCTAGTGGCAGCGACCTTGCCAGGTGTCGGCTTCATCTACGAGTGGCGACGACCTTACAATATGGCGACGATCTCTCAATGTCGGCTTCAAATCCCGACGGTGGTGGCACAGGGAGGGGGGAGGCGGAGGAGCAGTAGGCGGAGAGTTGGGGAGGCAGTAGGTGGGCAGAGCTGGGAAGGAGAAGTGAAGGATACAAAAAGGTGTCGCTATCTGGATCTGGAGGTGACAAAGTGCTCTTCGACAAAGTCGAGCGGCGGTAGAGTTGTGACATGGACTCAAGTCGAGTTTGTGTTAGCTATACAAAATTTTGGGGAAAGAGGTGAAGTGTGAGCTCATATGGAGGATGAAAATGGATTGGGCAAGGAAATGCGTTAGCTAGTTAAGGGGGCTAGGCAAGGAAATGGGCTTTTGTGGTTGGAAGGGTCAATCCACTCGAGTGGATTGGATGGGACTAAAGAGTGGAGGTAGTAGGGTTTGTAGGATTTCTTAGTGGCCCACCTGTCAGTTATGTTTGGCAGGTAATCAAGCGAGGTGGACACGGGTGGGGTCACCCATGCCCATGCCCGTTTACCCATCGGGCGGAACTTTACACCCAAAAATGTGCCCACGGGTACAAAACTAGGAACATGCCCACCTTCATTAGGGTTTTTACCCACATTTAATTGGTTTATCGGGAGAGATTGCCATTCCTAGTTGAGTTAGGCTCTACGTAGCAACAAGTGACTGATTAGCTATCTGGGTAGCTATAGATGTATGTCAAGTTGCGCAATCAGACCGCCCTTTAGATGACCATCATCTTTGTGCCATTGGTGGGTTGTTGCATTGTGTTCCTGAAGAGGCCAACAACTGTCTAACACTCCAACACCTACTCTGTGGTGTACTGCATGTACTTTTTTCGCTCCCTATCGCCGAATGAGATGGCCAATTAACATTAAAAGGGTGTTCAATTTAATTGTGACAAGATCTTTGTCCACGGCCACAAATGCAAGCACTTAGAGGTGATTTATGAGAATGAAGACCACCATGATATGTCTTTTGTGGCTAGCGATAACCTTTTGCTGATTTACTTGTAGTCTTGCACACTTTGACCGGGAGCACCACTCATCAAACCATGCAACTTATGGTACAAATAATTGCCATGAGTTATACCTCTTTGGCTGTAGCTTGAGCTTCGGGTGGTTGTATCTATTAGTGACCGCATGGTCATCTCTGGGACATGCAATACCTACCTATTTGCATTATCAGCAAGGACTTCTTTGTTGATTGCTACGCCTTCTCCGTGGACAATTTTGATGTGGTTCAGGGTGTCTAGTGGCTCTAGGCTCTTGTATCTGCTCTTTGGGAATGCTATAGCCTCGCCATGCCTTTTTGGTGGAAGAACCACCATGTCACTTGGCTCAGAGTCAGCATGGTTCATTCCGTAGCTGCTCATGGACTCAATGCAAGAATTTTTGTCTGAGTTTGCCGATTTGTTGGGTGAGCCGCACGACCTACCTCCAAATCATCAGGACCACCGCATCCACTTAATTTTGGCTTAGCTCTAGTGAAAGTATGGTCATTTTGTTGTCCTTTTGTTCAAAAGGACGAAATTATTGTCAATGCTGCTAAGTTGGATGTTTAAGTTGCTAACAAAGTGTTATTTTGTATAGCTGAGCTCCCACTGGCCGACGTGGAGGTAGTTGTTTGGCCTGAATAACTTTCCGCTTCACGCCTCCGCATGGTGGCTCGAGGAGGGAGCCATCTAGCCCGTATTGCTCTATCTCTACTCTTGCGTGACGATCCTTGATGTATCGTTCTTGGCTTAGGGGTGTGCAGACCCCTTCCCCCAACACGTAGTTGATATGGGTAAATATTGTTAGAAAGAGGCTGGACGGCTACGGATTGAGAGGGATTAGCATACTGGGAGAGGGATAGACATATGTCGGGAAGAAGACTTATGGGAGAGAATTTACTCATTCTCGCTATAACAATGTCCTTATATAGATGTGCTAGAGCCTAATAATTAGAAACAGACTAAAAGGCAATACCTAACGAGGAAACTAACCGAAATGAAATAACTAATAAGGAAACTAATCAGTCTAATCAATCCTTTCACATGGGCCCTTGCCCTTGATTGCCATCCTCTCTTTGGCAAATGACAACAGATACATCTGACAAATAGAATAGGGGACAATAACAGTCAAACACAATGGAATGAATCATGCGGCGCATGGATGCGCCCATAGGAAACAGAAGTAGCTGGCATGTGCAAAATATGATTGGGTTTTCTTTTTAGAATTTTTTTCTGCTCTCCGACAAACTAAATTGCACAAATTCTAAACTAGTATTTTTAGTACTGGAGTAGGTGGTTGGCTGGTTGCAAATCACGCCCTTAATATGCTTTAAATTTTGTGCTTTTCACTTTCTCGGAGAGCACAGAAGCACTACTCGTTCTAGTTGAGCTTGAGCCAAGCTGGGCTAGGCTCACTTGAGTTCGTCTTGAAGCCCATAGCTTCCCACGTGTACGAAGTTCTGGATCCACCATTACCCACAGCACCCAAGTAGATCAACCCTGATACCAGTCTACAGTGGCGAATTGCCTCCTGTTACATGGCTTTTGCCCCCACATTGTGCTTGAGGGAAAGTTTGTTATAGTGCCCATTTGCATTGCGTGTATATACATGCCCTTCACTACTTATGAAACCATCTCTTTGCACATCACTGTATGGTCGAAGCATCTTTTGTGTTTCCACTTCTGTCTATTCTTCTTTTCCCCTGTGCCGCCTGCTGCAACCGCCACTGCATGATTACCTTTTCTCATCCTTCCTTGGGCCAGTTATGTTTAGCTAATTGAAAAGCATACTGAGTTTATTAGATATGCCCTGATGAACTGTTGAGGCGCAGCTGTGTAAATTTGCTACAAAAAATACTGGTGGCCTTGTAAAGTAACTAGTGTATATGCTTCTTTCTGCACTCTTTTGTGTTGTGTCTGTCCTGGTGAAGTCTTGTGGTGCAAAAACCAGAGAGAGATAGCCTGTGCATGTATATCTTAGCTCCTTTGTAAATTCACTCACTTGGGCATGATTTGGTCTGTATTTGTCTTACTTTCCTGGCAGATAATAATTGTTCAATCTCATGACTTTCTGTAAACATTGCAGGTTGACATATGGGAAGATCGTAAAATATTAGGCTCTCAAGGACAAATGCTCAAGGAAGATTTTTCTAGAAGGTTTAAGGAGCTCAAATATAAGTCGGTAAGTGGTCTTAATCTGATTCCTTTCGACTGATGCTATATCATTCAGCTATGCCTGTGGTATATACCGTGTGTAACCTTTTATGGTTTTTACAGAAAAAACCTGGTGAAGAGCTGATGGAGAATGTTGTCTCTAGCTACAAGCATATGTTGGATGCTCCTATAGATGAGGATACTCTAATGCGGGAATGCCAAGTTGCTCTTAGCTTTGTCGACAATCTCAACAAAGAATATGGAAATAACTCTTATTTAGGTAAGATATACATCCATAAGATATTCTTGTAGATCTCATTTAGTATTTAGTAATTAATATATAGCTCATTGCCTGCAGATAGCATTAATTATCAGGCATTTCACTATTATTCTGGTGCTTTGCAAGTATTGTTTCTGAGTTTTTTTGTCATGCTATGCAACTTCACGGTCCGCATGGAACCGTCCAACAACCCAACCTGACCCAGCCAGCCCCGCTAATATTGGGCCGGAGTGGGTAGGTTGGTTCCTTGGTTGTACCCAGCTAACGATCAAACGGCTTGCATTACATGTGAGTTGGAACTGGGGGAACCTTTTAGCCCAATTGGTTTGTAGAATGAGATGTATCCTGTGTAAGCCCTCATGCCTAGTGATGAGACTTCTTGCGTTTATTCCCCTCTTTTGATGTCTCCTCTGATGGCAGTGTCAATGGCACTTGTCCAGCAATCTTGATCCTGTCCTATTGCAGCAGTGAAATCCCTGGTGTTTGAGGTGGCAATAAGGCTTCTCCATGATTCTTTGGCCCTGACTAGATCATGCGGTTGGTGGAGGTGTCAACAAACAGCTTCAAGCTTAGCTTTGTGATTGTGGTGGATGGATCCCTTGGCTTGGGAGGGGAACAAAGTAACTATTAGCACAGAGAGATTAAACATCTTTACCTTAGGCAGAGCATTGCACTATGGAGAATACAAGCAAGGCTTCTGAAGCATATAGCTTAATATGTGGGCTATGGACCTTTTCGTAAAAACTAGTCAACCCGTTGAAAACAGCCTGGCCCAACCCAGCCTGCCGACTAGTTCCTCCTTCCCAACCCATCTAAAACCGGCCCAACCTGCATGGACCCAGCTGTGTACAACTGTACACCTCTAGACTTTTGTTGTTACATTATAAGGCTGCAAGTTAATCAACCACCTTTGATTGTCTTCTTTTCCTTGGACCACCTCTAGTCATCACTCTATTGGTCTTTGTAGCTCAAATATCTTCTCTTGCATATTGGCAGGGAACAGTAATGGATCTGGCTTTGTGGGGGAGCTGCAGGAACAACGTAGCATCCTGAGAAACTCCATTGAACAATTCAAAGCATCAGAATCACAAAGGGCCACTCTGATTTCTCATTTGAGGGAAGCACTCCATGAGCAGGTGTGTAAAGTAAAGGCCTATAGGAAGTGTAAGGTCTATTTGATTGAACAAAGTATTTGTTGGATGGATCTTTCAATGTTCCCCATAATGTTTTGTCTTCAGGAGTTCAAAATGGAACTACTCAGAAGCCAGCTTCAGGTATTTTCCTACGTTCAGCAATGCTTTCTTTTTCTTAGAAAATTTGGCTCTGCAAATTTCTATCACAGTACGCTTTATGAAAAAAATAATTTTGGAAGGATGTGATCTCACTCTATACTTCTCAAGGAATAGAATTTTTTTGTACAGCAGAAGTGCATCAATGCATGCTGCCATCCTCACATACTTGTGTGTACTAGAATGTCTCGGGGACATCTATTGGGATGAATGGGACTATTGCGTTCTAGAAAAAGGACTGTTGCTTCCCTATAAAAAATGGATAAAAAATGGAAATTTTTGGGTGTGAACTCTTTATAGGCAGGGAGTGTGGGGACTGGGGAGTGCAGGGGCTGTTATCCGCTATCTGTGCCTTTTTACAACTGGAATATTTCGTTGCAAGCAGTTTAATATGTCTGTCACCTGTATATTTTCTGATAAGCAAGCTGCTTCTAACTAAACAATTAAAGCTCCTTATGTTGGGAAAACAATTCTTTCCTTTGTACTAACCTTTTCCATTAATAATCAGGCAGCTCAATCCCGATACAAGAAAGCTGATGACCTCTGCCAGAAGCTTGGAATACATGTGGCAAGGCAGGAGCCATCTAATCAAGGGCTTAAAAACTCGAGTCTCTCTGAAGTGCCCGTTACCTATGTCCCAGATTCAGGTAATGCTGATTCTCTTGAGAAGGGACAATCGACTGCAGTGTTGTATTCACAGGAAGGAAATGGTGGTGAGCACGAGATCCTCAACAGTGTTTTGTCTTTACGAGCCGCCAGGGACAACATTGAACAGAAAATAGAAGAGCACTCATCTGGTAATAAAAGGCAGAAGCTAGAGAATGATGTATATGTTCCTCAGACTCAATTACAGCCACCACTACCCCCACTGCCGCATCCTGATACATATCAACCGCCGCCGCCACCGCCTGAGGATCCTCCACCACCAGAATCTAGCCCGCCGCCGTCGCTGCCACCGCCAATGCCAACTTCGATGCCACCACCACTACCAACTTCAATGCCATCCTCAAGGCCACCACCACCACAACCTACTGCAATGTCATCCTCAATCTCACCACCACTACCTACTGCAGTGCCAGTTCCTGCTGCCTCAATGACAGGAGTGCCATATGGCGCTTATACATCATTTCCTCCAGCTGTAAACTATCTCATGGTCAACATGCCAGCTCCTTACCCTGGTACTCCAAACCCTCGTCCAAGTTTCCAGGGATTAGGGGGTCCATTCTATGGCCCTCCTTACTCCGCAGCACCCCCACGGATGAACAGGAAATAAAAGCGGTTCCTTACCTGCAGATTATTAGCGCCAGCCAGGATGAGATCGTGGTACTTCGAACTTTGGAGGACTGTCGTAGGCTTCGTTTAATTGAAGAATGTGATCGCGCTGATTCATCACCATATGTGTTGTGGAGCTTGGAAGACTCTTCCAGTGTTGTACATTTAGTCAGTCAGAGAGATATTAGCGTGCTCAAACAGTAAACTGATGGTGTTCCGGTCTTGGTCGCAGATTTTGACTGCTAGAGAGAATATGGAATTCTGACAGCCGAAGCCAAATGCTATAGCATGACATGTTTGTAACTTATAGTTCTGTGCTAGATTATTGTGACCGAGAATATATAGCTGTGCTTCGGATGTTCTGTTTAATTTTCCTTTGTTGCTCATTGCTATGCTTGTGTAGTTCCCAGTGTTTTCAGTGCCTATTTATTGGCCGAGTTCTTTTCGGTTTATAATTTATGACTTCTTTCAAATAAACAAATGGGACGTCTTCTCTGCTATCATTTTGAAGTGGTTTATTAGGACAACCATTTTGAAGCGGTTTATCGGCATTTGATTCTTTCACACAAGTACTCGTATTAAGGCTAAAAACTATAAGTTGGCTGCAGCTGAAAAAAATTGTATACTTCTCAAGTCATCATGTGTGTCTTGGTTCCATGTGGAATCAAATTATATGCTATTCCAGGCATTCCAGCCTGCAGCATTGGTTTTTCCTGCTTCTTTGAGGTAGGAATGTTTCGATTGCAGAACTGGGGTAATGTTTTGTTTAGATCCCTGACGGTGGTTGCTAGATATCAATCATGTGTGCTCGCCTGCCTTTGATATTGACCTTTTTTGAAGTGAAGCAAAGGAACAATAATGCATAGCTTTAATCTTTTGTGGAGCCCCACACACTTTGCGATCGAGTGCGTCCATGGTTGACTTGGCGATGTATATATGCTGATACTAATTTTGCTGCCATGACTTAATAATGCATAGGAGATGTCTCTGCCGATTTCATCTCGAATGAAATGTCTGCAAATCACCTGTGCTTATGGAATATAAGAGTAGTAACTATCATACACTGCATTGTGTCGACATAGAGCTTAATTTGCAAGTGTTACCAATATTTTTCCTTGTGAAGAAATTTCATTTCACACTAGGTTTCATGGCAGCATGGTCCTGATTTCTACCTGATGTGCCTGTCCAGCATATATAAACTTTTGTTTGACACCACAAGGTTTCGTAGTCATCAGCACTCACAAGTCGTAACTGCAATAATTGGGAATCGAGGGAAAGCAACATTGCACGAGCCCAGTTTGTTTGCCTGCCATCAAGCTCGTTCTCTTTCACACTTTCTCTTCATCTTCTTAGTTGGCTCTATAATTGCGTTTAGCAGATAAACCTGATACAACCTCAATCCTACATATTGCCGGGGCCTGTAGGATCCTGTCACAACTACACACGAAATTGATTTATGAGAGTTCTATAGACAACTTTTTTTTAAAAAAAAAATATGTATATACCTAAAGATCTTGTATACACAGTCGATTTGTACAGTCAGAGGCCTACAAATACAGGTCAAATATTTAGCATTGACAAACGCATGTCCATCTGTCCATTCTCCACTCACACCCTTGTCCAAAAGTCCAAACAATGACCGATCATATCCATCCATGGCACATTTGTAGGCTGTGGTTGTCTGAATAATCTCTGCATAGTTCTCCTGCACTGCACATCACTCGCTTTGACAATCTACGCGACCTCGCGAGCGTTGAAAACGCTGACATTCTTCTTGCAGCAGCGCCCCTAGTTTTTCTGGATTGGAATCTGTCGACGGCAAGATGCTAGCTCATCATGCACGCGTTGCCCTTTTGCGCGGTAGCCGTCGCCGTCGCCGTCGGCCCCGCCATGCTCGCTCGCCCATCCTGGGAGCCAAAGATTATGTGCCACTTTTGACGGACAATACATGTACGTCCAAATCTAGGGTTCTACTGTGTGAGCTTTGTGGATCATTGCCATCTCTTGTGGCTGTGTATTTGCTGGGGAGACAAGCTATGGTGCACCCATACATAATTGAGCGGCCGTGTGGTTTATCTTATATATGTGTTGTTCGTAGACTAGCGGTGGCTAGCTAGCTAGGGTTTTAAAAGGCAGAAGGGTCAAAGATAGATGGTTCCACTGCGCATGTTTTTCTCTTAGGAAAAAGCTAACTAGTTGATAGTAACAGTGTGTGAGAGTTTTGAGCCGATCGTTCAGAGCATGCCATCAACTAACTTAGCCGCCACTGATTGATAAACTTTTAGCAAGTCATGCTTGTTGAGATCGATGGATAACCGTCTTTCAAATGATCTTTTCTCCTAAATATGTTCAAAGTTTATATTCAAAATAATTATGTGGTAGCACAGTAAACCGGGAACATTGTTCTGAGCGGATGATAAATGATATAACTTTAGCTTGCAACCATCATAATATGTCACAGTACTTAACCCAGCCTCCCCTTTTCATTATCGAACGTGTCGGGGGAGTGGCCCCCCTGACCCAGGTAGATCATTGCTCCAGGACGTCCAATAATTATAAGGCCACATGACTGGCATAAGAAGACTATAACTAGAAAAAACATGATATTGCTCTTATAATTATAAACTCAAATAGGGGTATTTATGTAACAAGCCTCCTCATGGCTATAAATATATACCTTAAGGTGTCATAGGGATAGAACCCTTTTTTAGACAAATCTAGGTAGCACAGACTTCAATCCCTATCTTCACAGTTTGTAATGCTCCGAACAACCCCTTTATGGCCTCCCGCGGCCCATTTATTTACTATTTTGTCTATAACCACAACAAAAGATAACATAACCATATTTACAGAGAGAAACATAATAGAGTTTTAAGGATGACAGTTTATCTCGCACCAAGCAAAGATAACTGGCTAAGTCGAAAGTTGAACAAAGTGGCACTACTACAAAAAAGGTCATAACAGGCGGTTTCGTAAGCCGTCTGAGTTTATGGATCAGTAATGATATAGGGTCATCACCAACGGTTTTTGAATTGTCTGTGATATTAAACTATCACAGACGGTTTGTAGTAGAAATCGTCTGTGATATGTGATGAATCATAGACGATTTCAACTACAAACCATCTGTGGTAGTTTAATATCATATATGTTTAGGAGCTTATAATCATCTGTGATATTCTTTCGTAATCCTAAATCTATTTCTGTTTGTTGGCTAGCCTCAGGAAATGCTAGTCATACCATCTGAAACAAGTAGAAACACAATAAGTACATATATACATCTAATTCACATTCATTTCAAAGATAAGAACATCCATTTCACAAATCAATTAACTAAAATAAAATAAACTAACCATGCATGAACAAATACACACGTACCATTAAGTTCAATCTTATTCCAAACAAGTTCACTCTACATTGTGGACCTCTCTATCTTCTCTTACGACCTGAGACATCATGAAGTATGCACATTGTCCTCAAATTTTTTTGGAGGTCGGTCTGTTGCAATGCAATTGTAGCGATAGTTGCAACCTGTCGGTAGGAAAATCAATGTCATGCATACATATAGATTGATAAGTATGAAATAATTATTGCAAGATTGACAAATTTGAGGATCATTGGTCTTGGCAGAATGGAGTAGTAGTTCCATATTGTGGCAAATATAGAATCCACAAATATTGCCCGACGGCTATTGGTGGCACTACAAAAATAAAATTTGTTAGTTCGAGATGCATTATTACGAAGTGTTATATAGAATTAATGTGTACTAGAGAATACCAAAAATCTAGATTGTGTCACAGGATGTTGATCCCTCCCTTGGATTTTCGTACAGTAGCAACGTATGAGGCGAACGATCTACGTGATTCAAAAAAGTTAGCCTTGGTCATTGTGAAGAAAGGAAAGACTACAATAAAGTTATCTATGGAGGGAATATATTTACCTATCGATTAACTATTGGACAACTGTGAAGTTGGCTTTGGACTTCTTTAGGGAATCAAGATATATTACCTTGTTCTATTTTGGTATAATTACGATTAGAATCTAGTGGAACCTATACAGATATGTCATCATGGTTATTAAACCTAAGTTCATGTTGCTTATAAAATATAAATCAACAAGTATAGCCACTAGTGCAACACTTACCCCTGGTTGTTGGGTATAAGTATGAATTCCTTGTTGTGGTGAGCCTCCAATGCCTTCGTCATGTAATTCTCGACGTAGGATGCATTTTCCTTGATGATATCCATAGAGACCAAGTGTGAGTCGAGAAAACCTACTGGTGATTTCTTTAATATGGCTTCAGTAACCATGTATCTATCTATACACACACACACACAAGCAAGGAGTTATATATGACATTTATAGGTATTACATGAATGTAGACTGTGATTGCACACACTTATAGTGTCCAGCATCAATTGAGTAAGGCGTCAAGGGCATCGAGTTGGAAGACAAAGAACAAGTCCTCGATGGTCACCGTGAAGACACAATCATGAATATCGTGCTGAAGATGATGTGGTCTGAACTTGATATTGACACCCAAGCACCATTGTCCCTCCGGCTTGTTGGCATGTCCCATGTACCATACATACAATCTCTATCGGGACGACCAACAACTCGTCTAGCACAAATTTCTAGGCCAACGACAAGTAGGGGATATCATCGATCTACTTCGGTTTGCCCTTGTCGCCTTAATTGTTAGAGGTCGACTTCATGGTAGTCGCCCAGGCACGAGATGTAGATGCATCATGCCCTTGCCGTGTCTGTGCATGTCGCTCCAGTGCAGATAGCTCCCGTGGACTTAGTACTGATGCATATAGCTCCTGTGGACTTGGCACCGGTGCAAATAGCTCCCATGAACTTAGCACCGGTGCAGATAGCTCCTGTGAACTTGGCAATAGTGCAGGAGCCTTCAGGCAAATATCCCTCTTGGGCCACTGGATAAATATTCCAATGATTTGCCGTAGAGTCACGACCTTGTTGCTTGGGAGCATCTGCAACGGGATGATATCGAAATTGGTATGAACATCATTCACTTTTGCGAAACCTGGCACTAGTTATACCATTCACCAAGGCCCCAGCACTGGATGGATACGTTGGCCCCAATTGAACAAGGCAACAGAGGCATATTTTACTTGAAGCTTGCACTTCGTAGACACCTACATAACGATATACAATTAGCTACTTCAACAGGTCTATCAATGGATCGAGTATTCCAGAAATAATAATTATTACTAGGATATTATCGATAGGAAATATGTGGTCGCTTTTCGAGGTAGGGTTGGATGCGTAGCTACTCTGACGGTTGGGGGGCTGGCTAGCACAGAAGCGGCGGCAGCTTCCAATTGATTTTCTCTAAACCTTTGCATCTTATCTCTGACGGCATCAGCGATCTCCCCTTAATCTCCTCTCATAGTCATGCCGCGTGCTCGACTTTGGCTCTCTTCCTACTTCGGTACGCTTCGGAGTCCTCTAAAAAACCGTATTTCCAATGAACATAAAGACTAAGGCCTCTCATATGACCCAGGTTCTCCTAGTTTCTCAGGGCCGTAGAGATTATATCTCCCTCCCTAACTGCCTGGAATAAGCCTTGGGAAGATTCTATACTCAGCGCTTCCTACAAAAGCCCGACATGTCATTTTACTTCCTATGAAGTTATAAAGTAATTACAAACTAGGTAATTCAATATCTTACCAGGCGATGGGACACTTTCTCATCTGCAGGGTTTCCAAAGGAGATAGCCCTCGATGACATGCCCCCCATAGGCTTGCCTACTCGTCCTCCTTCCTCCATTGTGGAATTTTACTTGCATACCCAGCGGTGTCGAATCTGTGGGGGTGCATATTTGTTTTGTCTAGAGGGCCCTATACGCCGCACTTTTACTCCTAAAATTATCTGTCATATTTTTTGCCACAAACTCTTGTCATTGCGATTCTAGGAATGGATACTTCTAGATGGGCATCAGATCATTCTTCACATATTGCTTGATAAGCATACTCTTGAATTTCTTCCATGCTTTGCACACTACTAGCAATGCATGTCATCGCAAGGAGACCTGGTGTTCCTCCGAGTGCCAACGCAGCGGTTTTGCCTCCTTTGGGTTTGCAAAATACCACTTCAAATGGGGAATTATAGAAAGATACTATGCCACCTTAGCAGGAAGTCATTTCTTCACCTCTATTCCCTCGTTATCATCTGATTGATTCTTACGCTTGTATCGGGATGTGTTGCACATTGGACATACATGCATATTTGTATACACTTTACGGTAGAGAATACAGTCATTCAGACATGCGCGTATTCTTTTTACTTCTATTTCCAATGACAAAGGACCTTCTTGGCTTTGTAGGTGGTTTTGGGTAACTCATTTCCTTTCGGTGCAACCTATTCGAATCGGAACCACAATTGACATTATCTGGTGGCATATCGTTGACTTCGTCAGCGATATCATTATTACTACCTTGTATAATATGCTCTTTACCATGATTGGTCCAAGGTTCATGCCCCTTTTTGAAACTCCTTCGAATCAAGTGTGCTTCAATCTGTGCTCGGTTCTTAAATATTTTCAGAATCTCGCAATCAGTGTATGGACTGTACATATATTCTACCCCTTTATTCAACATATTCTCCTCGGTAGCTCTTGTAAAAGTAGGCCCACCATTAATATACTCTTAACTTACACGGTTCCCAACATACATCCAGCTTTGGTCCTACATTATGCATATAACAATTTAATATTAAATATTAAATTAGTTAAGTAGTATACTAGATATGTATGATCTAAAGTAGCTATAT
This sequence comes from Dendrocalamus latiflorus, assembly GCA_017311315.1. Lineage (NCBI taxonomy): Eukaryota > Viridiplantae > Streptophyta > Magnoliopsida > Poales > Poaceae > Dendrocalamus > Dendrocalamus latiflorus. Next base: position 37,118,443 of record CM029648.1, read on the forward strand.
ATAGCAAGAACAATTAATTAAATTGAATTAAGTAGAAATATAATGTGCAATGGCTAAAGCCTAAACCATGCTAGATGTAAATAATCTTATATCTACATAAAGTTAGATCTAAACCATCTTCAGTTCTCCTTTCACCAAAAACTAGATCTAAAATATAATTCAATTAGGAACAAATTACTAATAATAGATAGTCAATAACTTAATGGATCTACAATCACTCTTGCCAAATCTGCGGTCTCCTTTCACTAAATGGCATCAAAGCCCCACCTGCTCAAAGCAGCAATATGTGAGAAAACAGATCTGGAATTTCAGACAGATCTATAAGGGTCAACGGGTCTGCAATTAATAAGTGAAATTATCACTAACAGTTTTAATACAAATCGTCTATGATGATTTAATTATCACGAATGATTTTAATACAAACCGTTTGTGATGACTTAATTATCACGGATAGTTTTTAATACAAACTGTCTGTAAAGTATCACAGACGGTTTAAAGAAAAACCGTCTGTAATATTTGGTAATATCACAGACAGTTCTTATTAATAACCATCTATGATACTTCACAGATGGTTTTCATCATGAATCGTTTGTGATATTTTCTTTTCACATATGGTTTTTACCACTGGCTGCAATAAAGATGATCTCTAAACTAAAACCGTCTATGATTGTATTTAATACTGATGATTTTGGTTAACCATCTGTGATGAAACGTCTAGTATTAGCTTTTTTTTTTAGTAGTGTGGCTTCTCGAGATGATTTTATAAGCCGTTTGTAGAAGTCACTGTAGAAGCCATTTTGAATGGAATGGCTTTTCATGTGAGTGTCTCTTACTCTCTTAATCTCTCTCATAATCTATCAAAAGGCACAACACTTTTAAACAGGCATAAAAAACAGAGGAAACCACATCCTACACAAGCTTAACCATTGGCACTTAACCAGAAGCACAATTTGCTAAATCGAACTCTCAAGACGCTGCACGAACAGGAGACATGGAGAAGGAACTTCAGCCTTCCTCCCGTGCAACTTGACCTCCCTACATGCATGCATGTGAATCAGAAAGCTAAGCTAGCTTCACACTTCTGATTGGTTTAATTAACTACAAAGTTCAACCTATTTTGATAGCAATAAATTGTGCTGTATCTTCCCATCAATGCTCTCGTCGATAAAATTTGGCTAGAAGTCTCATCCCCAATCTCATCGTGATTATATAGAAAACTAATAATGTTGGCTAAAAAAAGCTCATCTACAACCGGAAGTTAAACATATATAGGATTATCGGTGTACCATGTTGCGCCCCTATTTTATATATAATCATTTTCATAGCACGATGCACATTTAACTATAGTAAACCGGGGTACATTGTTCTTGGCTGGTGATAAACGATTTAATTTTGGCTTGCTAATATGTCGCAGTACTTAACCTCCCTGCATGCATGTGAATCAGAAAAGTAGCTAGCTTCACATTTCTGACTGGTTTAACCTATATATGTTGATAGTAACAGATTGTACCGTCTCTTACCATTAATTGCAATAGATATTATTATCAATATATATAGTCCATCTCTGAAAATTGCACGCCTGAGCTACGGAATCTGTACTGTTACGAGGAGGATCTTTCCCCAAGCAGTAGAACATAATCATACTATATAGTTACAGGACAAAACTGTGTATCATAAGCCGCCATAATGTTGAATTAAGTCTAACTTATGCAATGGCACAGGTACAACTAATTAATGCGTGCCAAGGTCAGCCATAGTTCCCATCTCCGGTGTGGCTCGTTCCTTGTTTCTACAAGGTTTGCACAAGGAAAAGGACTAGTTGTTTCTTTTTTTCCTTCCATGTAAAGTTAGGATATTACTACTACAAAAGGAATTATCCTATATGTCTTATCACAAACGGTTTAACACAAACCATTAGTGATAAAGTATCATAGACGGTTGTACAAGATAGACCATCAAACCGTCTGTGATGACCTATTATCATAGACGGTTTTTATTCCGAACCGTCTATGATACATCACAGATGGTTCAAAACAAAAACTGTCTGCTATGAACAAATTATCACAGATGGTTCTTTACCAAGAATTGTTTCTGATAATATTTTAACTTACTCGCTCTAGTCGAATTTGAATTTTTTGCTTATCTCGCTGGATTTACTCTTTAAAATAGAAGACTTGGTTGTTCTTCTCCTGATCTCCTCTTCTCTCTTCTCACTTCTCCTCCTCCACTCCTCATCTCCTCTTCTCTCTTCTCCACTTCTCCTCGCCAAATTTTTCCTTAAAAATAGAAGGCTCAACCGACTACCTCCCTGACTCCTTCACCTCCGGTTGTGACACCATGGCTAGTTAGTGTTTTGGTCATGTAAATCTTGATGCTTCTAGATTTTTTTTTTCTTCTACCAATTTCTTGAAGACTTCAATCTATAGACTAAATTGACTTATAGCGCCTTGTGAGAACTTAGGTATAAAGAGGAGGCTACACGTCAAGGCCCATTTGGCTATTCAACGGGTCCGAAAACTTCGGAGACCATTTTGAGGCCTCAAACAATGTTTTTTTTAGATTTCACTTTCGTTTCAAAAACAATACTTGTTATATTTATATTTGTTCCTGAGGGTAACCAATAAACATAAATAGATTTACGAATACAAAAGAATATCATAAATAGTTCCTAGGACAAACCGTCTGTGATACACAGCTATCACAGACGGTTAGTAGCTAGAACCGTCTGTAATGTGCGAGTATCACAGACGGTTTTTGGTTCGAGCCGTCTATAATAGTCTCCTTCACAGACGGTTCTTTATACGAGTCGTTTGTGTTATGACTTATTACAGATGGCTCACAAACCGTCTGTGATAACCACCTGTTATCACACATATATAAATTCAGACGGTTCAGAAAACCGTCTGTGATAACTATTTATGTGGTAGTGTGTATTATCTTTACCTCCTAATAAAGCATGGTTAGGTTTTTAGGGCCTTATTTCCTTAAAAAAAAGTCGCAAATGTGAAGTCTTTGTCTTGTATTACTAGGCTTGCTCAATTAACTGTCATTGCTGTTGACATGTATAGGTATGATTAGTTTGGGCAAGATTAATTGCAAGGTAATTTGAGTACGTATGTCACCATCTCTAGCCTGAAATATAGCTCGAGATCGAGGAGAGTATGTTACATGCACACGTGTGCGCGTGGTTAATTTATAAAATGTTGTCTTCGTGTAGGCGGCATCTGGCGATCGATGTAACTAAGGATGCATCCAGTGAGACACGCTTAACTAAGGAAATCAAGTGACACACGTTAAGGATAAAAAAAAGGTCAGGGCTAGCTCATCTCTTCAAAGTTCAAGCTGAGATCGTTCCCCAATAATGATTTCTTTAATCCGTTAACTACAGAAGGTTGCTTATATCAAAAAAATATATTTTAGGGAATTATATATATTAAAAATAAGTATAATGTTTTTTAAGTGATATATATTATACCCCTTTATCACTTTTGATATACTTAGATACAAATTCTAAGATACTTTAATGCGACTTGGTTGAAAAATTTTCATCAGAACCCTTTATTTTTTGCTATATACCCTTTTTCCATACATAAAATGAGTATATACACAAATCATACTATAAAAATATATTCTGATGAAATTTTCATGGAACTCACTTTGAAATATTTTATAATTATTATTAGAGTATACTCAAATAGATAAAAAGGTGTAACAACACCATTAAAGTGGTATATAAGAACTGAAAGTACATATTCCCAAGAGTATGTAATCATTTTCATATATTATAATATATATTATGACACCATGGTGCCTAAGTACCATAATCTAAAATAAATATTTCTCCTATGTATCATGTGCAAAAAAAATAGAATTTTTTAAATATCGAGTTTAACTAGTTCAAACAAGTTTAAACCAAAATTCGAAGTGCAGTTGCATTTTTATGATAATTTGATTGTAGGTGTATGCTGATTTTATATTAAAATCAGCAAAGCATGTAATATAAATTCGTTCAAAATATTTGAAATCAAGTATATTTTTCAAATGTATGCATTTCATTTGAATTGTTATAGATGGGTATATACCCTAAAACTAAAATTTTCACAAAATATATCCGAATTTGATTGAATTCATGCATTTATGGTGTCCCAATTAATTATATATATATATATATAATATTTACACACACCTCGAACGAAGGCAGTGAAAATAATGTGTTCAATTAATTAATTCCAGCACAAGTTGGGCCGGCCAGAAAGATGCCAAGCGGTCATATATATCGTACACTACTTGTATCAGTGACAATGAGCAGATATTTTCTCTCTCTTCAAAACAATTTAACGCAAGGAAGATGTTTTTTGCTTGAGATGTGTCCGAATAATTCCGGAATTCTGTGCCGATATATGATAATATTGATTTGAAAAAAAAGGAAAAACTGTGCAGGCCAACTAATTGAGTAGTACTCCAATACGATGGTACAACGTCAGCTTACAGTTGAGATGAAGACTACCCTAGTCAGCAAGTGCGGACAACTAGCTAGTACTGCAAGAACGACATGGCAACTTCAATTGATCGCTGGATTAACAAAATGATTGTTGCATCAGAATTCAGAGGCGACATTAATTTGATCACTAGCTGGCCGTCGCCTACACCTGTAAGCATCTGCACTCGGTCAGTTGCTAAGAAAAAACTAACCAGCAGACTGATGATGAATCGAATCTAGCCCAACTACTACAGAAGCCTACCAGGACCGATCGACACACGCGAAGAAAATGAACATATATGAGCTCATCTCTAGGACCACATGATCACTGTACAGTCTACAGGTCCTGCAAGAAACAAGTTACTAATGTATTACTCAACATCAGTGTTAGAGCCTATTCGTATTAGCTTTTACTTCTAGAATTGAAAACTAATACGAACGTTCTAATTTCTATAAGTTGTTTTTATCGGCTATTACTATTCATCAGCCACTACTTTTCGCTTTTGCATATTATAACGTAGTTTGTATTTTATTACATCACAATTCTGTAAGTCACATGATGGTTAAAATATTTTAGTGCCTTTTTGTTACATTGTCTTTTTACATAATACACTATTATTCATCAGTTACTACTATTTATCAGTCGTTTCTATCAACCATTAATTACATTCATCAGCCATAGCCAAAAGCCATCGGCAAAAGATAATTATGAACAGGCCCACATGTGTCAATGTGTGATCCAATGTATATATACTATGCGAAAGTGACAAGCTTTCTTATCTGAAAGTACCTTAATTCACAGGATTATTCTGTCGCTGTTCAAACTTCAAATAGTAGTGAAAAACAAAGAGGATTATGCAGCTGCAAATTAGGACACGGGTGCTACAAATATATATATGTCTACACCTCCACAGTGCATCCATATTACGATGTCCATGGAGAATTTGAAGTGTTAAACAGTTCTCCTGATGTTAGATGTCGTTTCAGACACATCGACATGATCTCCATTAATAATCTCTGGCTGTTAATTTTTTTTCTAATTATATGTCTCCGATACTTAAATTCAAATATTGTTTCCACGTGACAAATCTCTATGTAATAAACGAACTATTTTATACAGGCAGTTTTGCAATAAGCATGAACAAACGAGTACCCAGAATTCTCCATGTAAATATCTGAATGAACCAGCAGCCTACATACGAACTGGTATTGGGTAACTAATCACAGAAATTGTAGAGAAGATATATTCATCAGCTGGTACGTACATGTAGCTAGCGCCTAGCAGTGCTTCTTCCACATACGTACGGAAGGCGTTGACCGCGAGAGCACTGAGACAATTATGGAGCATTTGAGCTGCTCCAAAAAAAGTCTCGCTCAGTCTAACGAAGCGGCCACACACGTACCACTTGCATGTTTTCTCCTTTGATGCACATGGAGCATCTCCCAAATAATTCTCTCATACAATTCTCACTTGTAATCGTGCCCACTTAAGCCGGCCCAGCAAACAAAGTCAATTGGCTGCCATATTTCTCCTCCTTGTCTTCCTTCCTGTTCTCCTTGTCTCGCCCATCTCTCCTAGCTTAGCTGCGCCATACATGCATGAGCAACCTTGCGCTCCCACGAAGTCAAAGGCTACCTAGCCATCTAGCTATTTCACACGCCACACCACTCCATTTTTAGCTAGCTAGTACACTACGCTATCTCTAGCTTATATGCCTATATATACGCAGTGCATGCATTAGCTCTCATCTTGTAACCCTCTCGAGATCAATACTCACCTCAGTACATGCGTAGAAGTAGTATACTTCGTCGTCCACCTAGCTCTTCTTGCATGCGCGCTACCTCTTGAGTTGAGTCGAGTCGTCTTGGGCAATTGATCACACCGGTAGCCAAGGACGGCATGGCGGCGACGAGCAAGGGGATGAGGAAGAGCCTGGTATCGAGGACCCTGGAGCGGTGCAAGTCCGGGCTGAGCGCCGCCGCCGGCAGGCCCGCGGCGGGGTGCTTCTCGGTGTATGTGGGACCGGAGCGGGAGCGCTTCGTGGTGCGCGCGGAGTGCGCCAACCACCCGCTCTTCCGGCGGCTCCTCGACGACGCCGAGCGCGAGTACGGGTACGCGGCACAGGGGCCCCTCGCGCTGCCGTGCGACGTCGACGCGTTCCTCGACGTCCTGTGGCAGATGGAGCACGGCGACGACGACGACGAGGCCAGCCCCAGCGAGATCGCGATGGCGGCGGCGGCGGCGGCATCGCCGATATGCGGCCTGCGGAGTAGTAGCGGCAGCAAAGGCCGCGCGGCGGGGTACCGGATTCTGAGCCCGGCGAGGACGTCCTTGTCGAGGTCTTCTCCCATGGTTAATCGAAGGAGGAGGTGAGCAGACGGAAATTTATCCACCGTGCTCTGAATAAACCGTATGTAACGAAAGTGACTCTTAATTAGGTCATACCAAGTTCTGTAAGCCGCTTCCTGTTTGGAGATTAATTTGTACTCACCTTGTATATATGTGTGCGGTTGCAGAGAGAGTTGCATCAACTCGATCTCTCGCACATATACACAGTTTGCTGATCATTAGTCTCACAAAGTATAATTTAGATCCATAGGTTCATCGTACAACAAAGAACTCTGTGTACATATGTGGCATACAAAAGAGAGATTTCGAGTGTTCTTCGTTCCATCCAAACATATGTCTGGTGAGTTAGTATTATGGTCTAATAAGAGTATTAGAGACCAATAAGAGTTTGAACACACTACCACACATAGAGTTATCATAGACAGTTTGTAACCCTCATCAGAGACGATTTCTAAACCGTATGATTTATTGTAACTATGATAACAGGTGGTTATCATATATGGGCTCCAAATCATCTATGACAAATCACAATACAGACAGTCTTTTAAAAGAACCGTCTGTGATAATTAACAACACAGATGGTTCTTATTACGAATCGTCTGTAATATCTGACATATCACAGACGGTTTTAGAAAATAACCATCTATGTTGGTAATTATCACAGACGCCTAATACAAAAAAAAATCATATGTGATGATTCTTTGTATAGCTAAAAAATTTTTGTTTTGAGGCTATTCTTAGAAAATGCTAGCCATGCTCTCTGAAAACAAGTAAGCAGATCACAGATAATTGCAGATCTTATAACACATGATAATCATTACACAGATTTCACAAATGAATTACAACTAAATGAGTTATAATTGAATAAATTACAATTGAATCAAATGTTTGAACATCTATTAATTATTGTCGTCGGAGTTGAACTCTCCCTTTGGGTCAATGACCTCCGTCATCAAGATGATGAAGAACCGTCCTCGAACGTCGAGAGTTCGTTAAGATCGAATACACTTGAGTTGATTGTCATGTCTAGTCGTTAGGAGGAGCTAGTAAAATCATAAACTAGACAACATAAAGTCATAACTCACAACTTACTTGTTCTTGATTTAGATGGATGATGACCCATATTTCATGATAACACTAGCATAGTCTTGCACACCTCGCAATTTAAATGAGTTAGAGACAAAATCAGATCCTACATTACACTTTACAACTAAAACTATGTCAGTCAGAGTAGTAGTTATTTTAAAACACATTTTCAATGAGATCTTGTAACAATAATATATTTCAAGATGAGAAAAAGAGAATCAATTGTCCATAAATTCTTCTGAAAAGTAGTTAGCCTATTCATTGTTAGTATTTCTCAACAAATATAAGAGAAACATTAAACCAATGTATATTTGGGCTTCAAAGGGCGTGAAGCAAAGCACACACTCCAGTATGTCAGGTTCTATGTAGTAGGTCATGGTCGATTTCTCTTCCTCCATATCATGTTGTGTGTTGGGCTTGGTTGTTGTCTTAGACGTGCTCGTCGCCTTCTTCATAACTATCCATTGGCTTATTCGCACTCCTTTTCTTTATCTCTAGTCCTAAGAAGTCGGTGGATAATTGCGAAGAAGGCAACGAAGTACGCCTAAGACAGTAACCAAACCTAACACACAGCATGACGAGGAAGAAACAGCAGGCATTGCCTACTTCATAGAACATGAGCAGACCGACTACTTTACAGAAGAATTTATGGATCATTGATTCTCTTTTTCTCATATTGGCATATATTATTGCTACAAGATCTCATTAGAATGGTGTTTTAAAACTACTATTACTCCGACTGACAGTTTTAGTTGTCAAGTGTGACATGAGATCTGATTTTATCTCAAACTCATTTAAATTATGGGGTGTGCAAGATTATATTAGTGTTATTATGAAATATGTGGCCACCATCCATGGAAGAACAAGTAAGTTGTGAGCTGTGATTTTATGTTGTGTAGTTTACTACCTTAATGTCAAAAGAGAAGCCATTCTCCGATCTCGAAGGACCTCTATGATGGTCATCGGACGCATTCAGCGAAGACTATGTGGACGCCATCTCTGGTGTCGGTTGCACTCTTTTTTCAATGAACATCATTTTTCTTAGAAACTATAATGCATACAAGCTTGTATGCACATACATTTGCATTAACTGAAACACGACACTAATACTACAATCTAAGCATAGCAAATTGAACCACACTAATATGCTTCTATACTTAGAATTGAATAATCAATCATGTAGAATTTCATAACTTCAAGAGCATGCTTGGCATAAAGAAAACCCTATTCATACTAATGTTTGGGCCAATCCTATGATTCTAGTTTAGGAACAGCAGTAACATTCATGTAGAATTTTATTTTTTTTTCAAGTTGTATTCTTTATTTATGTCAAATATTTTATTTTTACTTCCCTTTGATTAGCAAAGGAATCCCAAATAAATTACCACATGGTAGATTATTAAATTGGATCACCTATGAAAATGTAGCATCACGCTCATGAACATATCAACCATTTATACATGTCATGGCACTCACATAAGTATGAAAATGCATACCTTGAGTGACGGCAATGGGGAGCCGAGGAGGACGCGACGGTGATGGGGAGTTGGGAGGAGGAGCCGCACGACGGGGAGCCAAGGAGTACGCAACGGCGATGGGAAGCCGCACGACAGGGAGCCGAGGAGAAGGCGACGACGACGGGGAGCTGGGAGGAGCTGCACGATGGGGGGCGAGGAGGAGGAGACTGCGACGGGGAGCTGAGGAGGAGGCGGCGGCACAGGAGGTGGAGAAGGGGGAGATGAGAAGGCGCGCAAATTGTTGGAAAACCTAAGTTTGCGCAGGAGTACAGTGAGTTAGGGTTTCACCCCTATATATATAGAAGATAAATATCACATACGGTTTTTATTAAAAACCATCTATCATACGTAGGATAGCACATATAGTTTTTATTACGAACTATCTACTGTGGATCACAAACAATTTTTATTAAGAACTGTCTGTGATAATTGTAGACATCATAGACGGTTTTTAATACGAACTGTCTGTGATACATTACAGATGGTTCTTAACAAGAACCGTCTGTGATAATTATGTATCACAGACGGTTCTAACCATCGCTAGTAACAAAGATAGTCATGCTTGTAAAACCGTCTATGATAATTACAACACTAACGGATTTTGAGTAACCGTCTGTGATGAACCGTCCAGTATAGTCTTCTTTGTAGTAGTGACATACAGTCTAATTAGAATCCGTGTTAGTGTCCGATTGCAATCTTAGCACTCTAAATAAAGGTGTGAGGGTCCTATGGGGACAACACACAATGATTTCCAAAATTATTCTACATGGTATCAGAACCAATACATCTCAAATCATAACCTAAGCAAAATCCTTACCTTCGTACCCAAGCAAGTCAAGACGTCGTCATCCTCCTCGACTTCTTCTCACGCTAAGAGTCGATGTTCCCAACCTCAACAGGTCGTGACCTTGAGCCAACTGCCACCTCTGCCCACGCGAGCCACTTGCTGCTGCCACGACATGAGAGAGCAGTTTCCATTGCATCACGAGTGGTTCTAGGCATTGCTGTTCTCTAGCTGTTATGCGGCTACTAGATCGAGAGGAGAGGAGAGGAGGGTATTGAGCACTTGGTTTGTTTGCTGATAAGGGGCGAGCTGCGACAGAGGAGCGCAACAAAGCAACGTCGAGCAGTGGTGCAGCGATCGACAATGAGGAGGGACGGTGGTGGTCCAAATCGGGAAAGAGGCAATGATGCATGGAGAGTGGCGGTAGTGGAGCATCGCAAGGCACTCGTAGCCCGACGATGTAGCGTGGGAGCAGGGCAATGGCTAGACGACGCAGGTGCCACCAACGATGGCTTGAGGTTGAGCAGCTCAAGCAGCGGCAACCAGGAGAGGTGGCGGCCGAGCACCGCCATGCGAGGGTGGCACGAGGTCACTGGCGCTAGCCGGTGGTGGGATCCGACGGCCCACAACCAGATCTAACCTGGCTTGGGCTTGGGAGGGGAGGAAAGGTGAGAGAGAGAGAGAGGGTAGATCAGGGAAGACGAAGAGAGAAGCAAACGGCGTGCGAGAAAGAAGGAAGAAGGGCGAAAGAAGAAAGGGGAGAAAGGAAAGAAGAGAGGGAGAGAAATCCAGGAGAGTTATGGTGGAGAAGAAAAGAAAAGTGGAAGGAGAAGAGAAGGAGAGAGCCAGGAGGAGTTGGTGTGCACGAATAGAGAGAAAGAGGTTTGTTGCAGATGGGACAAGAGAAGAAAATCTTGATGTGAGAAAAACGCGCAACATAGGTTGGTGACTGGGGTGTGTAGATCCAAATAGGAGAGGAGATCAAGTATTGTAGAGGGTATTGGATCTAAAGGTGCTTTGCTGGTGTAAGGAGGAGTGGAGGTTTTGGATCTGGATTGGATTGGAGAGGAGTTGTTGTGGATGTGACGATTGAGAAGGATTGGCAATAGGGAGTGCTAGTTATGTGAGCAAGAGGCTTAGGTGATGATGGTAATGGAGATTGTACTAGAAGGTATTACGATGGTGATGGAGGTTCAAGGGAAGGTGTAGAGAGGCTCTCAAACAGGGGAAATGACTATTCAAGTGGTGGCTTTGGTGCCTTGGTGGTCATGCTGATGGTGTTTTGGTGGAAGGGTGAGGTGAGCTCGATGGTTAAATCGGTGGTAGAGGTGGAGGTCAAGGTGGTTGGGGTGTGTTAGGAGATGTGGTGGAAACAAAGGTGGTCAAGGGCATGTTGGGAGAGGTGATGGGAGCCGAGGTGGCCAGGGACTAGAGGTGGAGACAACAGTGGTTAATGCTTAAAGCTTGTGGGTAGAGGTGGAGGAGACCAAGACTGAGGATGTGACGAAGAAGGTGGAGGACGTGATGTTAGTTGAGGCTAGATTGGAGGTGACTACGCTCGATGTTGCATCTGTGTGGCGGTGTTGGACATGGCGTGGGTGGTATGAACAGCAAGGACAGCGGTCATGGAGGTGGTGTCAATCATAGCATTGGAAGCAACTTCGGTATATGTGAGTGTCATGGTATTGGTATTTGTCATGGAGTTGACGATAGGTTTAATAAGATGTTAGATTCTAGTGAGGGTGTTGCTTTACAAAACAAGATGCTCATAATTTATCTCATGCCCATCTTAAGGGAGAGTGTTGGTGAGTTAGTATTATGGATTTATGGTCCAATAAGAGCATTAGGGATCAATAAGAATTTGGACTATAGTCTAATCAGAATATGTGTTAAGAGTCCGGTTATAACTTTGGCATTATAAATAGGAGTGTTTCCATACTTTCCTCTCTAACAAAAGTAACACTATTCTCAAAGCACATAAAGAGATAAGTCTATTAACCATTCATCATGCTTTAAAAATTATACAAATTATTATTGAAAAAAGGCATAAAAGTGTAGAAGTCCTATGAAGAAACATCACACGATAACTTTCCAAATTATTCTACACATGTGAACCGGCCGTTAGATGAGGGAATAACACTACCCCTTTCCCGAATCAGCAACTAGACGAGTCACGTGTAGACGGTTCATGTGGTCTCGTCTGGTAATCAAAGCGCCTATATTCGAGACTCGCCAAGGTCATCTTCAATTTTTTGGGCCAGTCAAGGAAGCATTCATTTTTTTGGCAAGTCAAGGAATCATCAAACTAAAGACGCCATATTCTTCGATTTTTTTTTGGCCAGTCAAGGAATCATTAAACTAAAGACGCCATATTCTTCGATTTTTTTGCCCGGTCAAGGAATCATCAAACTACAGACGCATACATGCATGCAGCCAAGTAAGCATTGGAACTAGTATGCGATTGCATTGACTTTTCGGTGGTCATCACGTACGTAAGTACCGGCTATCTAGTTGCATGCGACCGTCAACCGTGCGTGCATGATTAAAGATGGCTCAGCTAGACAGCATTTGATAATTACGCAGAGGTCTCACACCGTTAGATTTGGGGTAGAAAGTAGAAGCTTATGTTAAAGAGATCTAGGCTAGGTCAAACTAAAATACTCAAATAAAAAAACGAAAGGAAAATAAATAGTGAAGTAGCGGAAATCTGAGATCATGCGACATGAGTATATATGTCAAAAGTTCAATTACCCTCAAATTAAGTAAGCAGTAGGACTTAAAATTCGTTAATCATGCGTGCATCAGTACCTAGCTAGCTAGCTCGATTTTCTCAAGGAAAGGTTGCATCATCTAGAAAGAACAAAAAAGTCCTTGGTGAACATGCATGCGGCACTACCAGATCACGTACGTCGTCCGGGCGAGCGCCTTGGTAGGTTAAGTTAATTAGCTTTGATGTACTAGCCTACTACTAGGTACGGCATGGATGCAGGCTGCAGGCATACAGCTAACAAATTAACCAACAGGCCATGCATGCACGATGCATTAGCTAGGAGATGATATCACCAGAGTACCACACCTGACTCACTGCAAGTATATAATTAGTTCGTGTAAGATGAAGCATTTTTCGTATTTATGAGTATATACTCTTATTTTTGATATATCGTTTAAATGAATATGTTATATTTATTTTTCACTTTTAATATACTTATATACTAATTCAAAGATACTATAATACGATTTAGTTGAAAAAATCATCAAAGACCTTTATTTTTTGCTATATACTCTTTTTAAGATATATAAAAAGACAATATACACTAATTATGTTATAAAAAATAGATTTTGATGAATTTTTTTAAGAAATTACTTTTGAGTATCTTATAATCATTATTAAAATACACTCAAAAGAATAAAGATGTATAACAACATAATTTAAGCAGTATATAACAAGTGGAAGTTCGTATTCTCAGGTATATACAATCATTTTTCTATATATAAGCTGATATTTCATATGGACCAGATAAGTACCTCTGTTCTTCCGGGGAATATAGGCTCGCCGAGAAGTTCTGCCAATATGCAACCCACACTGCCAAAGTGTGATTACTTGGCTAGTCATGGGCTGTGTGTTATCTGGGTCAAAAGACGTCGCGAGTCCAAAATCAAGCTAAGAATTCCATCGTTACTGCTGACAAGTGGGTTCGAACTCTTGATGTCACGGTGCAAAACACCCTTGTTATGACAGTGTTCAATCCCGGATAGTAGCTGTTTCATGTAACACTTCACCTGCAGACAAAGAATTAGACTCCATGAAAAACATGTATAATTTAAAGGAAGTGCTTTTATACTTTCCTTATTAGTGATTTACTGATTTGCATAATTTTTAAAGTACAATGAATGATAAATAAATGTTACTTATCTCTTCATTTGCTTTAAAATTAATACTACTCTCATTAGAGAGAAAAACATTGAAACATTACTCATAATTTAATCATGGTCATACATGTGTCCTTCCAGTTTTTCTGGAAAAAGTTGTCCTGGTTGGGCCCTTCCTTTTCAGAAAAGAAAGACATGTCACACTTTGACAGTTCTAAACGCAAATAACTTAATTGCAGCCAATGTTGACAGTTGACATATCTGTAGTTCGTTGAAGGGATTTCCTGTAAGCAATGTGTGAACAAAAACATTCAATGCTTGTCTTTGGCAATTGGAAGTACTGGAACCTGTATGGTAGTCTAATAGACTTCCAGGCCCACATCATTGCGGTTTTTCTGTCTGAAGGATTTGTTCGCTTGTTCACAAAAAGCTACAGGCGCGGTTTCTTATGAATAACCAGTCAATGATTCTTCTTCTAGAACAGAAGAAAATTTTGTTTTGGTTCCATCAGGTAATTCAAATTTCAGTTTTGACTGAATATACTTCAAAATTGCCATATCCTACTTGGTAAGTTACTTCTAAACTTCAGTCCAAATTGCTGCAAACACTACTATTGTTTCGGATTTTTGATGCCATCCATACTATCTTCTATTTGGAAAATGCTTCTGTGCTCTCTAAAAAGAATAATGCCATATACTAGAGCAAATGAAAATTTAGGATGGCCGGTGCTGACCATTACTAAGAGTAATTACAAGCGGTTCAGGATTTGTGCAGTTTTGTATTGACAACATAGAAACACTCCATGTTATATTATACTTAGATATCATCCCTCCACCGTAGTTCAATTCACGAGCATACTAGAGCTGGGTCAGCTGACTGTCCCAAGTAATCAAGCAGAGTGATGCGAATTATTTTGACAACTTCTCTAATCTCTGAGTATCAGGAGACTAAAAGAATAGTTCAACTCAGCACATCATCAAGTGTTCCCCAAGACGGCTGCCTAACCCGCCTAGGCGGCGCCTAGGCGCTAAGCACCACCCTCCCGCTTTGCCCGCCTAACTGATTTTTCCCACCTAGGCAGCCACCTAGCCCGCCTAGACGGTGATTAGGTGCTGCTCTGTCGCCCGACTAGCGCCTAGCGTCTAGGTGAACACTGTCATCAATCAGAATTCAAGCATCTTAGGTAACTAGGCAACCAAGCAGCTGCACTTCTAATATACTCTTACCCCTTCTAGAAAACTAAAACCAAAGAAATAAAACGACCATGAAAATTCTCGTCCCTTCGAATGCAACCGAGATGTTTAGTTTTGTCATGCATACTAATCTCGGATGTGGTTCACCTCACCAGAACGTCCTTAATTCAAGTTTCATAGCCTATCTAAACTTACAAAAAGTAGGCTTTATGTTAACTGTAAATACAAATCATCTTGCGCACATTATAACTATCCAATTCGCAAACTGTGTTAACAAACTGGATTCAGCTTTAAATACTACTACTATTTTTTAGGAACATATCAATGGTGAAGGTGCACTTCATGGATTAAGGGAACATTATATACTAGCAAGCACAATGACCATACCTGGGGTAAGGAGAAGCGGGCGCCGGAGGCAGCTGCGGCAGCGGCTAGGCCGGTGAGGTCGTGGTCCATATACTCAAAGACGAGGTAGAGTGACGGCGCGGTGGCGAGGCGGGAGGTGACGAGGCCGTCGAGGTGGACGATGTTGGGGTGGTCGCCGAGGTGGCGGAGCAGGGCGATCTCCCGCGCCATGAACCGCGCCCTCTCGGCCTCGCCGACGCCATCCACGCACACCATCTTCAGCGCCACCACGCGGCCGCTCTCCACGTCGATCGCCTTGTACACGTTGCTGTACGTTCCCGACCCAGTCTGCACAAAAAGATCGCAACTTTTGTAAATGTTTTGCTCGAATTCATCCTGAAGTAGTAAGCAAATTTGGATGGTTTCCTTTATTTTCACTGAATATTTGACTCGGTTTTCCGAATTAAAATAAAATGAAATGAAATTCTTCTTCAACTCGGTTTATTTGAAACGGTGAGGATAACGATAACAAGTATCAAATACGAACACCCCAAGTTTACTTTTCCATTTGTCCTTACGAATTACGAATTCTTGTGATGCGGACAGTATAAAGTATGAACAAAAGCGAGGTTGCGGATTTCTTATTCTCAAGAAAGCTGGGGATTTGTTCATCTCTGTTTAGTTTAACGGCTGGACTCTTGGAATTTGGAGTTTGTTTATGTGTTGAACTATGAAAAAGCAACAACTTTTTTTGTCCTTTCTCCCTTGTTCTTTGCAACTCGGAGAAAATACTGGATTTAAAAAAACGATCAGCAAGAACTCAAACTGCAAGTTCACAAATCATTCACCTCTTTGCAAACTACGATCACACACACGACAACCACGAAAGATCACAACAAAACTCACAGAATTAGAAAAGGAAAGTAAAAAATCCTTCCCGCAACAACCGCTTCCAAGAAAAGGCCAAACTTTTTTCAGTAACTACCAAACAAGGACGGACGCGCAGAAGCAGAAATCAGAATCCCCCGCACCTTCTCAAGTTTGTGGAAGGCGTCGGCGCAGCGGGTCGCCCAGCCCCTGAGCGCGTCCCCCGGCGGCGGTGGAGAGCCAGAGCGGCCACCCGCACGAGTCCTTCTTCACCGCCGCGATGTGCTCCGGCTGCGGCGCCTTGAGCTGCACCTCGTCCCCTCCTCCTCCTCCTCCTCCGGCGGCTGCAGCGGCCGCGGGGAAGAAGAGGGAGGAGCCGGGCGCGGCGGCGAGCTTACCGAGGAGGCATCCCATGGCGGCGAGCTTACCGAGGAGCAGAATGACGGTTTGACAGTTTGGACCTTGGACTTTTGACTCGGTTTCTTTTAATTTACCAATAAGGCGTGCGTTGCAACAAAATCAAATCCTAAAAAGTGATACATATCATCCAATATCATCCTAAGCTATACAGTGAACATCAAAATTCTCTCACACAAAAATAAAGCGAAATATAAATATAACCAAAAACAAATATCCATCCTTAGTAGTTGTTTCTGGTTCAACATAAGTACATATAAAATACATAATGCACCTAAGATATAAAAATATCTATGTAGACAATATTTTTGGTAATATGCCGATATAGTTGAAGCTCCTATTTTTCTCGACGCAACAACTATTCTGATATTTCTCCTAATAGTGGTAGTAGCTATCTGTTAAAAGTTATTTCCATATTGCTTCTACAGTGAGAGTAATACTCCTTTTGCTAGAAGTTACTTGCATAATGTTTCATACAATAAAAGTTATACTTCTTTCGTTCTTTTTTAGTTGACTCTTAGAAGCCGTGCAGTGAAATATTCTAAAGTTTGACTATTTAAAACTATGTATATTGGATATATAAAAATTTATATTATTAGATTCGTCGTTACAAACACTTTTGTAATACTATAATTATATTAATATATCTTTGTATAAATGTATAAAAGTAACTATGAAAGTTGCACATAAAGACCATAAAAAACAAAAAAAATTAAGTAAAAAAGGACAAATAGCGCACTTGTCTAAAATCTAAATCCATGACATAGCTTCATGAAAAATCATCGAGCTACACTAACCTTCATTGTGAGCAAACTAATAAATAATAGTCAATCTTGTGCACCGGCTATGGTCGATGTGGCCTGCAACAATAATAGTAATCCAAAATATTTTGTCCTCTTAAGGATTTTGTCAAACATATGAGGAGAGGGTAGACGACACGATGGCATAGGTGCAGGAGGAAAGATAGGCCACGGTGTTGGTTCGAGCAATCCGCGAGGCATCAGCAGAATTCGCTAAGCTCGTGCGGCGAAGATGAGAGACGGCAGCAAAACCAGTCTGGGAAGTCCGAACGCCGAGCGCTGCATCACCATGTACCCAGGGATACAAGTCGAATGAACACCTGCAAGGGAGCATCAACAATGAAAATTGATCAAAGCACAGGAAGTCGCATCTTCTCCAGGGTAGTAGGGGACGAGCATCTTCGCCAGGGACCCCCTCAGGACGTCGCAGGCTCCCTCGTTGCCGACGCCGGTGGCCTTGAAGCAGTAGACGGTCTGCACGATGACGGCGATGTTCTGGTCGAGGTTGGACTTGGAGAGGTAGTAGAGCCATGAGCCTCCCCACTCTCTCTCTCTCTCTCTCTCTCTCTCTCTCTCTCTCTCTCTCTCTCCTCTGCAGGGGCTACCAGTGATGGTTCCCCTTGCTCGATGTTCAGCTCAAGCACGTTGGCTTCTTGCACCTGTATGTAGAATGGTAGACATGTAGGAATTAATGTGCTAGCTTCAAAGTGAGAAATGGTGAGAATTTGATGAGCAAACGGATGAAGATTATACTAGCATTGTTGGATCGGTGCTAGATACCGATGAATTCCTGTGCAGTGAGTGCAAGAGCTAGGAGGAGGATGACTAATGGAGAGAGTACGTGTATAAAGCGGGGGGTCTCCTCTTTCTACCCTACCTTTCTTGTGCGTGTGCACGAGTTGGTTGGGACTTTTGGATCGAGTGAGTTGCCCACTGATGCTGAACCAAAACGCCACCAGCATGCACGTTGTTCTCCGTGTAGGTAGGAATGCACGTCCAATGCAGCATCGTACCGTATTTGAGATGGACTTGCAGCAAATTAACAGACTGAACTGTGCAGCGAAAACAAGCCATATCCCGAACGAATATAGCAAATGGTAAGTGACAAGCACAGAGACGACAAGAATGCAACACAGGAAGCTGCTGTGTTGGTACCAATTTGTTAGTCTTCGGGGACAACCCAGGGACAAGTACATGTTAGCAAACCAAATGGATTAGCCCAGACGGTAGGCCACCTAACATGGCATTCTAGATTCCAGAGATAGCTTCCAAGCTTACCTGCCTAGACAAATGATTCAAGGTGTTCTTCCGTGCATCATTCATAAAAATTGACAAATTGTAGCTTTCACCAACACATCTACGTTCTTGTAGCTTTGAGAATCCATTTAGACTTGGAAGACCTGAAGACTGAGAGAAACCCAGCCAGTCCACGGACTAGAAAACAGAGTAAATTCAAGTCCGGGGGGAAGATGTGGATGCGTAGAAGGTGCTCTGTGCTGAATGCTGATCCATGCCAGCTAATTAAGACGGCAGCATATTTCAGACTTGCAGTCATACCTAACGACACACATAATGTAAGACCCTAGCTTATATCCCATCAACTCATACAGATAATAATAAGCAGCAATTCGGGATCACCTCACAAACTGCAGCAGTGCACGTCGGTAAACTTGAAGCAGGCACCTGAAGAGACGGAAATCTGTGCAGCATCGACCTCCTGGATGTCTTGACAAGGTGAAGCAGATACAAATGCAACAAGCATAAAAAAATTCAGAAGAATTCGCTGTTTTACATGGATAAATGGAAGGAACAAACCAAGAATTATTCTGCATATTACAGTCAGGGCTAGCTACCTAAGCAACATAGTACAGGCACCATTCTTTTCAGCTTTCCGGCCAACTTTTGGCTTCAACTTCTATCAACCGATACTATTCATCAGACCTAAAAGCCGCAGCCAAAAAACATCAACCTCAGCACAAAAGAACAGGTCTAACCGCACAGCTATTGTACATGAACAGCAACTACACTACCGGCCACTACCAAAGTCAAGCACAGCAACTAGGTGTGTATAGCTATCGATGGTTAACAATCTTGTACTACCCAGGTCACCAATTCGTTGTTGTGGTTCCCCATTGTACAGACCCAACACTCCCCAAACGGGAGGATCGGCATGAAATGGTCCTGCATTCCATAACACTAACAAACACAAGAGACCGCTGTGATCACATCATGTCTGGTTCGCTGAATTACATGTTATCACCTCCGTCAGGATCCTCTGAATTCTCCTCCTTAGCATTGCCTTCTGCATCATCTTCAGTGTTTTCTTCCTCACCTTCCTCATCATCAGACATACTATTTATTACTTCCTCTATAATGCGTTTCACCTCTGACTTTCTATCCATGAGGTCCGTCTTAAAATGAGCTCCTGGAGTGAAAATAATCACAACCAGCATGAAAGTACATTTATAGATCAGAATTTTTTGGTCACTGTTTCATTGATAATTAAATGATGTCTTCCCAACCTACTCCAATGAAACATAAGAAAGAACAGAACAAAAAAGTACCTAATTGCCCAAGAATATCAGCCAAAGTCGCCTACAAGACAATATAACCAAGAGTCAGCATACAAAGCAGGACAAAAAAACATGGGACATGTGCAGAACATAACCATTTGCTTACCGTATTGAAGTCCACTTCCTTCAATATGTCACTAACAACAGCATGCAGCTCTTCAGTGGTTGGGGCCGAGCTAGCATTTGTGCTATCCTTGCCTTTTCCTGTAGGAAGAGATGGAAAAGAGTTTATTAAGGCTACAATCTAATACTTATACTGGTTTTCTCAATGGCATCTCACAAAATGTACTCTCGAAAATCGAAATAGGCCTTCCAGCTGAAACTAGTTTTGGAAAACTAACTTTAGGAATGTGAATTCTTAAAAAATCCTACAAGAATAAAATACACATGGCCCTGCTCTAGTATGATTGTAACATAGCAATGCATCAAAAACAGCAAAATCAGATAGGTATTTGTATTAGCTGAAACAACAAGATCAATTGATATCTCGCATAAACACACTGAAGATCTAAGTAAACATGCTAACAATAAAATAGAAGTGACATTGACAATGATAAGAATTACAGATTTGTACCTCTATTTTTATTGGATGCCTTGGAACCATCCTTCTTGCGTGCCTTGTTGTTCAAAGCACCAGCATTATTGCTCTGGCCTTCTTTTCCATCGACCTTTCTTGGTTTTGAAACCCTCTTGTTGGCCTTATCTACAGGTACCTCACTTTCCTTTGAACTTTTTGAGGCTTTCTTGCCAACCTTTTTGCTCTCTAGCTCCATGCCTGGCTCATCTTCTTCAGTGTCAAGCTTTGACACTCCTTTTGCAGGTTTTGTAGAAGCCTTCTTTCCAGATGCATCCTCCATTTCTTTTGCCTTAGACCCAGCTTCCTTCTTTGCTTGTTTACCGTTTGTTGACTTTTTCTTTGCTGGAGGCTCATCATGTTCTTCATCACTCCCAGCATGATCTTTCACTTCAGAATCCTCATCATCTTCCTCTCCCATTGATGCATCCTCAGAACCAGCAAGACCAGCATTGTCTTCGTCATCACTCTCTTTCTCAGCCTCAACTGCTTGTTTCCGACTCTTTCTCCTTTTCTGTTTATAAAGACACATCAGGATTCCAGTATTACGTACTGACAGTAAGAGGACAGTTGCAAGAGGCACTAGTTTTGGATATTTGATGACAAACAACCATTTTTGCTCACCTAAGTGCAATTTCCCATAAAATGCTACATCACCCAGAAGCAGAATACCTAGTCAATATACATAGAAGTTCAGGAGTCCACTGCCCATGTTTCCTTTTTCGTTTAAGTCCGTTTATTTCTTTGTCCAGAAAAGCACAAATAACTATGGAGAATGGAAAGAAAGGATGAAGAATATACATGGTGGAGGATTGAGCACAGACTGGAAAAAGGGGTAGCAGAAAAAAAATGGGTTCAGCTACAGTAGAACAAAGGCTGCTAATAAACATGTAGTGTAAATACAAAAATATTGAATATTCTTATTCTAGTAGATGCAAATGTATCAGCTTATTTTTCCATGTATGCGCCCTTAATTTTCCATAACACATTTGCCAAAAAAAACAATCAACAAGGTGTAGTCAAGCTCAGCATATGGTCTTAAAAGTAGGTACAGCAACTTTCCATGGGAAAATGGAAGTGCTTCCTAGAATCCCAAGGGAAGCTAGCATAGCAAACACACATGATGAAGTTTAATGGCAACAATGTTAAATTGGTAATTTCTAGAAAATTCATGATAGTAATTAGAAATGAATGACAACAAAGCAAAAAAATAAAAGGAGAACTTGAGTTCTCAATGTTCTCTGAACATCTCCCTGATGCACATGATTTAGCTCCAGACTTCAGGACAGAAATGAAGGCAGTACAGGATATATGGATTTTTTGGCAGAACCTTAAGAGTGAAAAATAATTTCTACACTAAGAACCAAGTTATTACCTTCTCTTCAGAAGCACCTTCAGCAGTTGCCTGACCACTACCTTTAGACCTCCTCCCACGTTTCTTCCCTTTCTGCAATGGTGACAAAAAGAACACATACTTCAGTTTGTGGTGCCCATGTTATACAAAGTTACAAACAACTCTAGAAGGGAAAGCTCAGCATTAATTAGAGTTTATACCTTCTCATCAGTGAGAACAACATCTCTGGTAATGCAAGGAGACTCCAAAAACTCCAGCAATTTGGCAGAAACGTCCTCCTGAAGTACAGTAAAACACACAGTGTTGCTACAGGTTAACGCTTAGATCATTAAAAGACATGTGGCTCAGCCAACTAACCTTCTTTGTAGTTGCTTTTGAAACATGAATATCAAGTATTTCACAAAAATCTAACAACTTCTCCTTGTTAAATTTATCAAGCTTTTCCTTTATCCTGGCCCTGCACTTTTCCTAATCAAGATTATAGACAGACATCCATTACAAAAAAGAGCTCAGCACATAATACCTACAAAAAAATCTGGTTTCACATAACACGGTATCATCCCAAAAACTTACTTGATTGTCAGTCCAAACAAAACCAGAAAATTGGGATATGTTTCTCTTCAAGAAATGGACCTGCAGAGAATCAATACAGTTAACAAAGTAGATGAAATGAATTAGACTAGAGCTTGACAAGGTGTGTGGAAGCCTTACATTTGATTTTCTCCCATACATTAAAGTATGAAGACTCTGGAGATTCTCATCTGCCTTTCTCTTTGATAGTTTGAAGTTAACTAGTAGAAACAAGAGACGAACGAATGATTAATCCAAAATTGTGGACTAGGATGCAGCCAGTCCCAAAAGAATCTGCTGAACAATGAACCATCAGCTACAAGATAAGGGCTGGGCAGTTCATATTATCTTTTCATTAACTGAACATTAATAAAAGCAACCATATTAGCAAACAAATGGAGCAACTTGAAGGATAGAGCACTCAATAAATTGTCTAAACGACAGTTATGAACAAGCAGCACCACAAAATCCAGACTTCAAAAAATATGGTCCATAATTCAAAGAGGAATATTTTCAATCCAGGAATATGTACTTCAAGAAAATGGAGCAGGTAAATGTGTAAAAGGAAATCACTTATAGCAAATACTACATTAGTCTGCTTGATGTCCAGGTTAAACATGCTACATTGTAGGAAAAGGGGCAAAGTATCACAAATGTAAAACAAACTAAGCAAGTATACTTGTGTAAACACGTATTCACAAGCTATTTACAACCGCATGGCCCCTGTACTAAACAAGGAAGAATTTTTTTCAATAACCCCAACAAAGGCTCCATTGCTAGCCATGTAATTCCAGCTTACTATGTTAGGCAGATTTCCTTCTGCTTCCATTTTATTGTGTCCGCACCACACCAAATCAAACTTCTAAAGTCAAGCATTTCTACTTACAGATAAAATAGGTAAACGCACAGGAGAACAGTATCACAGTTTTCATTCAGTTTTAGTGAAACCACCCCCGAACTGCCATAGCTACTACTTAAGCCTCAAATACCAAATAGATCCAGTTTTTGCTGTTGAAACTTTCACCAAGCCACAGAACATTCATAGCCATAAAGAAGTACACCCTCAGAAGAAAGAACCCCCAACATTACCTCCGTCACAGGGAAACAGAGTCACAGAGACATCGCGTTCTAGGACTAGGTAAAGCTTATGTGGATCTTGACCGCACTAGATAACGCCACAAGCAAACAGGGACATCTACCAGTAACAGCAACACATCAGAAGATATTCCAGGGGCAAGAAATTACCGTTGGGAATGTCCTTCAGCTTCGTTCCAGAGCCCTGCAAGACATAAAGCACCAAAAAGAGATCAGCAAATGAGAAAACGAACAAGCTTCCCAATATCAGCAAAGGCAAAAGGCGTAAAAAAATGGGGGAGACACTAAACGTAGATCGCTACGCCTCCAGCATCCTAGAAATAGCTATTTTTAGCGTGTCACCGTGAAGGCAACTCGGACGAAATTTCAGCTTCGCGACGGCATAACACTAGGCATCGCATCCCGAAACAACAGATCGGAGTAAAACGCGCGTGCGCGCGCGAGAGGGAGAGAAAGAGAGAAGGAGGGAAGAGGAGATTTGACCTGGAGAATGGCGGGTGACTTCTTGGCGGACGCGGAGCGCGGGGTGAGCTCGGAGTACCTCTCGACCGTCTTTCTCTCCCTGGACGGCCTCTCCACCGTCGGGGTGGCCGGCGCCGCCTTCTCCGCCTCCCCCTTCTTCCTCCTCCCCCGCTTCCTCTCCGGTTGCGGCTCCTCCTTCTCCTCGGGCTCGGGTTCCGCGTCCTTGGCGTCGTCGGCAGGCGGATCTGCCGGGGCGGGGGAGGCGGGCTTGGCGTCGGAAGCCATGGGCGGGGCGGAGGGGAGCTAGGGTTTTAGGCTGGCGTTTGGGGGGGGGGGGGGGGGGGGGAGGTGCTGGAGAGGGGGGATTTTTGGGAGGCGGAGAGGGCCGGACCGGGACGGGGAGCGGAGCGCGTGGGTTTAGGGTGTCTTTGCTCGACACACTCAGTTAAATGGGGACAGCCCCGCTTCACTGAGCTCCAAGCTTCTACCTTTTTTAATTTTATCATTCCCTGATTTTTTATTTTTTTTAAGATTTTTTACCTTTTTCTTTTATCCCTTTGTGTCGACTGTGGTAAAGTTGTTTTCCCTTTTTGTATTATTTAAATTTAATTACATCGAAAAATCTCACATCAACCACAGTGCCAAAAAATAAGCTTGTTACAGTGCTGAACAATACCAAAAGCCGCAGCTCGCAGCTAACTTGAGCAGGGCCGAGTGGGTGTTCTATCGGCCACGGTAGATGTTTTTTGGCTGAAAACTAATAGAAGTAGTTCAAAAAGTGGTTTTAAAAAAAGATCAAGTGATAAAAAGTAAGAGAAATATGGGTGCGCGAGATAAGAACAAGAGTAGTGAGGTGCATGATGCGCCCATGACTCTTGCCTTATCCTCAAAATGAAAGGAGTGAACAAGCCGTTTTAAGAAGCCAGGTATTCATATTGGCTTTTAGCCTTTCTAAGTAGAAATAAATACAAACAACCCTAAGGCCCGTTTTTTTCAACCTATGTTTTATGATTTCTTCTTAATAAATAAATGAAATGGCTTCTTCGTTGCCTTTTCGAAGAGATGTATTGGAACAATCTTTTCGAATCGGTATCCGGTTCATTCACACAAATGTTCACGCTAAGATCAAAAACCATTAGACATAGCTGAAAAGAACCCACCCTTGGGTCACGCCTATCTTGCACACACTACGCTGCTCAACTCGGGGAATCGACAGTGTCCATTGTGCAGTTTCCCCCTACTATATAATTGTTTTGCTCTTTCCTAGTGTTAGTTAATTTTTCATCGTTGAAATACTCCCATTCTGAAGAGTAATTTACCTACTTGACGAGGATGTAACAATCCTCAAATTGTTATTTATCTGTAAATAATATTGTTATGTCATTATACTCTTTGGATATTCCCTATATTTATAAGGGAGAGATTTCACAAGGTAGTCATAAACTCTTCTAACACAACTCGTTGGTCGTAAGTCTTTTCTATGACCACTCATAATCATAAGTTCTCCAACGACTATAGCATAGATCCTTCTACGACTAAACCAAACTTCAACTAACATGTCTAAGACAACCCATTGCATCTTGGACATGCCCGATGATGCGGTTAGCATGTGCATTTATTCTCTGGAATAAGTGTGCATAACTTCTCTCTAACATAATCCATCGCACGATGAGTGAGATACCACATCTCTAATAACTCGTATCGGACGGTTATCATTCAAAATGTTAAGGCGTCTCTTGGCAAGGAAAAACGCCCGCCGCCTTGTAAGCTATATAAAGGTGGACGTTAGAGAGAAAAGAGGAGAGACCCGAAGAAGAATAGAAGTAGAGCAGAACATTTCACATTACTTTTTCCGTTGTAATTAGTTCATTGAGCAATAGTTACACATGAGTAGATTTGTTATTCTCTCGGGAAAAGGCACAAACCTGTATAAAAATCCATGTATCTTTTACCTGTATAAAAATCCATGTGTCTTTTCTCTGTATAATCGTAGCCAGGTCTTCAAGAGTTCCCTCGAACTCAAATAAATCATACTAAGATTAATACTAAAACATCGACACTACTAAAGCGCCACATTTGCAACGAAAATTTTGGTTTCCAAAAAAAAATTCGTGCATCTTCTCTTTAGCTTTTAAAAGCTATTTTCTGGCTTTTCTACAGTAACTAGTTTTCAGACATAGTGTCTTATAAGACGAGGTTTATAAGTTTATTGTAGTATACACTGTAACGACTTTATTTATATCAGTCAAAATCGTACATGATTTTTTGTTACTCTGTACTATCTCTCATGAATAGACCAAAAATTATAAACTACAACCAAAAGATATAAACCGAAGAAAAAATAGACCCTCCATATCGTAAACCAAAAGTGTCATACTTTGCTGGTAAGTGCAACCAGATGCCGCTGGTCTCACCTGCCTTCTGACTTTTGTTAGGCTCGTTATAACGGTAAATGACAGCGCCGCGGGACCACGGACGACCACAGGGCATGGGACGCTGTTGGTGCTGGGCGTGTACCACTGGGGCGGCAGGCGAAAATCGTAACCGCAACCACAGGCGCGGCGCGGCCGTTGCCGAGTTCAAAATGTGGGGACGAAAATTTTGTAGCCCTTCCCTTCCCTCCCCTCCCCTCCCGTTGAGCCGCCAAGATTTTCCCTCGCTCCAGTCCCACCCCGGCTGCCTGCTTGCTCGGCCAGCTGGGCCTCAACTATTTGGGCTGCACATGGGCCGTATCAAACGAACCGACCAATGATGCCACGACGGGTCTACGTAATCTTTCCCTGGTTAGTTGATACCATTCGGCCCCCATGTTTTTCTCCTACGGACTGCTTGGAACTCGGAGGTTGCAAAGCTGATGTCTCTGGTGCTCTATTTTTTTTAGCTTTTAAAAGCTACTTTTTGATTTTTCTACAGTAACTAATTTTTAAACGAAGTATTTTTTTAAATAGAGTATACTAGTTAATTGTAGTACATATTATACCGACTTTATTTATATCAACAAAAAGTGTACATAAAAATTATTAACCGCAGTAAGAAACAGGCCATAAATTTAAGCATTTGGAGCTTTTCCATTAGATCATCATCATATACCATAGCCCATTAGCGCAGCGATCGGATTTTGTCGGTAGGTGGTTTTTGAAACCTGCCAAATGTGGGTTTATGCCATAATTTGCCCCCAACAATTTTGGTGTAAATTTGATGCTGTTCAAATTTTTGACATGAAATTGGCCATGCACGGCTTGCCCATAAATTTGCGCCAGAAATTACTAAGTGGTTCATGCGAATAGGAACTTGTGAATTCTAATCAACGTTACCAAATTGGCGACCAGTTCCTCCAAGTCGCCGCTCACCTTAGGAACTCTGTGCGCGACTCGCAAGCAGACGCCGCATGCGAGACATGTGAACGTTTAGCTGGATTTTTTCTTTCGATCGGGTCTCATATGGCTCTGGTACCACTTGTTAACTTGTTTTAGGAGAAAATACACACATCGCAAATAAACTAAGAGAACATATGAGAACTTCTGAATTTCTCTATTCTCTTATTTGCTCCCCTTTTTTTCTAACATAACTGGTTACAAGCTTTCTCAATATATAGGCTAATACTCTCCTACTAGCATACGTATTCGGATTTCAAGTTGGACACAACATCAACTTGAGTTATACGCGGAGACGGACTCTACTACGTATTGGACTCTAAGTCAAAATTATTTCTAACAATGGTAACCCAGTTTTTGGCAGTAATAGGGGGTTGTTGATTTTGTAAGTGTTGTGTACTCAACCATGCTCAAGTTTTGTTAAGAAACTATGGGGAACATGCACACGTGTGCGTTCAGTGGGACAGGATGTTTCTGTGTTTGGGAGGTTGTTGTGTGTTGAGCCTCTGATTATTTTTCTAATTTTTAGAGATGCGCATGCTTTGTATATGCATATGATATGAGTGAGATGTGCGGCTATTTTGTACCCCTTTAAAAAAAGTTTTGTTAAGAAAACATGGAAGAAAGATTAGCAATTCAAGTTGTCCGCTGCGGGTTACTAGAAGTTTCGAGAATTTTGAAGCACGAATGCACCGTCGTCGCCCATGGGACGACACTTTTCCTGGCCATGGAATCTTTGTTTTTCTTATCCGTTTGACGTAGAGGCGATAGGTAACCAATGGCATCATTTCCGATACCATCATCTCCTAATCAAGATTAATTACTATAGGTACACCTAGCTTGCTAGCTTAATGAAGTGTTTTAACGGGCAGTCTTCTAGGTTTTGGTAATAATGGCAAAATGACCATATCTACAACTTCATTGAGGTTCAATTAATTCGCTATCATAAAATTTGGAAGTCTCCGGTGAGAAAGATAAAAAGTCTAGTACATTCACCTATTCAAATTTTCGATGGTAACAAATTGTTTACCAAGATATTTTTTGTCAGACGTTCACCTATAAGCGTTTTCAATGTAAAAGTGGTACTCATGTGGAAAACTCTACTCATATGCTCTAATCTTGTGTTACTAATATAAATCCGTTGCTCTCTCTCAAAAAGAAAGTTAGGGTCCCATTGGAACACAAGATGTATCTAAAATGAATGTTTAGATGTATTCTGCTTGAGATGGTCAAATTGTAGCTTTATGTCATTGGCACTGCATTATGATTGTTCTGCATTAGAAGGGATTTCATGTTTACGTGTATGCATTCGTAGCCTCGAAGAACGGCCTTACATGTAAAGATCCAACAAAACGTGTACTATTTGAAATGTGTCGGGCTATGTTTAAAATCAATCAACCAGTACGATTTTTTGGGGAGTAATTAGTTTAAGCTTTTTTTATGGTCTATTTTTGCCCTCGTCATGTCTAATGCTTGATCTAAATTAGGGGTCACACTCGCAGCGAGGATGGCCAGGGCGCCCCGTGGCCCGGCCCTGCCCCTACCAAGCTTCACGAGGGAGATTGCCCTTACCCGAGCCCATGTGGATTAAAGTTATAGTTTAATTATAATTTTTTACTTGTTAATATGACTTTACCTATTAATCTATAACTACTTGTATATATATTTTTTACAGTATATACTTCAAAATTTATATCCTAATATAGGTTGAAATTTTAATCAAACATATAAGAAAAAAAATACACATATCATATTACAAATATATAATATACCTTTAATTTTTGTCGGATCCTTGTGCCCATGTAAGGGGAGGTCGACCCCTGCCCCTTCCACATTTCCCTGCGGAGAGAGTTCCACCCTGTCTCCATGGGCCCTATGCCTTGCGGAGGAAATTGCCATCCTAATCCATATGTAGACACATCTAACGTAAAACCATCCATTAGGTGCAATTGTCCAAATCATTTTGATTTGAGCACTAGATCGCCCCTAAATGTTCCTTAAAAAATTGATAAGATAGTCTATGTTGTATGGCAACACCATTTTAGATTTCAAGTATAAACTCAAAATGAGTTAGGGAATGAAGAAATGAAAACGGGAAAATTGCTCTACTTGTTGTTTTTGTCATTTTCTTTTAGCCCACGGATCGCTAGGAATCCATCTTTCCATTTTTTTTCCCTTAACACATTGAGTCCGGAGCTTGAAATTTAAAATGTATGTAATAAAGGACGATATGCACATTTTTTTTTGAAATTTTCATACTAATTTAGTGCTCGAACTGCACATAATACATGGTTTGCGCCCAAACGTGTTTCCAAGGGAAACCTATGCGACACAACCTTATGCTCAAGATCGACGTGTAGGATCAGTTTCACCCCACAGCAGTTTCCCCATCGAATAATAACAATATTTAGTATAAGGTTTTATACGATTATAAGGTTTTATAAGAAATAAACAAACAGGGGAAAAAGAGTTCACTAAAATACAATTATACGATTTTATCCCCTCCCTCTTGTCTCATCTCATCATCCAAGACCAAACGCCCGCAAGTAAGTGCAAACCCATCGGAAAGAGCAGCGGAAGAGAGCCTTCCCCCAAAAACACACGGCTCGCAACCCAACCCAACCCAACCCAATCCGCTTCCCCTCTCCTCCTCTCCGGCGACCTCACGCCGCCGTCTCAAACCCTAGCCTCCCCACCGCTCGCCTCGCCGTCGCCGTCGACTCGCCCCGCTCGCCCTCTTGGATCGCGCCGCCGCTGTCGCCCCACGGAAACCCTAGCTCACTCCCCACGCTCGGATCCCGCTGGGCCGCGATGGCCGAGAGGAAGCTGGATCGATTCGCGGCGCTCGGGAAAGGTGAGCCGCCCGATCTGCGCTCCCTGTGCCGCGGGAGATCCGATCTGCCGCGCTCGTTGATTGGCCTGGCTCAGATCTGTGTGATTGATTGGCGTGTGCGTTCGATCTGATGTGTGGTTGTTGCGCAGATGGGCTGTCGCTTGGGATCGAGGAGGATAGGGCCGCCGCCGCCGCCATGGGTTTCGTCGACGAATCCAAAGGTCCAGACTATTCCCCTCCCAAAACCACATCATTGTTGCTTCAGTTCCGATTTTTTTGTGTAGCTGTTGAGGAATTATTATTGCACATAGGTTGCTTTTACTCTGCCATATGTAGGATTTGGTTGTGGATTGCCTACTAGTGAGTGAGTGAGTGAGTGTGTGTGGATAGAGAGAGAGAGAGAGAGAGAGAGAGAGAGAGAGAGAGAGAGAGAGAGACTTGCGTGTGGGTGGGAGTGTGAGGGTGTGTATGAGGTGTGTGTGAGAAATAGCATGGTTTGCTGAGTCGTTGACCATGGAAATCTTTGCTATGCAGATCAGCAGCACCTGGAAAACAGCATTCCTCTGTCCCCCCAGTGGCTTTATGTCAAACCGACTGATGCGAAGGTTTGTTCTCGGTGCCCTCTTCGTGTATCCATTCAGATGTGTGCGTGTAGTGAGAAGTTTTAAGGTGGTGTTGTTTTATGTGGGTGTTTATTGGTCGCTGGTACAAGTGTGTATTGACTATGCAGGACTCTCATTTGCAGATTTCAGCACCTCATGGGTCCTTGCTTGAACCTGCTGAGAAGGAAGTGAGGATGCTAGAAGGGACTGGGGATAAGAAAGAACGCCGGAGGAATGTATTTGATGCTGACAGCAGTCTTCGTTGGCTTGATGAGGAGAGGGAGACAAGCTTACTTGGGAGGAGGGAGCGCAAGAAGGAAGTGGACCGGGATGTGGAGAATCGCAAAAATGATTGCCGGTCTGACAATGTTTCTGCCAGGGACAACAATGATTCACGAGCACCTACATCCGAAAGGTGGAATGATGGCTCCACCCGCAATTCAGGGAATGAAGGTCGGCGTGATGGCAAATGGTCATCAAGATGGGGACCTGATGACAAGGAGAAGGATTCCAGATCAGAAAAGAAGATTGATGCAGAAAAGGATGAAACCCATGCTGAAAAACAGACATTTACTGGTAGGCTGCTGCCTGAATCAGACTCCCGTGATAAATGGAGACCTCGTCACCGGCAGGAGAGTCATTCTAGTGGGACAGCGACATACCGTGCTGCTCCAGGATTTGGATTGGAGAAAGGACGCGTGAAGGAGTCCATTGTTGGTTTTGCCCCTGGAAGAGGCAGGGCAAACTCCAGCTCAGTTCCATCCTTCAACCGGCCATCATCCGCTGGACCAATTGGTGCTCCACCTGTGCATGGGAGGCGTGCGACAACTGCTGTTACTTTTCGCTACCCAAGGGGGAAACTTCTTGACATATACAGGCAACAAAAGACGGTCTCATCCTTTGACGATGGCCACCGAATGCTGGAGGAAGTTCCTTCCATTACACTCTCTACTTCTGTTAAACCACTAGCCTTCATTACGCCCAATACTGATGAAGAGGTAACACCATTGTTATTTTGTTCCTACTCTCTTTTACAGTGTCTGTTCATCAGTAAGCTTTTGTTACTAGTCTGTATATTTATCTGCTTGTGCCCTTCATAGGCTGTTTTGGAAGATATCAGGAAGGGCAAGGTCATCAGCAGTGAAGTGATGAATACAACTGGAATCCAAAAGGATAGAAGAACAGAGCTTGAAGGTATGCACATCATGGGATGTTAGTTATGGCTATCATTCTTGTAGGTCTTAGATTGCATATATTACTGGCAGTCACATGGTTTCTTCTTTTCCTATTTAGCATCATCTAAAGACAACTATTGTTTCAGAACCAGCTTGTGGTATTGATGACAATAAGGATAAAAGCGCTGCAGCGTTTAGCATGTTGGGTCATGAAGGATCTGCTGCTTTAATCTCAGAGAAGGACGCCTTCTGTGATGAAGGAATGTTTTCAAGTGGTATTACGTGTCCACCAAAGAAATTTACCGAGGAAAATGCACCCAATAATCAATATGGGCTTTCCAGTATTCGTGAAGATATGAAATTTGACGATGTCAAGCTACCCGACGATTCAAATACTCTGTTCAATGTACCAGACGTTGACCATACTCCACAGCCCCCTGTGCTGTACCAAGACAGTGACATAGACATAAAAGCTACTGGCCAGGCTAGTTTTCCAGAGGAGTTGACCTTATATTATCTGGATCCACAAGGAGGTGTGCAGGGTCCATTTCTGGGTGCTGATATTATCTCCTGGTATGAAGATGGATATTTTGGTTTGGAGTTACCTGTCCGTTTAGCTCAAGCTCCAGATGAATCTCCTTTCCGCCCACTTGCTGAAGTCATGCCACACCTTGGACAGAAGTCCCAATCTCTTCCACCTGTATCCCGTGGTGAAAGTGCCGAATCTCCGGATTCTGTACATAATAGTTTTGAAGATGCACTTCCTACTTCTGGTTCTTTTGGGAAGAGTGATCAAATGTCTAAATGGGATTCTGAAAGTTATGCAGTTAATCCTAAAAGAGCTGGTCATGAAGCACCAGTAAAGTCGCATACAAGTTGGTTACCTTCACCTGCAACAGAAAAGGCTGCAGCAAACACTGATATTTGTCAGCAGCACATTCCTGAAACAGTGAGCCAGGATGCTGAAGGTTAGTTCCCTTCATCTTCAGAGTTCTCATCTTTTTCTTCATAATCCTCTGTCCTGTTGTGAATGTTTTCAGGTAAATGCTCATTTTTTTTCTTTTCTTATCATATTTATTGCAGAAGTGTTGTACACTGGGAGGCCTAATAGCAGCATGGGTCAATCTCTACGGGATATCGATAATACATCACATGATCCCCGTTCCGGGGTGGGAGATGCTAATTTGCCCCAGCATGATGCCCCAAGAGAGTGTGAACTGAGTCCTCTTGGCTTACTTTGGTCTGAGCTGGAAGGGATGCATCCGAAGCAACCTCTCTCATCGAATGTACTTGGTGTAAATGAGCGGAGAAATCCCAAGCCTACAGCCCCTAAGGACATTCCAGCTGTAAACATTAGACATGGGCAGCTTAACAGGATGAATGAAGCTCCCGTTGTGCATGATGAGTGGCCTGATAACCTCGGGCGGCTGGACAGCATTAATGATGCAAACATTTCAGGTCGAATTCCTCAAGTTGAACCTGATCTAAATCATCTGAATTTGGAGGAACAATTGCTGCTTCAACAGATTCGAAGGGAGCAACTGCAGCAGGAGCACTTGATGGTTCGTAACAGTTTAGAGTTTCCTGGACCATTTGGAGGGCATGTGTTTGATTCTTTGCATCAACACAGACAGTCTATGAATCAACCAGTTCCTGAGGTGGAACATCTTTTGAGAGTTCAGTTTGAACTTGAACAACAGCAGCGCCGCCAACAGCTCCAGCAAGAGCAACACCAAAGGCAGCTGCAGCAGCGCCAAGCCCAACTACTGCAGCAGCAACAGCAGCAGCAGCAGCAACAGCTGATTCTCGAGCAAATGTTGCAGCAACAATTGCAGAGTTCAGACTTTGGACCAACTAACATAGTCGATCAAGTCTTACTTCGGGAACAGGTATTGAATGACTTGCATCACCAGTCCCATCATTTTCAAAGGCAGCATGATGCAGCAATTGAACAACTCATTCAAGCAAAATTTGGGCATGGCCTTCATAGGGAGCATCACAATGATATGTTGGATGTTCTCTCACGTTCAAATAAGAGGCAAATGCTTCCTTTGGAGCAGCAAATTCTTCTAGGCCTTCACCATGATCAACTCCAATCACAACAATTGGCCCATGCTCTACGGCAACACACAGGCAGGGAGGAAGAAAGGCATTTAAGTGGGGTCTGGCCAATGGATGAATCTGGTCAGTTTATCCGCTCAGGAACCAGTCCAAATCAAGGCCATCCCTCTAGACTTGGTCATTTTGATCTTCTGCAATCCCATCAGAGATCCTCATCCTTGGAGCATCATGACCATCTCGACCGAAGCCTATCTTTGCACGAGCGGTTGCATAGGGGAGGTCAAGGTATTCACTCCCTTGAGCGGTCTGGCTCTTTGCCTGGTGGTGCTCCTTTACCAAATCCAGATGTTGTGAATGCCCTAGCACGTCATCATGGCCTTGGTCAGTTAGAAACACATGGTGATTTATATTCCTTTGGCCAAATGCCTATGCTTGCCTCAGGAGTTCATCCCCAGCAGCATAGGCTTCAGGAGCAGCTTTCTGGTTCTCACATGGGAAGGCTGGAAAGGCATTGGTCAGATGCTAATGGTCAATTGCAAAATAACCTGATAGAATCTTCACGTATCAGCCAGTTGCAAATTGAAGCAGAGAAGCAGAGGAGGAATGCGGAAATGAACCTTTCCATTGACAACCCACATGCATGGGCATCACTTATGAACAAAGATAGGAACACAGAGCAGGATTTGAGTGATATGATCCATCAGAAACGGGTTCTTCAATCACAGCAATCTCGGGGTTATCCTGATGTTCCAGTGCAGGCATCATTTGGACATAAAGACCCTTCTTTACTCTTTGCACAGACTGCCGCTGATATTCCTTTAAGATCTCCTGTGGATAGGTTTTCTTTTGATGATTCACTTGCAGAAAGGTCACTTTTTGCAAAAACAGGTCAGACAGGACAGGAGGGGTCAGCAAATCTTGATAGTTTACCTAACAGTATTGAGAACAGTGGAAAATTGAGCCTTAGATCAAGCTCTGGGACAATGCTTGATATTCAAAGGGGAGAATTGTCAGATGTTATGGGGGGCAGTGCATCCGCTAATCAATTGGTTGGGAATGTCAGTGAGGTATCCAGGGGAAAAAAACAGGATTGTAGTGCGAACATGGCCAGGGATGACAATGATTTTGCTGAGGAGGCGGTTAGCAACTGGTATTACTCTCAACTTTGTAGCTGCACCACTATTTTCAAGTTTTTTAAAAGCCTTACAACGAAACATTTTCATCAGTCATTCAATATTTTTTTCTTTGCAAATTAGCCATTCTAATATTTTATTTGGCACAAATTTCCCAACTTTTGTTTTTTAATTACCTTAGAGCACTGGCTTATGTTAAACTGCAATATGATTCTTGTTAGGTTCTCCATTGCTTGTAAACACACATCTCCACAAACTGTCTCTGTACAAGAGTTGTGATTCTGTAGTACTTTGTTAATGTATATTCATGCTATTTTTATCCTTTCTCTCCAGAGAACCAGTTTGTTGTTTTTGTCCAAATTGTTATTAGAGTGTACACATATAGTGGTGCATGTGAACACACTAGTTGGTCTTCTAGTGCATTTCTTTGTATTATATATGTGATCTATTTTTCATATGCAGGGCTGACACTGGCATCTCAAAAGGGAGCTCTCATTCCTTGCTAAAGCGCACAACCAACCAACACACTTCTGTATCTCAGGCAGTGTCGACTGATCTGTCTTCAACCATTAGGCTGAAGAAGGCAAGCCATGCATCTTCTGATGGTACGCCTTGTGCAAACTATCTGTGTTTCATGCAGTGAAACTGTTATATTTGTAGTCACGTTAATATCATGAGAATATCTAGAATAGTAATCAGGAACTACTCTTTGGTGAAGTTCACTGTCAATGAACAAAAAAGATATCTAGAGCATAGACTGTATGGCCACCCTTTGGCTCTGTTCTTTTCGGCATTTCAGTCAGCTTTTGGCTTCGGTTTCTTTCAGCAGTTCATTAGGCTAATAAGCCGTAGCCTAAAAGAACAAACCCTTTTACCGATGCCACTTGTTACTTGCTAGCAGTTGAGTAGTGGGGAATTGCCGGCTCTATGATGGTTTGTTTGAGCCCTGTCTTAGACCTGAGTGGTTTTACAGCCGCAAATGACCAGGAGTGTTCTGCTTTCTGCTCAAACTGGAGGATTCCATAGTACATGCGATTCATCCTAGTTTGTGTTTTCTCGGTTTCAAACCTTTGATGTAGTAATCTTGTTGTGTAGAGCATAAGATGGAAGCAGGAGTCGCCTCGGTAGCCCAGGCTGTGGAAGCCACTGATTCAACCAACAAAGAGACGGGGACGTTTGGCATTCCACCAACTACCAATCTAGATGCCTCTGGTCCTTCATTCAGTGAAATGTTGAAGAGCACAAAGAAGCCTGCCTTGCAATACGATGCCTCAGAATCCGCAGATGG
This sequence comes from Dendrocalamus latiflorus, assembly GCA_017311315.1. Lineage (NCBI taxonomy): Eukaryota > Viridiplantae > Streptophyta > Magnoliopsida > Poales > Poaceae > Dendrocalamus > Dendrocalamus latiflorus. Next base: position 37,155,246 of record CM029648.1, read on the forward strand.
CGGCCCGGGTGGTAAGGGTGTGAAGAAGAAAGCGAAGAAAGGAAAGCAGATTGATCCTTCTCTTCTTGGCTTCAAGGTCCACAGTAACCGCATCATGATGGGTGAGATTCACCGCCCTGACGACTAACAAGGTTGGGTCGTGACATTTTGTGTACGTGTTCACCTATGTGTAACGCTGCACAAATTTTGTACCATTCCTTTGGAGGCAATGGGTCCCTTCAGTTCTTTTCTTAGCCCTAGAATACCAAATCAGCCAGAAGATCAAGTTGAAATTAGGGAGGGTTTGTTTTTTTGTGTATCTGCGCCCTCAGTCTATAGAAGAGATATTTGTACAGGACACTGAAATCATCCGTATGTATTTTTGCCCTCCTTTTCTTTTTTCCCAATAATCCCATTCAACACTGTTCATCTCAAGTCCATTTTCTCCCTATTCGACGGCATTAGTCTTGTGTTGTGAACTTGTGACCTGGGGTTTGCAAATTGAGGTGTCACTCGGTTGGTCTAAAATAAGTTGTTTATAGCTAAAATTGTACTGTAGTTAGTTGAAATTATAATGTAATTGATGGAGATTTATTTGGTATAACTAAATTTAAAAAAATAAAAAATAAGAAGAAAAATGAGTTAGCCCATTATGGACAATACGGAAAAAAGTAAAAAAGCTAAAAAATACTAAAAATTTTAAAAATGATGAATATGAATAATAAAAAACAAAATAAAAGTTAGGAGTTTAAACTGAAATAAGTGGAATCTGACTTTGTTGACTTGTCAGTTTCTCCGAGCTGGCTGTACGATACTGAACTCCACAAGTTCCAGCTTTGGTATACTTGCATGCATCATTTTCTTGAGGAGTCACTTCAACATGGGAGGTGTCACTACAAGATGCTGTTTGCTCGCCAGAATCCTGTGCCCAGATCGAGAGCTGGCAAGAGTATCACGCTCTTTCCAGGTGGCCTATTCGCGAACAAATGGTCAGATGGATCGAACGAGAACAGTGCCTACCCTGTTGCCGCCGGAGATCGAGGAAGAGAAGATCGATGCGAAGATGTACTAAGCGTGGTGGTCTGGGAGAGCTCAGCTAATGGCCATGGGTGCTGCTCGAAGGAGGCACAAGCAAGTACGGCAGCCAAGTACCGTACCTACGTAGCTGGCCCAAGGACGCCATGACGCGTTGCCTTTTTGTCGCCGGCTCTCATCTCATCAGAACGGTCAGGCAGGCAGGCAGGCACCGTACACTCGGCAGGCTCGTCGTACCGCGTTGCGTCGTGGCTTGGCTCAGTGTGGTCGTCAGGTCGCGGTCGTTGTACCGCTCCACAGTACACTTCAGTCGTCTACTCGTCTGGTAGTGCTACATCATCATGTCTTTTTTTTTTGGCCCGTCCCCGTACTGTTGAGGAGTCGCAGGCACACGTACTCGAATCGAGCAAGGACCCGTCGTACGTGCACCCAGGAGCAGTTGCAACCGAGCCGACGAATCCATGACGACCGGGCCGGTGTGATTGATTGCTTGTTCAGACTAGCTCAATGCGGCGCCGTTTGCTCGGAACAGGCTCTGATTAGCTGAGGTGATGCATACAGACATGATTCCCAGCCGCACCAAAAGCGTGCCGTCTATGGGAACAGACCTTTTGTGTCGTCCAATCCATGGCGAATACACAAATAGAAGGGTCTCCAGTGCCCTCCTCTCCTATCAACTATGGCGGAGCTTTTTTTCGGTTTATGATTTTTTTAAAAAAATTAAAAAAACAATTTCTCTATCATTGAGACAGCTTTTTTTTTTTAAAAATAGCTCATTAATATTTAGTTTATTCATATAAATATTTATGCAAAGGTTAAAATCTATAAACTACCGCCATAAATTATAATTTATAGAAAAAACCTACCCTATACCAGGACCCAATAAGAGAGGAAAGAGAACGACCAAGAACACCAGCGTAGTTATTGCAAAAAAAAAAACAGAACAGAACATCAGTATAGTTGGCTGAATTCATTAATACACGGCCAGGTCATCTCATCTCATCGGCATCCTGATCCCTCTCTCCAGGAAAAAAAGGGGAAAAGAACAGAAGACGGAAAATGAAAGAGGGCGAGGGCGAGGGCGAGGCGTACGTCCAAATCAGCTGAGCAGCGACCAAGGATAAGCTAGAGAAAATGGGTGGGTCCAACGTATGGGATGTGGATGCAACGACCGACTGAATGCATGATGGTGGCGGGTGTGGGTGGCGTTACTTGTCGTTGGCATGGTTTTTTTTTGGTGGTGATCGGTTCGGCTGAAAAGCTCATGATTTATGGCTGAAAACACTGTAGCTGGATGAAAAAAATACTGTAGCTGACAGAAGCTTATTTAGCATAATTAAATTAAAAAATATAAAAAAATATGTTAGCCCATTACGTATAATACAAACAAATACGGGAAAAAAGAACCGACAAAAAAAGCTCAACAAAAAGCCAAAAGTTTAGAAAAAGACAAAACTTATAAATAGTGAAAAATAAGCCAGAAGCCAGAAGCCGAGTTGATCAGGGCCCCATCGCTTATAATTTTAAAGTCGTTTGTTAAGTTTGTGATTTACGAGAGAGTATGAAATAATAGAAACAGATGGCTTTTATATGTATAAATAAAGTTATTATAATATATATAATATTAATTTGTAAAACCTACCTTAGAAAATATTTCGTTTAAAAGCTAGTTGCTATAAAAAAACCCTAAAAAACTGTATTTAAAAACTTAAAAAGAAGCCCGCTACTGGTAAGCTAGATTCCAATATTGTCATCCCATTATTGTTTTCCCCCGTTCCATGCCCATAGGATGGGCCGCCTCTCATCGCTAGTTGCCCTAGCTAAAACACCCCCTTTGATGAACTACTACTCGCTGAAGATGTGTATTATTACTGTTGTAAATATTGCGGTATAAGCATATTTGAATATTTAATTCCAGCCAACATAATATAAACTATATATTTCCAGCATAAGAATGACATTAATTTCATAAAAACATGGAATTCTAACATGTCATTCAACTCCACATATATATTCAAAGAATATAACATCATCAATGCTGAAAATAGCAATGTGCATAACAGTCCTAAGAACAATGAAACAACCAAATCTAGCATAAAACAAATTAATTGTTTCATTATTGCTCTCAGAACAGAGTTGCGCAAAATCAGAGATTTTGGCCTTCTCATGCAAATATCGTTACTCATCATCAATAATCTGACAACTAGAGATTTGAGCTCACAAAGAATAGATTTCTACTATTACAAACTGAGCATAAACAGTAAGCAATAAGCTAGCAGGTTTCGGCTTATTAGTTCACAAGCAAATGAAATATCATGCAGTATCTAGTCTACCACTAATGTAACTGGCAGCAATCACAGATCAACAGAACAAAAGGGATCTGTTCTACACAAGGCTAGACAAGAGTTTTACTGCATAACAGATAAATTTCAATTGCATGAAAACTGATCTCCTCAGCCGAAATATGAGCAATTAACAGAATTAAAGTATACTACCCAGATGAGCTCAAATCTATCTCGGTTAATCAGATTATGTTCAGTCTACGATATTATCATCACAGAGCATAAGTGCCCACATTCAATCACAGCAGCCCACAGATAATTTGCCAAAATTACAGATCAAGAGTAACTGCTGTAAATTGCAAAGAGACAAATATACTCACAACACGGACAGTACTCTAAACTGTCCAGAAGACAATGAGCCGCAGGAGAAATCAATTAAATCGGCAAGGCACGATGAATCGCTGTCCCAGAAAATCTATCAACCCGCTGTCGCAAGCGAGTGGATGATTCACGGAGATACAATGCCGCTCTTCACTTCTCAGCCGAAAACCAGAGGTGAAGTCGAGGTACAGAGATGCCGCACAAGACAACGAGTTGCGCACTGGCCAAGCGCGCGCACACACACACACACAGCAGGGAGCCGGCGTCACCTTCTCCTCTTCTCAGATGGAACTCCAAGGTCCCAAGTCCCCACACCCCAAATTAGGGATTGCGCAGGAGACCAAGGCTAAGCCTCCCTCGGAAATGGCCGAAGCCAATCCCCTTAGCACCACCAGAGATCAAAGAGGAGGAAGTAAGACTCAAGAGGGCAAGAACCAGATCGGAAAAATCATATGCCAAACCGTGCAGCCGAACGGGAATAAAAAGGGAGACGAGGTGAGCCGCCAGGGGGTACGAGCGGCCGGCTCCGAAGAACCCGGGCCTACCCGCGCCTCCCCCGCCGCTTCTGCACTCGCCACCTTCTCCATTCACCGCCAAAATCGCCAGATCCAGAAGGATGCGAACGACCGAGCCGAAAAAATCGCCCGGGAGAAGAAATGGGCGCCGCCAGGAAGGCCAGTCGGGAGAGGAGACCGAGTCTCCTCCCCTTTTCCTCTCTGCACACCCATCGGCCAGTGGGCTCCACCCTAAAGCAACCGGTGGCATTGAGCCAATTGGGAAATTCCCAATATGCCCTCTCACATACAACAGTCCCCACCAATTTACCAATTGGTAAAAGATGTCAAAGTCTTGTTTAATATACAGCTGTTCAACAATGGGTACCTTGCGGGTTTGAACCCAAAGTCTAGCGATAGGGACTACGACTCTGCACAGACAAAGGAGGACTACGCCTTGATCCAATGCCTTGGTGTGAGAATTTTCACCCAAATCACATTCTGTACTGGGCGGCTTGCCCTTTCCCTCTCGGGTTGGGACGTTACGGTCATGTCCCCGTATCTAACTCATGAGTGCTTAAGAAAGTATACCCTTATCTTTTTTTGATTGCGACCTCACAATCACACTCACGTAGGTGAACTCTTCTAGGAATCCTGTAGGACGATTCCATAAGTCATATAGACCTAGAGTTCGTTAAGAGTCAAAACTCAACCTTCCATACAGACAGAGCACTGCAGCTAATGGGACCCGTTAGATGTGCTCTCTAATCTCACACAGTTTGTTGTCCTAGAGCCTAGTTCACGGGATCTCCGATCTCCTAGGATAGGTTACTACCAATGTGAGCCTTTATACGGGTATAAGCCCCATTCCCTGAGATGCTGCTTGGATGGCCTTTCGCGCCAATCCTTTAGTGAAAGGATCTGCCAAGTTCCTTTCAGACTGGATGTATTCTATAGAAATAACACCCGTCTCTCTGGCATGCCTTACCGACTTAAGTCGGCGCTTTATATGTTTTGAAGACTTCATATTGTCCTTCCTACTCTTCGCCTTAACCAGAACGGTTTGGTTATCGCAGTAGGTAAGTATTGCTGGAATAGGTTTTTCCAGCACAGGTAGGTCAGAAAGGAGTTCTCGAATCCATTCTGCCTCTACAGCCGCTGAATCTAGAGCTACCAATTCAGCCTCCATGGTGGACCGTGTAAGAATAGTCTGTTTCGAAGACTTCCACGACACGGCCCCACCTGCTAGAGTGAATACATAACCACTCGTAGCCTTCATGTCATCCGAGTCACTGATCCAGTTAGAATCACTGAATCCTTCCAAGACTGCCGGATGACCAGAATAGTGTATTCCCAAATTAGGATTTCCCTTCAAGTATCTTAGTACTCTTTCTAGTGCTATCCAATGATCATCTCCTGGATTGGACGTATAACGACTCAATCTGCATACAGCATATGAGATGTCTGGCCTCGTTGCACTAGTTAAGTACATCAGGGATCCTATGATCTGAGAATATTTAAGTTGATCCTTCCCATGCCCAGTGTTCTTATGTAGTTTTGCATTTGGATCATAGGGTGTAGCTGCTGGCTTACAGTCCATAAACCCAAATCTGGTTAGGACTTTATCCACATAATGGGATTGCGAAAGAGTAATCCCATTCTCACCCTTTATAAGCTTAATGTTTAAGATAACATCAGCTTCACCCAGATCCTTCATATCAAAATTCTGGGAAAGGAAAGACTTTGTGCTATTGATCACGTCTATGTTGGTCCCAAATAGCAATATATCATCTACGTAAAGACATAGAATGACACCTTCGCCCCCATTAAACCGATAGTAGACACATTTATCGACTTCGTTTACACAAAAGCCGACCGACGTCAACGTACTATCGAATTTCTCATGCCATTGCTTAGGAGCTTGCTTTAGACCATACAAAGATTTAATCAACCGACATACTTTCCTTTCTTGCCCCTCAACCACAAATCCTTCAGGCTGTTGCATATAAATCTCCTCATCCAACTCTCCGTTTAGGAAAGCAGTCTTTACATCCATTTGATGTACTTGGAGTTTATATGCCGCAGCTAATGCTAGAAGCACTCGAATTGTGGGTAGACGAGCCACAGGAGAGTATGTATCAAAATAGTCTTCACCTTCTTTCTGCGTAAAACCTTTAGCCACTAGGCGGGCCTTGTACTTTTCAATAGTACCATCAGGTCTACGCTTTCTTTTAAAGATCCATTTGCAACCTACTGGCTTACAACCAGGCGGGAGGTCTGCAATTTCCCAAGTTCCGTTAGCTATGATGGAATCCATCTCGCTACGGACTGCCTCCTTCCAGTAATCCACATCCGGAGATGCGTATGCCTCTGAAAGGGTTCGTGGTTCATCATCCACGACATAGGTGACAAAGTCATCCCCAAGTGACTTCTCGGTCCTCTGTCTCTTACTCCTCCTCAACTCCAAATCTAGAGCGGTGTTATCCACACTAGGAGGAATAGAGAGATCATCTTTACCGATATGTTCACTGTCATCATTCGGTCTCATAGGAAACACATGCTCAAAGAATGTCGCATCACGAGATTCCATCACTATATTTGTAGCGATGTCACTCACCTCAGATTTGACTACTAAAAATCTATAAGCCGTGCTATTAATAGCATATCCTAGAAAGACACAATCGACGGTCTTAGGACCAAGCTTCCTTTTCTTCGGCAACGGCACATGCACTTTTGCAAGGCATCCCCACGTTCGAAAATAGGATAAGTTGGGTTTTCTCCCCTTCCATCCTTCATAGGGTGTTTCCTCCTGATTGCGAGGCGGAACCCTATTCAGAACATAGTTAGCTGTGAGAACTGCCTCACCCCACCAATAGTCCGACATACCTGAACTCTGAAGCATGGCGTTAACCAAGTCACAAAGAGTTCGGTTCTTTCTTTCGGCTATTCCATTTGATTGGGGTGAGTAAGGTGGAGTAACTTCGTGAATTATTCCACTTTCTTCACATAGTTGGGAGAACTCATGTGAGACGTACTCACCGCCTCGGTCCGACCTCAACCGTTTAATTTTCTTTTCTAGTTGATTTTCAACTTCAGCTTTGTAGATTTTAAAGTATTCAAGTGCTTCATCTTTCGACTTAAGTAGATAAATATAACAATACTTAGTCGCATCATCTATGAGAGTTAAGAAATATCTTTTGCCACCTTTAGTTAATATTCCATTCATCTCACACAGATCAGAATGGACTAGTTCAAGTGGTGAAGTGCTCCGCCCTTCAATGCTATGAAAAGGTTTTCGGGGCTGCTTAGCTTGCACACACACTTCGCACTTTGAACCCTTCTCATAATTATAGCTTGGAATTAAACTCATCTTACTTAACCGCATAATGGCTTCAAAATTGACATGACACAACCGTGAATGCCAAATATCATGAACTTTATTGCAATGGGAAACATTATAAATGTTTACATTATTCAAATCAAGAATGGATAAGCGGAACATGCCTCCGCTATCATAGCCTTTGCCCACAAAATTACCAAACTTAGTCAAAATGACTTTATTCGATTCAAACACAAGCTTTATTCCTTGCCTACATAACATTGACCCACTAAGAAGATTGCGAGTCATCGCAGGCACGTACAGCACGTCTCTTAGGATGAGTGTTTTGCCCGAAGTGAGCTTCAGGCAAACCTGTCCAATCCCACGTACTGTCGCGGCGGCTCCATTGCCCATTAAGACGGATCCACCACCTTCACCCTGAAATGAAGAAAAACAAGATCGGTCAGCACATATATGTCTAGTAGCACCTGTATCAATCCACCAATCAATAGATGGATTTGCCATAAAGGCCATAGGTACGTACTCTTCCGAGCTGGTGCTGGCCAGCGCGACATGAACCTCAGCCTTTCGGTTCTTATGCTGACCCGGGGATGGACCCCTGCCCTTCCGATTGCGGCAATGATTGGCCTTATGGCCAGCCTCGCCACAAACAAAGCAGACGATGTACTCCTTCTTCTTCTTCATTTTCTTAGGCTGTAGCTTGACTTGGGGCTGATTCTTGAACTTGGGTTTCCCTGAGCCTCCAGCATTCTTAACTTGAACTTGATGAGCATGGACTTGAGCCTTCCCTGTACCGTCACCGGCCCTAGCACGTTCTTCGACATTTATAGCTGCTGACAACTCATTGAGTGTCAAGCGCTCCTTGATATGTCGTCGTGCAGTCACAAAGTCACGCCATGATGGCGGTAACTTGGCCAGGATGACGTTTACTTGAAATTTCTCTGGCAGGGCGCAGTCGTACTGACTCAAGTCACGTACATGGAGTTGAAGCTCGTGGAGCTGCTCCATCACCGACCGCCCCTCTACCATCTTGTAGTTCAAGTAATTGGCTGTGATAAAGGACTCATTTCCATTATCTCCCTCGGAGTATTTCTCCTCGAGCTCATCCCAAAGCTGTTTGGCATTCGTGAAGTTGACATAGACATCAAACAAGCGATTAGACAGGATGGCAAGCAAACGGGCTAAGACTGCATTATTAGCTTCTTCCCATTTCATCATTTCAGGGATCCCCAGCGGAAACGCCGGCGGATTTGAAATGATCCAGAAGAGCTTAAGGTCAGTCAGCCAAAGTTTTGCCTTTGCCTGCCAGCGCTTGAAATTGACTCCGTCAAACACTTCAGGTTTCACAACATCAGATGAGGAAGCCATTTCTTTCAATATAGATTTTCTGGATTGTTGTAAATATTGCGGTATAAGCATATTTGAATATTTAATTCCAGCCAACATAATATAAACTATATATTTCCAGCATAAGAATGACATTAATTTCATAAAAACATGGAATTCTAACATGTCATTCAACTCCACATATATATTCAAAGAATATAACATCATCAATGCTGAAAATAGCAATGTGCATAACGGTCCTAAGAACAATGAAACAACCAAATCTAGCATAAAACAAATTAATTGTTTCATTATTGCTCTCAGAACAGAGTTGCGCAAAATCAGAGATTTTGGCCTTCTCATGCAAATATCGTTACTCATCATCAATAATCTGACAACTAGAGATTTGAGCTCACAAAGAATAGATTTCTACTATTACAAACTGAGCATAAACAGTAAGCAATAAGCTAGCAGGTTTCGGCTTATTAGTTCACAAGCAAATGAAATATCATGCAGTATCTAGTCTACCACTAATGTAACTGGCAGCAATCACAGATCAACAGAACAAAAGGGATTTGTTCTACACAAGGCTAGACAAGAGTTTTACTGCATAACAGATAAATTTCAATTGCATGAAAACTGATCTCCTCAGCCGAAATATGAGCAATTAACAGAATTAAAGTATACTACCCAGATGAGCTCAAATCTATCTCGGTTAATCAGATTATGTTCAGTCTACGATATTATCATCACAGAGCATAAGTGCCCACATTCAATCACAGCAGCCCACAGATAATTTGCCAAAATTACAGATCAAGAGTAACTGCTGTAAATTGCAAAGAGACAAATATACTCACAACACGGACAGTACTCTAAACTGTCCAGAAGACAATGAGCCGCAGGAGAAATCAATTAAATCGGCAAGGCACGATGAATCGCTGTCCCAGAAAATCTATCAACCCGCTGTCGCAAGCGAGTGGATGATTCACGGAGATACAATGCCGCTCTTCACTTCTCAGCCGAAAACCAGAGGTGAAGTCGAGGTACAGAGATGCCGCACAAGACAACGAGTTGCGCACTGGCCAAGCGCGCGCACACACACAGCAGGGAGCCGGCGTCACCTTCTCCTCTTCTCAGATGGAACTCCAAGGTCCCAAGTCCCCACACCCCAAATTAGGGATTGCGCAGGAGACCAAGGCTAAGCCTCCCTCGGAAATGGCCGAAGCCAATCCCCTTAGCACCACCAGAGATCAAAGAGGAGGAAGTAAGACTCAAGAGGGCAAGAACCAGATCGGAAAAATCATATGCCAAACCGTGCAGCCGAACGGGAATAAAAAGGGAGACGAGGTGAGCCGCCAGGGGGCACGAGCGGCCGGCTCCGAAGAACCCGGGCCTACCCGCGCCTCCCCCGCCGCTTCTGCACTCGCCACCTTCTCCATTCACCGCCAAAATCGCCAGATCCAGAAGGATGCGAACGACCGAGCCGAAAAAATCGCCCGGGAGAAGAAATGGGCGCCGCCAGGAAGGCCAGTCGGGAGAGGAGACCGAGTCTCCTCCCCTTTTCCTCTCTGCACACCCATCGGCCAGTGGGCTCCACCCTAAAGCAACCGGTGGCATTGAGCCAATTGGGAAATTCCCAATATGCCCTCTCACATACAACAATTACAATGTCCCAAATGAGGTGCACGAGTCAGAGCAAGTACAATAGTATAGCCAACTAGTGGCTATAACACTTGTCCATCTCATCTATAGCCTTCAAAAAAATAGTTCATACAATAAGGTAGCTATTACAATAACTATTTGACCCCACGTGTAAGAGAGTGAAATGCATATTTTTACGTGCTATAGCTAGCTGTAATTTAGTAGCCAGCTTCCTTCTCTCTCTTCCTTTCTCTCTCTTACACCTTATTGTACCTGCTCTCATAGTCTAATGTTAATCCATATGTCCCAAACGAGGCCTTGGTCCAGAATTGCATAAGACCAGTCAGTCAGGCTTATTAATTACCGGACAGAAATCAGCTGTATCCCAACATTATTGGGCAAACTAATCCCAATTCTTTTAATTCACCTCTTAACCCTCATCAACAATGTGAGCACTAAATGATATTCATGAGCCGTAAGCCTGCACTTTTATCGCCAGGGGCAGCATCGAGCATCTCAAAAAAGAGCAGGGGAAAAAGAATATAACCAGGACGTTGAGAAGCATACCCCTTCTTTTGACTTTTTTCATTGTCTTTTCAAAATAGTTTATCAAAACAGTTTTTTAATCCGCTTATCAATATTTAATTTATTTGCAAAAACACTCTCTTTAAAACCAAAAGACATTGGCCATATACATAAGCCAACAACCGAAGAGAACCCACCTGAGGGAGGTCCTGAAAGTGTTGAAAAGGAGTGCAAAAACAAAACTTTACACGAGATTGGACGAACACAGTGCCACCATGTCAAAGCAGAATAGAACTGCCACCGCGGAAGAAACCACCTGTATCTCCAAGTACCCACCTGTACTGTATCGCTTTTGATGAAAAAACCGGCTCCCCACTAGAGAGATTGTGCCCTATGCGTAGTGCTCTTGTCCAGCTATTAGCCACATGTACGGCCTACGCCAGCACTTATGATTAACACAAGAAACAAAAGGGCGCACATGGACAGTGACTAAATAAGATCCCAATGTAGTCAATGTCCATCATCTTAGTTCACCAAAATCACACTATCATCAACCCAAAGAGAGAATAACATATGAATCACCAAAATCAAGTTGATGACTCTGTCCGGTTCCATGTCTAATCAGACGAGAACCACACACGCAGATGCATTGCAAATTGGAATGCTGCTGGTGTTCAAAGTTAAAAGCCCTAAATTACCATACCACCAATGAATATTAAACATAAAAATGCACACTGTATCGTCATCTCAAATAAGAAACTCAAAACATATTATCACCATGCTTGAGGCGTGGCTCTTCACATTTTCGCACAGACAAACTGCCATTAAGCAGCATGCAGAAGAATTGAGTTAAAAACAGCATGGAGGAGAATGACAAGGGTAGATGGGAATGGGAGCATAAGTCACTCAGCCAGAAAAAAAGAACACCACCAAAAGAGCAACAGAAGTCTGTTTTTAAGGGTCTGGAACACTTCAGGATAGGACAATGCTGATGTACTACCATTGACAGCCCACCATGTGCCCTCACGATGCCAAAGTACCAGATGCAGTCCGGTTTTATAGTAGCTGGGCAAGATCCAACAGGTACCAAATAGATATCTTCACCTCACATTCATGGAAGATTTCATAAATGAATGTAGCAAGACAAAACAAGTAAACATGAATGGATTCCATGCAAACACAAAAGAGATGCCGACAGCATGGACATTAGTATCACTCCCATCTTGAACAAACTAGAACCTTGCCACTGGGAAACAGACAACCAGCAGTTGCAGTTGTTATAAATAAACACTCCAGAAATAAGTACACATGAACATGGGGAACTACGGTTGTTCTCGGAAAAAAAAATGGGGAACTACAGTTGCCACTTGCCAGCATAATCATGCTGCCCACACAGAAGAAAAAAACACATTTTTTGCGTTCTCTCTCAATGACTATAATGAACATGAACAAACTAGAACCTTGCCACTGGGAAACAGACAACCAGCAGTTGCAGTTGTTATAAATAAACACTCCAGAAATAAGTACACATGAACATGGGGAACTACGGTTGTTCTCGGAAAAAAAAATGGGGAACTACAGTTGCCACTTGCCAGCATAATCATGCTGCCCACACAGAAAAAAAAAACACATTTTTTGCGTTCTCTCTCAATGACTATAATGAACATGCTGCTCTCCAACTTGTAGAATCATTTTGAATTGAATGTCCTCTTCAGCATGTTGTTCTAGTCATTTATCTTTTACTGCCTCACCAGGGAAAAGAAGGAAGTTTATTTAAAGTGTTCAATGAGTTGGAAAAAGAAACTATTCTAAAACTTCTAAAACAGGTATGCTGCTTTCCCTAATCCTGTAAACCTATATGGCCATCTCCTCACTACTTTTGTTGAGAATAGTGGCTAGTGATCTTCACCATGACAAGAAAATAGACAACAAAGGTAGAAGTTGAGCATAGAAGGTGAGCGGGGTGTTTGACAGTAATACAGATTAAAAGAGCGCACCAAAAGGTCAAAACTAAGCCATTTCCATGCTGAACTCTTCCAAACAGACAGGGCATGCATATTCACGACAAAAAAAAATCAAGAGACCTTGATATCAGTAACAGATCATTGGCATACCACAAAAAAGAAGAGGCAGATAAGCATATAGAACCAGGGCTCTAGAAATGTACATGTATCATATTTGCGTTGCAGAAATAGCTCATCAAGGAGGATCAATTTGCCAGCTATCATCTTTATCGCTCAAATGCGGATCATCACTCCCATAAAAAAAACGCCTCCCTAACCGCAAAATTACGTGAATATCTACACACCTTGCAATAACAAATAAGGCACTTACTCAAGGGCGAACGATCCAACCCAATCCACCCAGCTCTCAGCTATTATACACCTGCAACATGCACATATGCCAAACATTGATACATAAGCTCATTAGTCAATCAAACTCCCCTCTCAAAGACCCCCCACATGTGACATGCTGAATGCAGAAAGATCAAACTTTTACCTAAACTCGGAGCGAAGACTCCGGTGATCATCCATGGAGTAGTGGGAGTAGGAACTGAGGATGGTCCTGATCCATTCCACCAAGCCCCCGGAGCAAGAAGCCTTTTTTGAGTTTTGACACAACACGAGAAAAAATCGACATAAAAACCCATCACAACCCCAAGAACAACAACCCAACAGTAACAAAAGCATCCCATAGCTGCATGCATACTCCTCTCTCCCCTTCCTTCCTTTCTCCTCCTCGAGAAACACCAAGAAACGCAGGGATGGATGAACGGCCTACTACTGCCCGGACTCCTCGTCGGAGTCGCCGTCATCGCGGTCGTCCTCTCCGTCCTCCTGCTGCTGCTGGTGGTGTTGGTGATGGTGATGATGGTGAGGGTGCGGGTGCTGCAGCTGCCCGCTGCCCCCGGAGCCACCGATCTGGTGGTAGAACTGGCTGAGCGACTGCGCGGCGAGCACGCCGATGTGGCCGTCCTGCGACAGCCCGAGCTCCAGGCCCGGCATGGCCGCCGCCGCGTGGCCGGTGAACATGGGCGCGAACCCGATGTGCCCACCGACGCCCAGGTTCCCTCCGCCGCCGCCGCCGCCCCCGCCCGGCAGCTCGAGTCCAGCGGGGAGCCCCATCCGCTGCACGAGCCCGCCGATAACCCCGGCGTCGGCGCCGCCCGCGCCGGTGCCAGCGGAGTTCAAGAAGCCGGCCTGGGAGAACCCTGCGGACGCCGCTGGCTGAGCCCACATGTGGTGGTGATGGTGGTGCGGCCTGGCGAGGGCGGAGGTGGGGGAAGGGAGCGAAGGCGCGATGGAGGCGAGCGCGGACGCCGGTATAGTGCCGGTGCCGGTGGCAGCGACGATGGCCGGCTCGGCCTGCTGCAGCAGCCACTGGACGGTCTCGCCGTCGGACTTGTGGCCGAGCTCCCGGGTCAGCTGGAAGATCCGCGCGGCGCAGAGCGCCGGCATCCGGATCCGTCGCCCCCTGCCGTCCACCTTGGTGTGCCGGTCCTTGTTGGAGCTCCGCTTGGGCCCCAGGCCCTGGACCCTACGTTCCCCCGCCGCCGTCGCCACCACCTGCAGCTGCTGCTCCTTCGCGCCGCCCCCATCCTGCTGCTGCTGCGGGTGGGCTTGGATTTGCAGGTGGTGGTGGTGTTCTTGGTGCGGGTGGTGGAACTGCTTGGGATCCAGCTGCTGCTGCGCGCTCGTGGTGGAGGTCGTCGTCGTGGTGGTGGGCTCCGTTTTGTTTAGCGGTGGGGGTGGGGGAAACTTGGGGTCCATCTCCACACAAACACCAAAACAACCACACCAAACAACTTCGACGACTCCTCGTCTCCTCCTTATCAACTCTCTCCCTCCCTCGTCTTCCTTCCTCCTTGCTTCTCCTCCTCTCTCTCTCTCTCTCTCTCCCTGCCCTGAAACCAGGAACAAGAAGGGGAGGGGAAGAAGGGCAAAGGGAATGGATTGGAGAAGTTGATGGGGGAGAAGATAGTGAGAGGAAGAGGAGATAGGGAGGGGGGACGATACCACACCCACTTTCTAGATTTGGACTTTCTTTTTCTCTGCAATTCTCCCTCCCTCCCTCTCTCTCTCTCTCTTCTTATGCCCTTCTTTTGGGGTGTTTTGGGGTTGGAGCCCCCTTTTACCAGCTGTTAATCTCTTCCAAAGTGATGCTTAGCAGGGTGCTTTAGCTCCTTTGTTAGTTTACTGTCCTCTTTTGGAGCTCACCTGTGGTTGGTAGAACTCACTGAGGCGAGGATGAATGAAAAAACAAAAGGGAGAACCGGGGAGAAAGTTGTCAGCCACCAACGTGGAGGCATTTTCTTATATCCACTTGGATTAGTACCCATAATTGCATAGCTAGTTATATATTAGTTACAGCATGTGGCTCGATCTAGATCACGATTGATTGGAAAATACAGCTTAGGTATTATTTAAATCTTATATTACAGGTATTAAGTAACGCATTGTCAATATGAGTTTTACAACAAGTAGATTTGGTAATACACTTTATTCCACGAATAAGCTAAAGTAACTTTGAGAAAAACAACCTCTAACAATCTTCTAGCACTTGTGTGATGTTATTTTTATCTTACAATCAAAACTATCTGAAAAGAAAAGGGAGTTTTTTCTATTCCCTGAGATATTTTTAGGATATTCTTTGGCTTATTTGGATATGTACACAAATCCTTTTTGCTCTACAGATCAGTACATTTTTAGCCTATCTGGAACTCATAAATCCCACAATCAACAATTTCATCTTACGCAGAAGTCGGGAAAATCATCGCGTCTCAATGAAACGACCTAGCCGTAATATACTTTTTACTATTGGGCACATCAATAATTCAATAGTGAGAGCATCGTTGAGGTTTCTCCGCACAAACAATCCCAATTGCACCGGCCAAGCCCCGCTTGTTTTAGCTTCAGCTTCTAGCTTATTTTTTATTATTCATAAATTTCATTTTTTTTCTGAACTTTTAGTTTTTTTGAGCTTTTTTGCCGGTTCTTTTTTCCCGTATTCGTTTGCGTTGTCTGTGATGAGTTAGCATATTTTTTCTATTTTTAAATTTTTTAAATTTAATTACACTAAATAAGTTATCTTCAGCTACAGTAAAATATCAGTCGTTATAGTACAATTTTAATCGTAAGATATAACTTTTCAGTCTAATCGAGCGAGTGCCCAGACGCCAGGAGTTATGCATGGGTAGGGTGGACACGGCATATGCAGTAGCCTTCTTTTTCAGGGGCCTGCGTGTTTGCATGTCATTCTTGACTTTGTGCGCGAGGCTGCCTGCTGTCCGGACCTTGGCCGCTGCAGCGCAGTACACTCCGCATCCAATGGTGACACGACACAGAAACACACACAGCTTGACTACTCATAGTCATATGCTCTTGTCTGCCCCCAAATTGCTGCCGGTACTCTGCTACTCCAGCCGGACTTGCAGACGCAAACGCAGGCGTGCAGCTAGGCATCCGATGCCTCCGCATGCTAGAAATTTGGTGGAAGTTCTACGTGAACCCCCTACTTTGAAAGGATCAACGTGATTTCTTTGAAATTCCTCTGCTTCAAACAGGACCGTGCTTTACTATGAGTTCTGGTTCGATCCATATGGAGGTGTTGGAGGTGCTAACACCTCCATCACATCTGACCGTTCAATTGGTAGGGGCAAAATAGTATTTTTAGTTCTACTTCACCGATGGGTTAACTGGACCAATGGACCGAACCACACCTCTCGCGACCGAGTCAAGTTTCAACCGCCGCATCTCTCGCGACCGAATCAGTTCTCAACCCGTTCGTCGTCCTCCGTCAAACGGCAACAGGCGAGTTCATCCGTCGCCGACGATACCACCGCCCCTTCCGCCGCCAAGCCCACGCGCCAGCAAGAGGTCGCCTCGCCACCGACTGGCCCTGACGGTGGCGGCTTGCAACCCTACAGCCAAGAACCAAGAACCGGAGGTCAGCTCGATCCAGATCTACACGCCCAAGATCCAGGAAATTGAGAGAGCAGCAGCAGATCGACCAATTGAGAGGCCAAATCGAGAGCTCTCACCTTGCGGTAGGTGGTGCCGTCGTCCTCAACGACCCAGCTGGCCTCACGGCAGAGCGCCAGTGCTTGGGAACCGGTTGTGCCGACGATACCACCGCCCCCTTCCGCCGCCAAGCCCATGCGCCAGCAAGAGCTCGCCTCGCCACCGTACGTTCCCCCTCCTCTCCCCCTCTCCTTTCCTCTTCCGACCTGCCTAGTTTTTTTAACAGCAAAATATACCATGTACTGATCATGCAATGTAATTGTTATGATTGATCTTAATTTGTTAAATACCGATAATATTGTTGTTGCGAATAAACAAGGATCTAGATTATTCGAGTGAACTATCTTTGAGCTGCATTTCTGTGTGGTTACAAAGAGCAGTATTATCCTTGTGTTGTTTAAAAATCTGAGCAGTATTTCCAAATGTGAGTTTAGACAAGAAACTGCGTTGTACTTGCAATTTCATATTTGCATTCGAAGTGATTTCTTGCAAAGATAAACTTCTAGGCTTAGACAGTATTGTGGTTTCATTGCATACAGAAGAAACATATAGTACTCTTGAGATTTTATTAGTTTCTTTCTCATTATATCATTTCATTGGTTTATTATGATTTCATTGTATACAGAGAAACATATAGCGGCCTTGGGAGGATGCGCTGCGGCAACCTCAAGAAACACTATTGGAGATGAAGTGGTAGAACTTGCTCAGCTGTTGTCTTCGGAGGTTAGCATTTTTCCTTTCAGATATCTGATGCTTCATCTCTACTAATAAGAATCTTTGATGTTCAGCTGTGCAAATGTGATGACTTGCATGTTTGATAATGAATAAAAATTGGAGTTCCTATGAGCTGGAAGCAAGCATGTTGCTTACTTTGTTAGCAATGATTTCAGAAAGAATTTTTATCAGTGATTAATCTGGCAGAACTTCTGAAGATTAGTTTGGCAGCTGAACTAAAACCATTTGTGCTTGATATTGTAGTATACAATTTTTTGTGTTGAAGATTACCGCACATGATATCTACATTACATTGATTCTTATATGAGTTCTTGCTTCTGTAGACTGTACATATCATGAACTGATCAGACAACATATATTGGTTTTTTTAACAGCCAAATATACCATGTACTGATCATATAGTGTAACTGTTAGGATTGATCTTAATTTGTTAAATACCAAGAATATGGCTGTTGCGGATAAACAAGGACCTAGATTATTCGAGTAAATTATCTCTGAGCTGCATTTCTGTGTGTGGTTACGAAGAGCAGTATTATCCTTGTGTTGTTTAAAAAATCTGAGCAGTATTTTCACAGCGGTCTTGGGAGAAATGAGGATCTTGTGGTAGCATTAATAAGATGTTGATTGTAAATTTTGACGATGAGTAGTGACAATGTCACCATACAAAACATGAATATTCTAAAATTTAAGTTTCCATTACAACGTATAGGTACTCGACTAATACATTAAAAACCCAAACTAAGAAACGCTGGACAAAGATGTGCGCCAAGTTGCACGCTGTTTTAACCAAACTTGCCTTTCCACACTTAGAAAAAATGAAATGCGTGTTGGAAGGTAAAATTGTCATTATTTAATATAGTTCTTTTGTGCCTAATGTAGAGATGTGTAAATTGCAGGATTATATTATGGAAGGTAAAAAACCCACCAAGGTCACCATTGAGGATTTGGAAGAGTATAATTTGATAGTACTAAAGGAGTTTGGTAGCGAGGAGGAAGGTTTTAGATTCTATAATAGTTATGCGGAGGGGAAAGGCTTTAGTGTCAGAAAAGATATTGTGAAACGTGATCCAACCACTGGAAGGATAGTCCGTAGGCGGTATTACTGCTCTAGAGAAGGTTATCGAAGAATACAATTCTTTGACTTACCTAATAGACAGAAAGAGCCAAGACCAATTACTCGTTGTGGATGTGAAGCAGAGTTTGAGATAGAGCTTAATGAGGAAACCGGTCGGTGGTTTGTGAAAAATTTCAAGGATGAACACAAGCACTCGCTAGCGAGGCCTGGTGAAGTTGCATTTCTACGATCACATCGAGGGCTCAGTGATGCACAGAAAGCAGATGCTATTGAATTTCAGGTCGGTGGCATCCGTAAATATCAAATAATGGAAGTTATGGAGAAACAACATGGTGGCTATGAAAAGGTTGGGTTTATACCAGCTGATTTGTACAACTTTTTCAAAAGATACAAGAAAAGAACCATTATAGGGTATGATGCTGAAACTGTGATCAGTCATATGAGAGCACGACAGGAAAAGGATTATGAGTTCTTTTATCAGTATAACACAGATGATTTGAGTCACTTAAGAAATTTATTCTGGTCAGATGCGCAATCGCGCATTGACTATGATGTTTTTGGTGACGTTGTAGTGTTTGATAGTACATATCGTGTGAATCGGTATAATCTGCCATTTGTTCCATTCATTGGTGTTAATCATCATCGGAGCACAGTTGTTTTCGGGTGTGGTGTTGTATCAGATGAATCAACTGATTCTTATGAGTGGTTGCTTCACGCATTTTTGAAAGCTATGTACCAGAAAGAACCACGATCATTGATGATTATAGTTGTGTTCATGTCAATGGATATATATTTCAGCTCGAAATTTGCAAGGCACCATCTCAGCTGTTGATAATGGCTCACTGGCTAGCTCCTCACTCTGATTGTTTTGAGTAGCTGCTGATTGTGGCCTCCAAAGACCTTTCCGTAATTCCATTTGACTCATCACATAATAATAGTTGTGTTTGTTGATTCATAATAATAGTTTGTTGGGGTTCATGGTGTTAAACGAGAAGCCTTGACTGTTGCATATCCAATAAATTTAGTTTGGAATTTTAATATAATGCCTGGTTATGAGGAAGATCAGATGACTTTGATGTCTCAAGGGGTTTCGTTGTTGTTTTGTAACCCAGTTCGTCATGTGGCTTATTTGTCCTAAAGTTCATGGAATACTGGGATGGAACAAGCTTGACAAACATTGTCACAATGGTAATTACATCCCACATTCCTCTCTCTAATTCTTCTTTGTTAGTGGTTCAGATTTGAAATCATATTTTTCCATTGTTCCACATGATAGTATACACATCTTTAGAAAAAAATTAGCCTCGGAATTAATACATTCCAAGTTGAATGAAGCAGATGAAGTCAAGAAGGAGATACAAGAGTTAGTGAATTCGCATAAATCCAAATGATGAGTGTTTCAGTGCCATAGCCGTTCAGCTGTGTCATTGCATGAAGTTCTACCTACTATATTTCCTTGTTAGTTTCCATACCTAGAGCACATGTGTACTAGTGCCATGGCCTCCTTTCTACTTAACTTTTAGTTCACCTTTGTTGTTGGATGAACTTTATCCTATTACATATTCTTGTTATTTTCCATCAAACTAGAGCATATGTACACCACTGTTGTTTGATTTACTTCTCATATATGCACACTAAACAAACTAGAAAAAAGATACGAGGAAATTGGCAAAAGAAGGGCCAATTTCCCTAATATAAGATTTTCTGGATTGTTGTAAATATTGCGGTATAAGCATATTTGCACATTTAATTCCAGCCAATACAAGCACACAAAGAGTATATTTCCAGCATAAGAAGAATGACATTAATTGCATATAAACATGAAATTCTAACATGCCATTCAACTCTACATATATATTCAAAGAATATAACTTACATGCTGCTGAAAATAACATAATAAACAGTCCTAAAAACAGTAAAACAACTAATTCCAGCATGAAACAAATTAATTGTTTTATTATTGCTCTCAGAACAGAGTTGCACAAGTTGAATAAACTTGGCCATCTCATGCTAATATCGAAATTCTTCATAAATGATCTGATAGATTGATCTAACATTCGAGCTCGCATAAAAGTTTTCACTGCCATGAACTGAGCTAAACAGAGAGCAACTAAATGAATACTGCCAGTTTAAATGTTCACAAACAGTGAGAGAACATGTAACGTCCAGGTTATAATCAGATTAACATACTGCAAGTAATAATAAGCAGAATGAACAAATAATCTAATCTGGACCGAACTGGACAGAAACAATTAGAGTATCACATATATTCTCAGGTGCATGCAAACAAATCTCCACAGTTGCTACAAACTCAACTACAGATCAGGCAGTGAGTAACAGTCTAAATGAGCTCAAATATCAATTCAATTAATCGGATCAATTTCAGCATTCGATATTATCATCACAGAGCATTTAAGTGCGCCCACATGCATTCACAGCAGTCCTCAATAACTTGATTAAGATTGCAGATCAAGATATACTGCTGTAAATGAGAAAGAACTGCATATACTCACTGATTGACAGTATTCAAAACTGTCCTGAAGAGCCTGAGTACTCACAAGGCGATGGTATTCAAAACCACCGTGAAGAAACAAGTATTTACTTTTACTTCAAGCATAAAAGAATAGGACCCAATCATGATAAATTGAATGGAAATATGACTTCTTCAAGAAATAATAATGATATACTCTTGCGGGACAGCGAGTCGCAGTGGCGCACGTTGTAAGAGCAGTTCCACGCGAAATTACTCTTTTGCCCTTTGTAAGAGCAGTTCTCACGCGAAATTACTCTTTTGCCCCATTTCACTAACACCATCCCTGTGCACCACTCACAAACACCGGAGGTGTCAAAGCCATCATAACCGTTATATGAGCTTTATTGAACGGTTGACAATGGAAAAATGACTTCTTCAAGAAATAATAATGTGGATTCATTAAGCCATTAAAACAGTATATCATGCAAGAGTAAAGAATCAACATATATTCAGGTTTGTGATATGAATCATTAAAGTGACATGCTGCCATCAAAATTAGCCAAGCATAAATGACTACAATCAGCATGTTTATATTGTTGTTACTTGCTCTCAGAAACCTAGATGCACAAGAATGAATCTTGACCTTCTCTGTGATTACAGATTTTATTTTAATCTCAACAATACATGACAGTTGCAAATTTGATCTTGAGCCCTAGAATAAGCTCACTAAGCCCAAAACTCAACAATAAAATGTTTCAAATAAGCTGAACTGGTAGGACCACAGTACAATCAATCTGAAATTCACACATATATATGCATGCTATTGATTATAATAGAGTTCGCCCACTGCAAAGTAATCTAAATTAATTACTCAGCTAAAGACAGCAGCAAGAACTATCTCCAGGTCAGCAATAAGAGAACAACAGTGAGACTCAATTCAAGCCCAAGATCAAATTGCCATCACATTCATATATAGTCTCATTAAATTCTTTGTTTCATCACAGAGCAATTGGTCCCTTCCTTTGCACTTTCAGTTGTATAATATCACAGAGATACCAGGTAAAGCACAAAAGAAGAGCCTGGGTACTCACAAGGCGATGGTATTCAAAACCACCGTGAAGAAACCGAAATGGCAATGCACGATCAAATCACTGTCCCAGAAAACCTATCAACCTACTGTGACAAGCAGGAAGAAGGCTCACGGAGGTACAATGCCACAACCCCAATTTTCGGCCACAGCCAGAAATAGGAGCCGAGGGTAAAGTAGCACCGCACAAGACCACCGAGGTTCACCAAGAACAACTCGCGAGCACCAAAAATACTGGATATATGAGAAGTACTCCCATAGGCCGTAACCAACCAGATCTGAGCTCGTGCACTAGAATACTGCATCCCGACCACAGCACAGACGAATCAAGTAGAGAGGAAGCGTGAGGAGATCAAGAGGGCAGCGGGTCTGAGGAGGATGGGACTTACGGTGGAGGTTGTTCATGGCGGCGGCGAGGTGGTCTTCATGACGCCGGGGTACGGGGGGACGATCCCATCCTCCACTCGCCGTCACCGGCGCCCAGGGGGAGGAGGGGACGGACGCGTCTCCTCTGCCGGCGAAGTCGTTGAGGAGATCGCCTAGCCTCCGACTCCCCGAAACTCTCTCTCTGCTTTCGTGAAACGGTGCGCGTGCGGGACAGCGAGGCGCGTTGTAAGAACAGTTCTCATGCGTGGCGGCGGCGTGATGGTCGTGATGCTGGCGGCGGCGAGGTGGTCTTCATGACGCCGGGGTACGGGGGGAATATCCCATCCTCCACTCGCCGTCACCGACGCCCAGGGGGAGGAGGGGACGGACGTGTCTCCTCCGCCGGCGAAGTCGTCGAGGACCGTCACCGGCGCCCAGGGGGAGGAGGGGACGGACGCTTCTCCTCCGCCGGCGAAGTCCTTGAGGAGATCGCCAGGCCTCCAACTTCCCGAGAGTCTCTCTCTCTGCTTCGTGAAACGGTGCGAGTGCGGGACAGCGAGGCGCACGTTGTAAGAGCAGTTCCCACGCGAGCGGTTCTAACGCGAAATTACTTTTTTGCCCCCATTTCGCGCCCTGTTGTAAGAGCAGTTCTCACGCGAAATTACCCTTTTGCCCCCATTTCGCTAACACCACCCCAGTGCACCACTTACAAACACCGGAGGTGTCAAATCTATCATAACCGTTAGATAGGTTTTATTGGACGGTTCACAATGAACAAAGTGTATTGAACCAAAACTCTTTTGCTATACCTGTTCGTACAAAATATCGCGGTAGCTCCATACAATGCAACACTCCGCCCATAATCTTCTGTGCTATAGTAACATCTTCAGCTAGCTAGGAGGCCATTTTGATCGAATTGCTACAACGCTTCAGATTAACTAATTGAAGTGATAGCAGTTCAACGCTTAGAAGAAGAAAAATCGGACTTTGGATTTTTAGTATTTGCTATGGCCCTGTTTGGATACGCTTATCTGAGAATCGATTTTAATTTGATCAAGATTTTCTGATAAGTCGCGATCTGAAGAATTTGCGATCTGAATAATCTGAATAATCCTGATGGGGCTTGCGGTACAGGATTTTGGATTCTCAGTGCAAATGCTGATTTTTCCCACCGCGGCGGTTGAAAGAATCGAAAAATAATCAAAGCGTTTGGGTGGGATTCTCGCTTAATTCTACCCAGAATCGGATTTTAAGCGTATCCAAACAGGGCCTATATCTGTGCTTTCATATAAATATCATTTAACAGTATGTATAGTCCAATTTTTAAAACTTTACTCACAAATATACACGACAATGCTTAGGGTGTGTTTGGTTAAGCTGTGGCTTCTGAAAAAGCTGCTGTGAGCTGTGGGTTGTGGAAAAGCTGTTGTAGGTTGTGGGCTGTGGAAAAGCTGTAAGCTGTTTGGTTCAAACAAGTATAAAACTTACCTCCTATCTCTATTTTCCTTGAAACAACTATGAAACAGCTCTCTATTTTCACCATTTCAAAAAGCAGAAAGCCAAAAGCCAAAAGCAGGATCCAAGATGCTTTCAAAACTGTACTACCCAAAAGTAGCTGCCTCTGAAAAAACAGCTTCTGGTTTCCACCCCTTTGGTTGGCTTTTGGCTTTTTGGAAGCAAAAGCAGCTCCCAAAAGCTCAACCAAAGGCACCCTTAGACGGTTAGACCATATCTTATACTCTATCTAAGGTCTGCTCGTATTGGTTTCTATTTCTATTTTCTGCTTAAAGAAATCAAAAGTTAATATAAACATTCGGGGTTCTCAAAGTGCTTCTCCACTCCTCTCTCTCTCAGCGTGATTTGTGGGCAAGTAACAGTAGCCACAGTTAAAGATTCCTCCCATCTGTGTTTGTCTGTTTCTTTCTATCCCCTGGCCGCGGCAGTGTGGCTTGAGATGTTTTTCTTTCTTTTGTGAGGGAGGAAGGGAATATGGATGTGTGGAGTGCAAGTGGGCCAGGCTCCGGTCAAACACTCCATGGCCCAGGATGAACCGGAACTACTGGTCCGAACCAAACATAACCCGGCCTAACCTGGTCCTGTCTATTCCTTACCCGACAGCCAAACTGGCATCTAATTACTCTATTTTCGACTTAATTAGACATAACATTTAAGAACTTTTCTACTATACTTTTAAGAAAGGAGAAGCCTTGGTCTTCCATGTAAACTAATCTGACGCTTGTTAATGTTTTTGACACAGCTTCCCTGTACCCACGGGGAGAGTTTTTATCTTCTTCGAAAGATGCTAGGAGATATCGGTATCTCGCTATCAAATTATATATAAATTTGATATCTCTTGGTAACTTTTTAAAGACGGTAAAAGCTCTCACGTACCGGATGCCTTTCCGGTTAGACTAGCAATACATTGCCTACAACGCAATATGTGCATGTTTTTTTGAACCGCGGTTTATGGTTTTTGACTGCAGCTTATTAGTCTAATAAATAGTGATTGCTGAAAGAAGTCAAAGTTAAAAATTTACCGAAAAGACAAAAAGAACGGGCCCTATGTCAAAGTTAAGGAAGGAAGAATGAAAGAAAGCTTGAGAGGCGCAATACAATTGCGTCATCATTGCATAAATAGGCTGGGTTTGTTTGCATTTTCAGCTTTTGGTTTATGTACGGATGAACAGTAACTAGCTCAAAATCGGTGCATTTTTCAGACTGTGGCCTACATAAAATTGTAGTACAAAATGTATCGAGTTTAATTGTATCGGTCAAAATTATATGCGAGTATTTTCTTCTGCGTACTACCTCTTGTCAGTTGACAGAATTCAAAAATTATAATTATAAGTTATAAGACATAGTTCAAAAGAACTCACTTATAGTGAGTTGATGTCCATCTTTACTTGGGAGCACTTGGTGACTAATTAGCAGAATCCAATAATCAGGGTGGGAGGGAGGAGTACAAGCAGCAGTGCAGTGGAGGTCATGTATGCTTCAGACCTTCAGTACCCGACAGGGACAAGTTGATGACGCGCAAGACCGATCGGTGACACCGCATCTGAAACGAAACTGCACGATCACATCAAACACGGCATCTCTTCACTTTTTCTTCTCCTCCTCGCTCTCTCTTCTCTTCGTTTCCTATTGAGAATGAGATGGATCGATGCAGTGGCAGCATCTTTAGGCCTTTTACACATTCGACGAGATTAGGCCTTCTCAACAGTTTTCACTGGGAGATCTTTGGTCGCTTGTGTGAGCTCTATTATATTGTGGTGTTATTTTCCAGCAGTGGATAAGTCTTAAGATGAATCTTGTGTTCATAGACCCTTACAAATTCCACGAGGTCGAGATCCTTTAAGAGATTCCACTGCAATGCCAAACAGAGCTTTAATAATGAGCAAAATAATTAGCAGCGCTAAGAGTGTTGACATTATAGCAGGGCTAAGTCGGGTCAAATTAGGTGGTATGATTGGTCGTCGAGTGTAATATGATAGTAATTTCCAGGAACTTGGAAATTTAAGGTTAGGCCTGACTTGACCATGCATGTGGCTCAGACCATTGAAATCAAAATCAATTATTGGTAGTGGGAACACCCCAGAAGTAGCAACTACGATCAACGTTGGCAGATACCACCGAAGCTTTTGAGGATTCCCATCGATGTTTACAACCGCCCTTGATCTCCCTGACAATACGGCAAAAAACTCCAAATAACCGAGCTTAATTAGGATTAGCGAGGTCAAAGGGGAGGACTGGAGGCAGGTGTCCCCTGAGGATAGGGAAGAGGCCGCCATCATCGCCTGCGTCGTAAGTGGCCACTGTGCTCCCTTGATTGCTCACCACCATGCCGCCCGGGAAAGCGGAGAGGCTGGGAGAAAAGGGGAAGCCAGGAGCAGGAGAAAGAGGCGATCATAGCCACCAGAAAAAGCAAAGCAAAAAAAGCAAAAGCACGGCCGATCGACGCAGACAACGGGATTGCTGCATTCACCCACTGGCACGATCGAGTAGAGTGGTTTCTTCTCTTCTCTTCTTACCTTTCAGCATGTCCTCCGTTCCATGTGTGTATACATACATACATACCCATGCATCGATGGACCATGCATTGCTCGCTGCTGATGGCTGCCCTTCTCCGAATGTACATCCCTCTGAACCTACGTGATAATGGATAAACACCGACAGTTAGCCTGGCATGCCTGCTAATTCTAACTTGAATATAGATTTCTAGCCGGTGATGGTTTATGCTAGACGACTAGACTTCACTGATATGGTGTGGAGTTGCACTGAGAGCCTGTGACTAGCTAGTTAGATTGTCTGTCTATGGTGATTGATCGATGATCAGTGGTGCATGGCTCAATTGCCCAACGTATTGCCTGCCTCCTTGCACGATTTCATCCAACTTGTCGAACATAGTACGACATGCTACCACTGCTATTGATTAAAAATGTAATAGTGCACATTTTTTCAATGGTCAAACAGCGCGCTTCCAAAATCATACTCATTTAGTTATTTTTTACTTAAGTTTTTTGATTTTTTATGGTATTCGAGATGCGATTTTGGCTGTTATTTTTTTATAACTTTACACTAAGATATACTAATAAAATTATAATATTATGAAAGTATTTTTAACGATAAACATAATGATATAATTTTCGTATAGCTAATATAAATAGTTTTAAATCTATTTATGATCAAGTTTGATGGCACATATTTGAGAAAAAAACAAGTAAAAGAGAATGAAGGGAGCACTAGTAAAGAAATATAAATTTGGGTACACCCAAACAAGAACAAAACAGATTATAGCAGTAAAGTAACCTAGTGTGTGTAATCCTTTTTGGCCCCCCCCCCCCCCCCGGGGAATTCCATATATTCTGAAACGAAATTCGTGCAAAACCAAGAGAAACTCACGCAGGTCCAGACATGCTGCAGCATGGCAATTGGCAAGGCGTGATGAGGATGAGGCCGAAGCATGAAAACAACTATGCCTGTGTCCTGTGGTTGCCCCAAAAACAGAGGGGGAGAAAAGAAGAAAACAACTACTGATAAAGAAACATGACAAGGACATGTAATCTGAGCTCGTCCACAATGAATAAGGTGACAAGGATGCCCTTGCCCTCCTGTTCCCGCATCCCTCACGACACACATGTTCTTGCAAGAACCACGATCCTCCACAATAACAAAGTTAATCAGTATCGCAATGCTGAGTATTTATCCAGATAATTGTCCTTTTCAATCAGAGAATGCACTGCACTGTACCATAAGTACCATGTTCTCTGGTGCACATGATCAGTGAGTCTTTTTCTTTTTTTAAAAAAGGGAAACAAATGGTCCAGCGTGTGCCTAAAATTGAAGAAAAGGGAATAAAGCTAGTGTGCAGTCTGGCCAATCAACGTCGCTCCAAACATGACATCAAGCTTGGCCTCCAACCCACAACCGTTCCACCGATCGATTTCTCCCTCTCTTTTTTTTGACGTTTTGATTCCATCCCCATTTCCCAATCCTATCCAATTGCATGAAAGAAAAATGCTACAAGGGAGAGAAAAAAATCTCGATGCCTGCCACTCGCTCTTGACCGCTGGTTGCTGCATGAGATGCATGCTAATGCTGGCGATTTCAGCCGCTCAAATTCACGCAAGAACGACTGAAGTGGACGGGAAAAAAGCCAGGTTTTTTCCTTTTCATGGCACCACGACGACAGGTGAACCGTGCGTGCCAGGAGAGGCAAGTGAGATGCGTGCCTAGCCCCTTTTCTCTTTTTCTTCTTCTTCTTCTTCTTTTTTTGTAGCGTTGGGCGTTCGAAGATGATGTCCGTTTCCCCGGGTTTAAGGCTTTGATGTGATGGGCTTTACTTCCATTCGACGGATAGAGCGGATCAGGCCGGTGTTGCTGTGCGTAATTGAGCCAGACCGCCTCATTATCTACTAGTCCGGATTCCTTCTGTTGATTTCCTTTTTCCCCAGCACATTCAAAAGATATTCCCTTTTTTTTCTCGTCAACTGAGTATTGGTATATAGAAGCATGTCACAAGTTCAGCTATTCATTCCTTTGTCTTTTTCAAGCGCATGGAGTTTAAAATTCAAATAACGTCGCCAATAGTAGTCCTGTTATTTTTAAGCGCTACAGTGCTAAGACATGCAGAAGTCAATATAAATAACTGGCTTCTCGAAATGACTTATTCATTCTTCTCGTTCTCGTCTTGTCTTGAAAGGATAAATTAGAGGATCATGAACAAACAGACGGTGTATAGACAGCACACCACCCACCCCATCGCCCGATAGCTTTGCAGTGTTTATCAAGACGCTAGACATTAATTAGACGGTAGGCCGATACCTAGCGTCTAATCGCCCGTTTAGGCGGGCAAAACGAGAGGTGGCCTCTAATGTCTAGGCGAGCTAGACGGCTGCCTTGAGGAAGGCTTGGACAGTGCCACACGATACCGCCGACGCCGAGCAGCCCAAACCCCACCAACACCAACCCACGTCGGTTATTTTCCCGGGAGACCAGCCCACCACCGTCCAAGCGTAAGCGGCCGTTCGGACGTCAAATTCCTCGTGCATCGGACTCAATTCCGCCATGTGGCCCAGACGTCGGCGGCAGTCTCGAGCGTCCCGCGCGGTTTGGGCTGTGCCACGCTTTCCAGCGCCGAGGCCCACGCCGCGCGGCCGCATGCGGGCCGACTCAATACAAGGCCAACACCACGCGCGAACCAACTGAAACCCTAACCCTCCCCACTCTTACTCCTCCCTCCCCCCCTCCCCAGCGCGCGCCACTCGCCTCGCCGCCGGCCTCCTACGCCTGCTTCCTCCGACCACCGAGGTACCAACGACGCCTTTCTCCACCTCTCCGCCCAGCTGCCTGGATAAAAATAAAGCCTCGCCCTCTGCGTTATCGCCGCCTCGTCGGTGCGGAGATGATCTCGGCGATATCCTGGGTGCCCAGGGGGGCGGCCAAGATCGTCCCCATCGAGGCGGAGCCGCCTACGCAGGAGGAGATCGAGGAGGCCATCAAGAGCATCGCCGTGGATAGAGAGTGAGCGCGCTATTCCCTCCCCTTCCCTTCCGTACCGACTTGCATTGCGCACCATTGCGGTTGTCGTGACGATTACGGTGTAATTTTCAGCGGTGGGAGTGACGCTGACGAGGGCGATGGTGATGATATTGGCGACATGGAAGTCGATGGTGCTGACGAGCAGGACGAGGAGGAGGTCGACGAGGTCGCCCAGGCTAAGGCCGCCGCCAAGGCGCTGGCCAAGAGCAGCTCGGGCGCTGTTGAAGATGTCGCCGATGGGCTCGAAGAGCTCAACATGGATGGTTACGATGAGGAGGAAGGTAGGCGGTTGTCTTGGTTTCGATCCCTTCGGTGCGAATTCGATCAGGTTATGCGCAGTTAATATTTCAACTTGATGCAATGGTTGTAATGTTAAACTTTTGGTAATGTTAGGGCTCGAGATTTTCAGCTCCGGGTTGGGGGACTTGTACTACGCAAGCAACGACATGGACCCTTATCTCAAGAACAACGATGTGAGTTTATGCTTTCTCTTGCTGTGAAGGAGACTACGTATGCATTTCCATTTTTTTAGGGTATCAACTACGGGGATGGAGGTGAATGACTCTCCTTCTCTGCTTTATTAGGATGACGATGACGACGAGGAGATTGAAGACATGACCATCAAACCTACGGACTTGATGATTGTTTGTGCCCATAACGAGGATGATATCAATTCTCTTCAGGCAAGTGTTTTTGCTTTGCTTAATGTGTTTTTTGTTTTGATTTTGACGAAATCTTTTCTTAAGAAGAATCTAAAGAGGAAGCCCTTACGTGGAGTAATATGACACTCATTGGCATAATGCTGGTTGTAGTGAGTACGTTTGTTTTCTCAAATTGATTTGAGGTCACTGCGATACTTTGCCTACTCTGCCCATGTGCGAGGATATAGAATGTACTTGATTCACATTAGTTTTTGTTTCTGACACTGCTAACCTGCCTTGCCCCACTGTGCTGGATGCTATTATTTCAGATACTTTGTGGTTATGTGCATGTAAGCTGTGACTCATAAACTTATTATCTATGGCAGGTAAATATACTTGAAGAATCGGAGGATGGGGAGGAAAATATGTTTGTGCATCATGAGGTTCCTCTCCCTGATTTTCCACTCTGCACAGCTTGGATGGATTTTAACCTTAAGGGTGGTGACAAAGGTAAAACTGTGGTGTCACTTGAGTTTTGAAAAGTAGCAAGTATCAATTTTTTGCTTTAGAGGAAATTTCAATGCTATGAATTACTCCTATATCTCATTTTGTTGCTTTCTCTGCATTTTTGTATTGCAGGGAATTTCATAGCTGTTGGCACCATGGATCCTGCAATTGAAATATGGGACTTGGATATTGTAATGTTTCTACAAACATACAATACTATCATTTCATACAACCATGAATTGTTTCTTTGCAAAGCAATTTATATTCTCTTTTGTGGACTTTGATGTCATTCAACAGGTTGATGAGGTCCAACCTCATATGGTGCTAGGAGGACTTTCAAAAAAGAAGAAAAAGGGGAAGGGCGAAAAGGTTCGCTACTAACTTTCCAAGTTGAGCTAGTTTGGACTTTGGAGTTGTCATTGCTTCTTGTGGAATATTTTACATGTTGGCAGTGCCAAGTACACCTTTTCTTGCTCTCCTTGTAGAGTCCTAGTCAAGACTCCTAACATTCCCCTAATCGAATGTTAAAGTTTTTTGCTATAAATCCAGTAGTAAGTTACCGTAGCTTGTTAATGATGTTATTTACTATTTCCTTTTTTTCTTTGATCTCCATGACAACCTCAGTCTAGGTTATCGCATGGGGCATCTGCCGTTTAGTGTCTTAGCTGCTAAACTTTAGGCTAGATCGACTGAAACAACGTTGACCTAACATAGCACCAGCCTGTCACCAGCAGTTGTGTGTACCTTTGTGCAACGCTAAGTATACTGAAATAAACTGGTTGAGATCCAGACTCTCTCTATCTAAACAGAATGCACATTAAACGAGTTTGAATTGATCCATTTGATTGGTCATCACCTAAGTGTAGTGTAAAGGACTTTACGCTGAGTTTCTCCTAGGTTCAGTAAGGAAGTGCTGGCTGGTTTCCTTTTTGGCTATCAGATTGATGATGATAGTTGCCATGTGAATGCTTAACAGTGCGATGTTTGTACAAAAATGATGCTGATTAGATAAATGTACTTGATTAGAACGGATATTGGTACTCTATTTTATCATATTATGATTCACATATGCCTGTGTGCAGGTGAGCATTCCTCTCTTCTTTTGAACTCTTTGTTAGCAACACTAATATTCATGCTGCATGACTTCTCATGTGCAGGGGAAAAAATACAAGAAGGGAAGCCATAGAAGTTCTGTGCTTGGTCTTGCATGGAACAAGGAGGTGAGGTGCGTTTTGGTTTCAACTCAAGTAATGGGGCATCTCTTCACTTATTGCCCCCCTGATGAATGACTTGTTGTTCTTATGAACTTCAGGAATGTTCTAGCTAGTGCAAGTGCAGACAAAACTGTTAAAATTTGGGATGTAGCTGCTGGTAAATGTGCAGTCACACTGCAACATCATGATGACAAGGCAATGATTGATACTCCTTTTCTTTGTATTTCTGAGTCTGAAACATTATGATGGTGTATCTCACTTGATTTTCGCTTTCCTCGGCATGTAGGTTCAATCAGTTGCTTGGAGCCGTCAGTCACCTGAAATTCTTCTTAGTGGATCTTTTGATAAGTCAGTTGCCATGGTAATGAATCTACTGGTCATTATGAGAACTATTACTGAATTAGTTTTTCCTGAAATTTCTGCTGCTGCTGGTATACCTGTTTGTTTTATTGGACACTTAATGTTGTTATGTTATATGTATTACAACTGCTATATGGTTTTTTACCAGATTATAAGCAGTATGTTGATTTGAATCATATCAGCAATTAATAATATATGTGTTGTGTAATTGAATTGTGAATACCTGCCTGTTTTGGATGAGAAGCCAATAATTGAAGGTATTTGTGTCATGCTAATTGTATAATACATTGCTTATTACCTTTTTTTTATTCTTGGAGTTTGTCTTGTAAGTCCTAGTTTTTTCTTGCACGATGAAAGAATCCAGTTGCAGGGTTAACCTGACATTCATGTCGAAGGCTGTTGCATTATTGTAGAAATTTTGTACTTGCATCTTCTGAACTAATATTGGATACTAACATTTTACAGAATGATATGAAAGATGGTGGACAGAGTTGTCATAAATGGTCTGTTGAAGCAGATGTAGAAAGCTTAGCTTGGGATCCACACAATGAACACTCGTTTTTGGTGAGTAAATGATTTGGTTGTTTTTTTGTAAATATGCTAAAACCTGCTTATCTGTCTTGTCAAAAATATATTGGAAATTGTTGACAAGGGACAACAGCCTTTTGCTAACCTTAAGTGAAGTTTCCGTTAGAAAGCAGTATGACCAAAATCAAGATGGATAGAGTTATTGCTCTCTGTTTATGAACGAAACATGTTTTGAGTAAAAAGTAGAAAAGGGGTGAGGATTTTAGCAGTGGAGAGCTATAGACTCAACCATGGTATAAGGAAAAATATCACTTCCATCTCTCCACTACTTGTCTGCAAAATTCTCTATTTTTGGGTTGCTACAGTTATCACCTAAGGCTAGACTAAGTTGTAAAAACAGTTTGATTCTGCAGTTTAGATTCCCCCCCCCCCCCCCCTTAATATTGCAATAATGTGTGTCAGTTATCCCTCTTGACTGTTTTGTTTGGTCTCTGTTAATGTTCTAAATTAGTCTGCTGGGGTTCTCTTAGTCAAAGGCTCTTATGTCTTCCAGGTTAGTCTTGAAAATGGGATGGTTCAAGCGTTTGATAAGCGGACAGCTTCATCAAATTCAAATTCTTGCCGGCCCACATTTACTCTGCATGCACACGCAAAGGCTGTTTCTTCCATCTCCTTCGGCCTGTCTACCCCTAATGTATGTTACGTTTTGTATGCCTGAGTGCTAAAAGAGAGAGAGAGAGAGAGAGATGCAGCCACTGAAACTGATTTACTGATGGAAGCTTTATTTTTTTTCCTTGCAGTTTCTTGCAACAGGTTCGACGGATAAAATGGTGCGAACTTTGCAGAGTTTGATGACATTTACATATTAATTCAGCCTATACTAAGTACTAACATGTCAGTAAACACAGGTGAAACTCTGGGATTTATCAAACAACCAGCCGTCATGCATTGCCTCTCTGAATCCTAAGCTTGTATGTGCTGAAGTGAAATCGGTCTTTATATTTGGAAGGAGCTACTTCAATTATTTTGCTCATACATTTTGTTGTTGTTGTTGTTTCAGGGAGCTATTTTTTCAGTGACATTTTCAAATGACAACCCCTTCTTGTTAGCCTGTGGAGGATCAAAAGGCAAATTAAAAGTAAGCATCACGGCCATGTCTGTAGGCTATTCAAGCTTTGGCTAAGCATCACTGCCATGTCTGTAGGCTATTCAAGCTTTGGCTGCCATGTATGACCGCCTTTATTAACACTCTTGCATGTTTGACAGGTCTGGAATACACTAACGGAACCAGCGGTAGCTAATAAATTCGGCAAATAGAGCTGTAGGAAATTTGATTGGCCTTCCGAAGACTGATACAAGTGACGCTGGAAACATAATAGCAGCCAAAATTGTAGGCTCAAGTTGTTTCTGGCTATATATTGCTACACATGAGGGTAGGTTTAAAGTTATGGTGAAAGTTTTGCCCATGTGATGAAACTCCGATTTTGTAGAACGAGTGAAATGCAAGCATCGATTTATGTATTTTGGCGCTTGTACAACGAATGACATGCGAAAAGGTTTGAAGTGGAATTTTCGCAACTTATCACGTATTTGGACTATTTTCTTTGAACTGCGAATGTAGCTGCTTATATATACGGCCTGTCAACACACAGCTTTGTTAATCCAGTGTAAATGCAAAGTCTTCTCTCTCAGAACAAAAGCATTGCCGTCAAGTATACGCGTTATCATCACTGAGTTGACTAGATGCTCTAATTCAGATGGGTTGAGATTTGAGAAGAACGTAAGCAAGCTCATTTGCTGCCTGCGCCTGGGCATTATGTTGGTGTCAGGACTCAAGATGACAGACGTTGATGTTAAGCGAGTATATTATGTAGAACAGGTACCACTTAAAACTTCCAAGTGCTATTACTATTCTACTATATGCTCTGCGTTCTAAAGAACTCCACTTTGATTATATTCTGTGGTACGTACGTACAGTAAAGTAATGACTAACCCGATCATGTCACTGTGGAGAGACTCTTTTTTGGAATATATATAGTACTGTTTGCAACCGTAATTATAAAAATAGTTGTATACATGCCATAGTAGCAAAATTGGTATTTTTGCCGCCTGGTGGTCGGGCGATGACGCCGTAGGGCTGATTCGTGTCACCTGCTGTTCCACCACCGGGCACTAGGTGTCCTGTCGCCCCATCACCGGGCACCAGATAATTAGCCGGCTTAATTACCTGATAATTAGCCGGCTTAATTACTTGTCTTAATTTTTATACTGTTTGTTCGAATTTTTAAAATATAGCAAATGAGCTCGAAAAATCACAAAACGGTTCTATCTACCAATTGTCTGTGATACTCGCTCATCACAGACGGTTGGTAGCTAGATCCGTCTGTGATGTGCGAGTATCACAGACGGTTTTTGGTTCGAGCCATTTGTGATAGTGTTCTTCACAGACGGTTCTAGTTACAAACTGTCTGTGTTGTATTTATCATAGGCGGCTCACAAACCGTCTGTGATAACCTTCGATTATCACTGACGTATAAATTTAGACGGTTCAAAAAACTATCTGTGATAACAGTTCTGAACCATCTGTGATAACCCTTTTTGTAGTAGCGAATATATATCTCTATGTCAGTAGGGCAACTGGACAACCAACCAAGAATCTGAAATTCAAGATTTAAGTGTTATATACAATATATATTCTATTGTACCATTATGAAAGAAGACATAATTTACTTGTGATCGGAAAACTCGAGGTAAATCACTACGAACTTTCTCGAAAAGCTTGAAGACAATTTTATCAGTTCGACATTGCAAGCATCCATAAAAACATGCATATACATATACATAGATATACATACATATGCACATATACACATATAATGACAGTACAATACTATAAATTAAAAATTACAATGAAATAGAAATATATAATGGCAGTACAATACTACAAACTAAAAATTACGATGACAAAGATAATTACATGAACACACACACACATACACACACACACACATATATAATATACATATACGCATACACATAGGTATTCCATAGAAAATACCTGCTAATAATACTGCTAACCGGCTGTGAAGAATTGCGAAACTCTAAGAGCAATTGCGAGAGAGTTTGCGAAAGAGAGACTGTGAGAGCGACCGCGGGAGAGCGCACAATTTATAGCGGGAAAGCGCGCTCACGCTAACAAAGCGCTGATAATGGTGGGAGTGAACTGCGCGCAAGAGACACTTTTGGTGGTCTATTTCTTGCATGAGCGCTCAATTTCCATATGAGCCAAATGCTTGTGGCCCATCCATTCTTTCGCATGTGGACTAAACAAAGCAAACAAAACCCACCCCTGCCACGTGGTTCCAAAGGTTGCCGCCTAGTGGCAGGGCTCTAAGTGATTAGCAGGTGATTTGCAAGTGATTAGTAAGTGTATTTGTACTATTATATGTGTTCCTATAAATATTCGTAATACATAAATTTTCAAAAAAATAGACAATTACTACGACTGTGTCAGGAGGCTACACATAAAATTTTATAATTTTTGGAGCTCGTTTGCTACATGTAACAACTCTTACAAATATCATAATCGTATGAATTTTTAAGAAATATTCACAACGAATAAAATTGTTAAAAAATTACACAATCAAGCACATTGTGTCAGGAGGCCGCACATAAATTTTCTAATTTTTCGAGTTCATTTGCCATTTTTTAATATTTAAATAAATAGTATATAAAAAATTGAGGTAGGTAATTAAGCCAGCTAATTAGCTGGCTTAATTACCTGGTGCCCGGTGGTAGGATAGCAGGTGACACGTGTCAACCCTATGGTATCGCCGCTCGGCCACTGAACGGTAAAAATGCTATTTGTACTAATACAATATATATATATATATATATATATATATATATATATATATGATTATTTTTATAATTACAGTTATAAATAGTACTATATGTATGCCAAAAAAGTCTCGTGGACGCGTGCATAGTTGCATACGATGCCTTTTGATGTATAATTTACCTTTTCCCCTTTTGTTCTCGCGCGAGCTGCACTGCTAGCATGGAATATGCCTTTTCCGTGTCATGTCGTGCGCTCGCGTTGTGTGTGTGTGTTTTTTTTATTAAAAGGATATGTGATCTCATCGCAGGCAACGGCATGCATGCAGCTGACTCTGATCTGAATCAGCAGCCGGAAAAGCAATTCCAGCAGCAAGTGGCTCCGATCACTTGTAGTCATCCACACAATTAGTATTTTACAACTAATTTACTGATTCCTTTGTGCATCTCTGTGTGTGTCGTTGATCATCATATATTATGACTGGGGAAGTCCTCCATCTTAGCTTTGTTGCGAAAAAGATCTCCAAATTTTACGAAATCATGTTCAGATCCTCAGTTCTTGCAAAAAGATCCCTACCATGTTTTCCCCCAAAACCCCCTCCACTTCTCCAAAATTGCATACAGGTCCTCGTATTTCCATAAAAACCCTCCTTTTGCAGGATAGTGCCCCATGGTTTCTAAAATTATATATGGGTTCTTGTTTAATTACGTACACATCCTCAGCATTCTCATGGAGCCCCTCCTTTTGCTGGATAACACCCCGTAGTTTTTCAAAATTACATACAAGTCCTTATTTTTTGCGGAAAAAACCTTCGATTTTTCTGAAATTACGCACGTGTCCTCAATTTGTTTTTAGAAAAACTTCCCCGCGAATTGTCGTCTCTTTTACTTTGGTCCACATATTAGCTAGCACGGTGTGGCGACGCGCTTACGCTGCTAGTAGCTCTTAAAGCCCAAGGGATTCCAGGGCAGCCAACGCACCCCGTCACCCATTTTGCAAAAAAGTTCCTCCTTTTTTCATAAATTACATATAGTTCCTTCTATAATTACATATAGATCCTTGTTTTCAGCAAAAAACCCTCCATTTTTTCACACCATCAGTTTTTCAAAAGTCCCTCCTTTTTCCAGCAAATACGTACAGGTCCTTCTGTAATTACATGGACTCTTGCTTTTCCAAAAACCTCTATTTTTCATAGAAAATACGTATAAATCCTTGCTTTTGGTTTTTCATGCACAAACCCGTGCGGCGCAGCGTAGCCCGCATTTCATCCTAGTTTGAATAACAATTGCATGTGCATATGCAGTGTGGAGCCTTTTGCCACAATTATTAGGCCTGAACATTCAGCATTGCGTGTGATCCTTTTTCTTTTCTTTTTATTTAGATCAACACATGCACCATTTTCATGTGTCTTCTTTTGATTTTTCATTGGTATTTATGTGAGTGTATATCTGTCGCGCGCGCTGTATATGCGTATACATATAGGGTATACGTGTGTGGTTCTGGCTAAAAAAAACATTTTTCAACACAGGAGCTGTGGGTCCTATATATAGTGGATAAAACTCAAATGTGGGGTGTTTTCCCTAACATAATAAATGTAGAAACTAGGAAATCCAAATTATTTTAGGAGTAAAGTTTTACATTATTTGTTCATAGAAAAAAAGGTACTTCCTGACCAATTTTTGCAAGCTAATTTGAGCGCAGATATTTTATGTGTCAACTGTGCTAATTGACATTTCAGAACTTCATAAAATTGCTAACCTTGTGTCTTTTCAGTTGGTTGTGAGCAACTTTGTTATCCGACAACTTTGTGAGCATCAGGTTGAGAGTACTCGATCTCCTTGTTCCCCAGGATAAGTGCTATAATCATAATGGCATCATGCCACAAGACTCAAAGCAAGATTAAAGAAAGAAACAATGCATCACTTTTTTTTTTTGCCTTTTCAAAGATCACACACATTCCTTCTCTCTCTTTTTCTCTTCCTAATTCTTGGGCATGGCTACACCTCAGATACACTGTAAGTGCACGCCTAAGTGCCAACCTCCTACACTGGAATGGGTTAAGAAGATAGAATTAAGGATAGCAGCACAACGCATTACAGATCCTTAATTTGGATGCAATCTTCTTTTGCATCATCCAAGGAAATTAAGTAGCTATGCACATACATAGTCATCGATCAGTGTCAAAGAAGCTCTTGGCTTCTAGCCTCCTTTGCTTCTTGACCCTTGCAATGAAGTCTTCCACTCTCTTGTGCAGCTCTTCTTCTTCTTCTCCTTCCTCCTCCTCTCCCTCTCCCACTCCCCCGACCAGAGCATTGTAATCAACGACCACCGCTGCAGTCGTCGCCTTTGCGCTCGTGGCGGCGTTCCTATTCACGTGCTCCTCGTGAATGTCATTCACCAGGGAAGCAGGCTTGCTCCTCGGCGCCAGCCTAGACTCACCGACGAGGAAGGCGACGATGAGGTTGCCGACGACGAAGAGGCACTTGGGGCTGAGCAAGAAGGCTGTGGCCAGGTCAGGGAGGGTGGTGAAGAAGAAGAGGCTGAGGAGTGAGCACAGCCTAGGGAACCAAACAGGGCTAGTGAGCAGCAGGCAGAGAACAAAGGTGGCCACCATGTAGAGTGTGAGAGTAGGGAGCTGCTGCTGCCGCCTCCTGGTCTTGCTGTACTTCTTCATGGCCCTAATTTTCTCTATGCTAATGGGATCCATTTGGACACCTTGCAATTAAGCAATCAAGTTCTTGCAATGGAAACCACAAGAGCTGATGGATGTGTGATTTCTATACAAAAATGTATATACAGACCTGAGGAGGCTCAACTCAAGAAGCCAGCCACAATGAGAGGGGAAGAAGGGTGGTGAGAGGGTTTTATATGTGGTTGAGAGGAAAGCTGGCCTTGAAAAGGCAGAAGAAGATCATAGATGCATGCAATGTCTCAATGCAAGAGGGGTCATATAAGGGTGAGGGCAAAGCACAGATCTCCTATTGGTGGTAGAGATGCAAAGTGACACATGTATGCCTCTTTTGCAAGGGGGCATTTCAGATTTTATAAATTGCTGTGTTGTGGGTGGGGGCACTTCTTTGTCAGAAAAGATATGGTGGCTGCCTTGCTTCTTTTTACCCCTTTCTTGTGTCTTTCCCTCTCCTGCTCTGCTTTGGGACCCCCTCCCCTCTGATGATCCTGATCCTTGACTTGATGGTTTTGATCTTGAAATTTGGATGCCTCCAAAAGACCATTGATTCCATTGGGCAAGGGCTCAGGACGTGGTGCTTGGTCGGCAGCAGCCCGTCTTGAGATTTACAGCTACAAACTATGCCATAAATTGATAGTCCATACTCCATAATCCATAGCTATGTAATGTAGCCCAAATGTAGCAATTGTTGGTAAGTATTAATGTTTCATAGTAGCATGACTCCTAGCAGTTGCACTTGCACAATCATGTCAGGGTGACCTCTAACAATTATGGACTTATGGTAGAAGATTCACTTTTGAGAACCAAATCAACCAATTGTGGTAAGACTACTGACTATTTCTACTCATGTGATATGCATTCTAGTGGCACGGTGCAAGTGCACCTCAAGTTGCTTTGGATTCTCTTGAATAGGTCTTTTGTGTCAGGAGCTGAAGTAGCCATGACCAACTGCCAACAGTACAACAGGTCTACCACTCCCTGATCTGTTAGAATGTTATTGCAAAATGGACCCTAAATCCAGCAGGTTGGTAATTACACTTCAGATAACTTGCAACGAAAAGAAACAATAGTACCAAGTTGTAATATGTCATGCCTAGAAAACTCCTCTGACTGAAAGTTTCAATAAAAAGGTGCTGGTTTTTAATCTACTGATAATCCGAGATCAGGAAATCAAGCAGTCAAGGTTAACACACAACAGTCTTAACATACAAAAAGTTTCTACCAAAATATGTTTGCACTGGGTGAATCTGAACTATAGCCTTTTAGTTGCAATGTTCCATTTTTCCTCTAATAAACTAATGCAACATATGAAATTGTTGCGTGGGGTATCACATACGAGCACCGTAGGCCTAGTTCAAAGGTTGCGGCAAATTATGAATAAGGTGCTTTATTTGGAAGTTATCTATTATTGGAAAGGTTCTATTCCCTTTCATCTTTTAGAGATTAGCTCAAATTATCTATTTCCAAATTAGTTATGCCTTTCTTTTTCCTCAAGATGTAACTGGCTTTATATATGCCGCATCTCCTGTTTATCAAAGAGGCAAGGAATAAATAAAAAAGCTATTTCAATTCTCTAGTTCCTTAGAAGTAGATTGAACTTCTCTCTAGAGGCTCGGCTGGTACCCTAGGTTCATGTCTGGGAGCGAGAACCCCGTTCCGCCACCACGCATGGAGGACACTCTGCAAGTCATTGCAAAGCAATTGGAGAACTTCGTGCAAGATCGCTTGGAGGACCGTGCGTTGATGGGTGATGTACTATGCAGACTTGCGGCCGTGGAGAAGCGAGCGTTGCAGGAAGAAATGGTGGCAGCTGTGCACAACTTAGGCCAAGTTTTCGTCTCACCACCTCATGGTAGTGCACCGACACCACCATCAAGTTATACGCCGTCCCTACTGCCCTTTTTTTTGCAGCGCGACGTCCACCCTCCGTCTTCCTCCAATCTCAACCACCACCACTATCAACCCTCCCGAACACCACCCTCCACAACACCTCGACCAACCTTCTCTCCTTACCCACAATTTCAGCCACCCTACCCGGCCCAACAACCTCCCCAACGCCCATACTTCTCACCTTCTCCATCCGGCTACACTTCCTCACTTGCACCTCTAGCCGAACAACCAAGCCTGCATATGGGTGCTAGTTTGGCCATGCCTAAATACCACAAGCTTGAGTTTCTCACCTACGATGGCTCCGTCGGTCCTCTCGGGTGGCTCAACCGATGCGAGAAGTTCTTTCAGGGACAACGCATGGTGAGGTAGACAAGGTTTGGTTGGTGGCCTGTCATCTGACGGAGTACACGCATAATTGGTATCTCCAGTTGGAGCATGACTACGGCATGCCTACATGGGAGCACTTCAAAGAGGCGTGCAACTTGCGGTTTAGACCTTCGGTCCGTAACAATCCTCTCGATGAGCTTGTTTATTTACCTTTTGCAACATCTATTGCCGACTGCACTAGCAAGTTCCTCATGCTCCTTTGCCGCAATTGGGAGCCTCTTTTGCCCAGCTAGCAATGCTTCCTCT
Organism: Dendrocalamus latiflorus; assembly: GCA_017311315.1. Taxonomy (NCBI): domain Eukaryota; kingdom Viridiplantae; phylum Streptophyta; class Magnoliopsida; order Poales; family Poaceae; genus Dendrocalamus; species Dendrocalamus latiflorus. The sequence goes on from CM029648.1 coordinate 37,197,346, forward strand.
ACACGGCTCACCTTTCGGAGGAGCTATGCACGGACATGGACCTCCAGCAGCCCGTGGACCTATAGGCGGCCATAACTTTAGCACGTGCATATGAACGTCGGCACTCACTGGTGGGTGTTCCGACTACCACTTCACCGGCGATGCGCCCACACCCCCTGGCCACAACCAGCGTAGCTGGCATCCGGTCAACCACACACCACACCAGTAGTCGGTACTTCTCCTACTACGCCGACGGTTAATCCAACACCTCCATCGATTCAGCCACTCCGCCGCCTTTCACCCATAGAGATGGCAGAACAGCGCAAGCACGGACTGTGCTATAACTGCGATGAGCAGTATGTGCGTGGTCATAAGTGTGCTTGCCTCTTCTACATTGAGTCAAACGACTACAATGACAGCGCCAACAACACGCCTATGGAGGACACTTCGGCTAAGCCATGTGTTTCACTTCAGGCCCTCATAGGACTTTGGAGTGTTCGTGCAATAGAGACTATGCATGTGGAGGTATTCATCGGTGCGGAGTGATTCACCACCCTCATGGACACCGGCTCAACACACAACTTCCTCAGTGACGACATCCTTGCTCGAGTCAGCTTGACACCAACCGCCACACCCAGCCTCCCTATGATGGTAGCCAACGAAGACCGGGTGGCCAATAGTGGCGCATGCCCCACTATTACCCTACGCATCGGTGACTTGGAGTTTTAGGTGGACTGCTTCGCTATTCCTCTAGGCGACTTTGATGTGGTCCTCAACGTCTAGTGGCTCTGTACACTGGGGCCCATTCTGTGGGATCTTGATAATCTCTGAATATCCTTCCGTGTGCACGGTCACATGGTTTCCTAGACGGGTTTGGTGACTCCATGTCATGAGGCACTGCACGCCATTATTGGGCATGACTCGGTACTCATGGAAGATATGCTCCTTGAGTTTGACGGCATCTTTGTTGAGCTGACTAGCCTGCCAACTAGGACCATCACATTCGGCTGCACCCGGGCATGCCACCGGTGGCTATACAACCCTATCGCTATCCATAGTTGTAGAAGGACGAGTTGGAGCGGCAGTGTGTGGCTATGCTACAGCAAGGGATTATTAGCGAAAGTGACTTGGTGTTTTCCTCCCCAGTACTACTTGTCAAGCACGACGAGACATAGCATTTTTGTGTCGATTATCATGCACTCAATGCGCACACAGTGAAAGACAAATTTCCATCCCTTGTCATTGATGAGCTATGTGGTGCCCGGTTCTTCACCAAGTTGGATCTTTATTCTGGGTACCATCAGATCCGCGTACATCCAAACGATATTATCAAGACGACATTTTGCACCCACAACGGGCACTACGAGTTCCTAGTCATGCCTTTTGGCCTGACCAATGCGTTATGACCATTCATGTGTCACTTTGTCCTGGTTTTGTTTGATCACATTCTCATCCTGGTTAGAGCATCTCCGCCATCTTTACCTTGTCTTTTAGGTCATGTGGGGCCATTCACTCTTCCTCAAGTGGTCCAAGTGCTCTTTCACCACACTTACGTTGATTTATTTGGGGCATGTCATCTCGGCTGATGGTATGGCCATGGATGCCGACAAGGTGTGTGAAGTGACGTATTGGCCGATGCCTCACTCTGCACATGGCCTAAGGGGTTTCCTAGGACTCGCGGGATATTACTGCAAGTTCATCCAAGACTTCAGCATCATAGCTGCCCATTGACCACTCTCCTTAAAAAAGAGGGATTTAAATGGTCTGAGGTAGCTCAGGACATGTTCTACAAGCTCAAGACCACCCTATCCTCAGCACTGATACTCTAAATGCCAAACTTCGAGGCCACATTTATGGTGGAACATGACGCTTCGGGCTCAGGATTTGGCACCGTCCTCCACCAGGGTGAGGGACCCTTGGCATTCTTTAGCAAGGCCATTGCTCCCCATCATGTAAAGCTCGCAGCCTATGAACGCGAGCTCATTGGGTTAGTTCATGCTGTCTAACATTGGTGGCCATACGTATGGGGTCATTCATTTATCGTTTGTACCGACCATTATAGTTTGAAATTTTTATTGGATCAGCAACTCTCCACCATTCCCCAACATAGTGGGTGAGCAAGCTGTTCGACTTCGACTTCACCGTGAAATATTGTCCTGGGTGCCTCAATACGGTGGCCGACGCCCTGTCCAGGCGGGAGGAGGGTGAACCCGCCATTGTCTTGGCATTACCTACACCGACCTTCTCCATTTTCGATGATTTGCGCCACGAGATTGCTACCTCGGCTGAATTATCTGCGCTATGTGCACGTATTCTCGCAGGTGAGCTGGGTGGACCATGGGTGTGTGTAGATGGCCTCATCATCTATGACCGCCGGGTGCATGTGTAGCCATCTTCATCATCATTGCAGGTGATTCTGGATCAAGCGCACAATAGCCATGAGGGCGTACAAAAGACACTTCATTGTTTGCGGTGTGACTTCCACATTTCAGGCAATAACTGATTGGTCCATGACTTAATGCAGGCTCGTGTTGTTTGCTAGCACAACAAGATCGAGAATATGCTTCTAGCTTGCCTATTGCAGCCCTTAAAGCTGCCATCTTTGGTTTGGGCTGACATTGCCTTGGATTTCATAGGACTTCCTCGTGTACATGGCAAGTTAGTCATTCTGATGGTGGTTGATCGTTTTTCTAAGTATGCACATTTCATTCCATTATCACATCCGTATACGGCGAATTCAGTAGCTCGTGCATTCTTTGAGGGTTATAGTGCATTTGCATGGATTGCCTATATCTATTGTGAGCGATCGGGACCTGATTTTCACAAGCAATTTTTGGCAAGATCTCTTTTGAATGTCTGGAGTACGCCTTCACATGAGCTCCGCATTCCATCCATAGTCTGATGGCCAGTCTGAGGTAGTTAACAAGGTGATCGCGATGTATCTCTATTGCATGATAGGAGATCGACCACGACAATGGGTGGACTAGTTACCATGGGCGGAGTATTGTTATAACACGTCGCATCATTCCACTCTCAAAGCGACACCCTTCAAGATGGTGTATGGTCGGAACCCTACTCCTTTACTCGCTTATGTTCCAGGGGATGCCAAGGTGGCCACCATTGATGCCATCCTCTCTGATTGTGATGATTTCCTCAAGGAGGTGCATGACTGCCTGCTGCAAGCCCAACAATACATAAAGAAGCACTATGATGCAAATCACCGCACAGTGGAATTTGCGGTTGGCGTGTGGGTGTGGCTTCATCTCCAACACCGGCCAGCTTCTTTTGTTCCAGGACATGTACGAGGCAAGTTGGCACCATATTTTTATGGACCATATCATATTTTGGCATGTATTGGGTCTGTTGCATACCGCCTACAGCTACTGGAGAGCGCTAGACTCCATGATGTCTTTCATGTCAGCATGCTGAACTCTCCACCTTCTGTGTTGCCTCCATTACCAGTAATTGAAAATGGCAGGGCTGTCCCTGAGCCTCAGCGCGTCTTGGACACTTGTCTACGCTAAGGTGAACGTCAACTCCTTGTGCGATGGGTCAGGGTGTCCGAAGATGATGCCTCCTGGGTATCTCTTGCTGACTTCTAGCAGCAATGGCCACAATTCAAGCTCAAGGACGAGCTTCTTGCTGAGGAGGGGAGAGATGTTATGTGGGGTATCACATAATAAGTTATCTATTATTAGTAATGTTCTATTCCCTTCCATCTTTTAGAGATTAGCTCAGATTATCTCTTTCCAAATTAGTTACGTCTTTCTTTTTCCTCAAAATGTAACCGGCTCTATATATGCCGCATCTCCTGTTTATCAAAGAGGCAAGGAAGAAATAAAAAAGCTATTTCAATTTACTAGTTCCTTAGAAGTAAATTGAACTTCTCTCTAGAGTCTCGGCTGGTACCAGAAATCAAGTTTGATCCTGACATCCTTTGTTTCTGTATCAAATCAAAGGAATACTGAGGAGGCGAGGACCATATATTCCCCGAATTTGTTAAGAAAGAATCTATTCTATCTATGATCATTGCATCAGCACATCGTTCCAACGTTCAACATAACCTCATCTTACAACAAAATAGCGCGCAACTATTGCTACATCAAATAACCAGAGACTTACGGACTAAGGAAAGATGAGGTTAAACTCGGTCCAAACCAATCCAACAAACGCTAGTGCAGTAGTGCCCATTATCCCCTCCCAAAGTCCCAAGGACCCAGTTTCCCTCTTTAGTAAGACTACTGAGGTGCCTGTCAATTGAGTGCAGCGTAGAACTGGTCAATCTTGAGCGAGGCAACACAAAGGTGTTTGCTTGTCCCCGCAATTTGCCTGTCATGACAATGTGACATGCATTGCAAGACAGGAAGGGTTATGGAATTATGGCTACCACACCAGCAGAATATGCTTTAGGCTAATAATTCAGCAGAAAAAAAGGGAGCACAATTCTTGATAAAAAGGGTTTCATTATTGATGGATCTAGGTTCTTTAGGATCTCTAGGCTAGATCTAGCGGAGCTTTTCTCTTCTAGTGTTCGAGTTCTTGAGGGCTACACTAAGAGGGAGAGGGGTACCAACCTTCGGGTGCGGAGGAAGCAGAAGCGGCCATCGCGGGTTCGTTGATGAAGATCTGCGCACGGGCAGCGACGGTCGGGGTAGAGGTTCTGGGCTCCTCTGCGGGGTGTCCCGGGCGGCGGCGTCTCCCTGGCGGCGGTGAACGGCGCCGGTGGTGCTTCCCGTCGGCTCAGCGCCCCCCTCTTACAGATCGGGTCTAGGGTTTGTAGGTGGGGTGACGGCGGCGCGGTCAACCTCGTGATACGTGCCGCCCGGCCCCCACCTCTGTATTTATAGCGCTGGCGACAGGGGCCCACCAGCCAAACGGGCTGGGCGCCCCCGATCAGGGCGCGGTCAAGGGCTGGGCTTTGGCCGTTGGGCCAAAGCCCTGAGATCACTCTAACATTCTCCCCCTTGATCTCAGTCTATACTTTATCTTTTAATTACTTTTGACTTTACACATTCCATCACAGATTAGTGCATGGAACATGTCTCATCGTCACGGTCAATCGCCGATAGATTCAACAGTTACAATACACCTCTCTGTTCTGAAACAGTTACTTTAATCTTTGGGCCATCTTTTAGTCCAGGATCATAGGCTTTCCCTTAAACCCATGCCGGCTACATGTTCTCTGAACACGTTGGGTGGTAAGCCTTTGGTAAGCGGATCCGCTAACATCTTTGCGGTACTTATATGCTCTAAACTTATAATTTGATCCCGAACTTTATCTTTCACAACATAGTACTTTATGTCAATGTGTTTGGCAGCACCACTTGACTTATTGTTGTGGGCATACGTTACTGCGGGTTCATTATCGCAGTACAACTTAAGTGGTCTATTGATGTCGTCAACCACTTTTAAACCGGGTATGAACTTCTTTAGCCAGTTCACCTGCCCCGTAGCCTCATAACATGCTACAAACTCGGCATACATTGTGGACGATGTAGTGACGGTTTGTTTTGAGCTTTTCCACGATATAGCTCCTTTAGCGAGAGTGAATACATATCCGGATGTAGACTTTCTATCATCTCCCGCAAAATCAGAATCTGTATACCCCACTATATGGAGTGAATCTGATCTTCTGTATGTCATCATGAGGCCTTTTGTTCCTTACAAATAACGCAAGACTTTCTTTATCAATTTCCAATGTTCTATTCCAGGATTGCTCTGGAATCTGCCAAGTAACCCGGTAACAAATGCTAAGTCAGGGCGTGTGCACACTTGAGCATACTGTAAGCTTCCGACAGCTGAAGCATATGGAACCGCTTTCATTTGATCGATCTCATACTGGTTCCTAGGGCATTGAAAATCCCCATATCTGTCGCCCTTGACTATAGGTGCAGGTGATGGACTACATTTATGCATACCAAATTTCTTTAAGACTTTCTCTATGTATGCCTTTTGTGACAGTCCCAATACCCCTTTGTTTCTATCTCGGTGAATTTCGATTCCTAGAACGAATGAAGCTTCACCAAGGTCTTTCATATCGAAGTTTGAGGACAAAAACTTCTTTGTCTCCAGTAGTAGACTAACATCACTACTAGCTAGTAGGATATCATCCACATACAGGATTAGGAAGATAAACTTCCCATCTTTAAATTTTGCATAAACACAGTTGTCCTCTACATTCTCTTTAAACCCAAATTTTCTTATTGTACTGTCAAACTTCAAGTACCACTGTCTTGAAGCTTGCTTTAACCCATAAATCGATTTCTTTAGGCGGCATCCCATTCTTTCATTTCCTTCCACGACAAAACCTTTCGGTTGTGCCATGTAAACATTTTCCTCTAAATCCCCATTAAGAAATGCCGTCTTTACATCCATCTGATGTAACTCTAAATCATAATGTGCTACTAATGCCATTATGATTCTGAAGGAATCTTTACATGAGACTGGAGAGAATGTCTCATTGTAATCAATCCCTTCTCTTTGCGTAAAGCCTTTCGCCACAAGTCGCGCTTTGTATCTTTCTATATTCCCTTGGGAGTCAAGCTTTGTCTTGTAGACCCATTTACAGCCTACTGTTTTGGCTCCTTTAGGAATAATTTCCAAGTCCCAGACTTTATTAGTCTTCATGGACCTCATTTCCTCTTCCATGGCATCAAGCCATTTTGAGGAATTTTCGCTTCTCATGGCTTCTTCAAATGAGGTGGGATCATCCTCCATTTGAAATTCCTCTGTATGATAAATCTGATAATCATCAGAAATAGCTGATCTTCTTACTCTTTGAGACCTCCTCGGGGCCTCCTCATTCGGTACATCTACTGTTTGAGGCTGCTGTTGCTCCCCCTCATCTGTGGCAATAGGTTCTATATGATCCTGAAGAGCAGGTTCTTCATTCTCATTTATTGTTGCCACGGGAGGAACAATAACAGGTGCTGGCACCACAGTGTCTTGTACCGTCGGTGCAACGACAGCAGGTAGAGTGAAGAATGGCTCTTGAATCATCGGAGTGGGCGCATACACCCGCTTCTCTTCAAGGTCAATCTCTCGAGCTACCATGCTCCCCCTCATCATTTCATCTTCTAAGAAGACAGCATGTCTCGTTTCTACAAACTTTGTATATCTGTCTGGACAGTAGAAACGATAACCTTTTGACTTTTCAGGGTAGCCAATGAAATGGCAACTTACTGTTTTGGGATCAAGTTTCCCAAGGTTTGGGTTAAATACTTTAGCCTCAGCAGGACTCCCCCACACACGTAAGTGGTTTAGTGAGGGAACTCTTCCTGTCCACAACTCGTACGGTGTTTTGGGCACCGACTTACTAGGCACTCTGTTGAGAATATGAATGGCGGTTTTCAACGCCTCCATCCACAAACTCAATGGGAGTGTGGAGTAGCTCATCATACTTCGCACCATATCCATCAGGGTACGGTTGCGTCTTTCAGCTACTCCATTTTGCTGAGGTTCGCCCGGCATCGAATACTGGGCCACTATTCCATTTTCCTGTAAAAACCTCGCAAAAGGTCCAGGAACTTGACCATATGGGGTATGTCGACCGTAGTACTCCCCCCCACGATCAGATCGGACTATCTTAATCTTTAAATCGTGTTGGTTTTCAATTTCAGCCTTAAATATCTTGAATTTATCCAAGGCTTCATTTCTTTCTTTGATTGGATAAATATATCCATAACGGGAGTAATCATCTGTGAATGTTATGAACGAGTCATATCCATCCACACTTTTCACAGGAAAAGGACCACAAATATCTGTGTGAATAATTTGTAGAACTCCTGTGCTTCTTTTAGCGTCTTTTTTAATTTTCTTTACATATTTTCCTTTAATGCATTCTCTGCATTGTTCTAAGTCCGAGAACTCTAATGGAGGAAGAATATCATTCTTTACTAGTCTTTCTATTCTCCCCCTCGAAATATGGCCTAAACGACAGTGCCATAATTTCGACGACTCATCTAGAGTTCTCTTTCGTTTTCTGTTTACATTTGTAGACGAGGATTCAATCACTTTCTCGCACGCAACGTTCTCATTATCGCATACGACATTCACGTCATCACACAATGATAACAAATAAAGCTCATTCTGTAATATGGCAATACCAACACATTCTTTATTAAACATTATTTCGCACTTGCCATTTCCAAAATTGCAATCATAACCATCTTTGTCCAAATTTGACACACTAATCAAATTCCTCTGTAAAGAGGGTACAAAAAGGACATCTCTAAGTAGAAGAGTGGAGCCATTAGCTAATTCTAATGAAAGATCGCCAACGGCTTCAACTTCAGCTTCGACTCCATTTGCGACTTTAACGCATCTTTCTTTTCTTTGCGTAGTCCTCGTCGAACGGAATCCCTGTAAAGAATTAGCAACATGAACAGTTGCTCCTGAGTCAATCCACCAAGTGGATTTCGAATATTTTACATACAGGCATTCATTAATAAAGGTAATAATGTTCTCACCTTTCTTAGCCATTATCATCTTTAAATAGTCAGGACAATCTTTCTTGTAGTGTCCCGTCTTCTTGCAGTGAAGGCACTGGTCTTTGTCTACAGCAAATTTGTTCTGTTGAGGCTGATGTACAGAGGCTTTGCCCTTGTTCTTTGAGAAGGGGTTACTGTTATAATTCTTTTTCTTGTTTTCCCTTACAAAGTTGATAGCACCACCATGTGAGGATTTGATTCTTTCCTCCTCTTGCACGCACATGGCTATGCACTTTTCCATGTCCCATTTTTCGGGCTGCATATTATAGTTGACAACAAAAGTGTCAAACTCTTTTGGCAAAGAAGCAAAAACCAGATGAATAAGGAACTCATCCTTGAGAGCCAAATCCATCGGTTTCAGTTTAGATGCCAAGTTGCTCATTCTAAGAATGTGCTCTCTTATGCCATTGCCACCGCCAGAATACCTCTCTGTTACCAGCTGCTTAATCAGCTGTGTAGCATAAGTCTTTGAAGAGCCAGTGAACTGACTCTTTATTTTATCGAGATATTCAGTGACAGTGTCACACTCTGCAATTGAGCCCAGAATAGCAGGCTCAATTGTGTTCTTTATCACAGCCATACATTTCTTGTTGGCTGTGGTCCATTTCTTATGATCAAGATCATAAGACATCTGCAAGGGAGCATGATCCCTCTGTCTTTTCTGCCATGCAGTGTCATCCTCATTCTGTTCCCTCACTGGTGCCAGAGGCTCAGTGGGACGTGCTGTAGTGAGGACACAGTCCACCTCAGCCAAGATAAAAGCTAAATCTATCCTTTTCTTCCACTCTCCATAATTATCACCTTTGAGAGTGGGGATTTCTCTAATACAACTCATTAAGTTGTATCCTCCTGAAAAAATATTTCAAATACAGTGAGAACGTAACATCAAAATTATATGCCTTATTTCCAACGTTGGTCAAAAATACGACATACAATTTAAAACAATTTTATCATACATTAAATCTACATCACCGTTGGGCAGAAATAGAAATAATGCATGAAATCAACATTAAAAATTTATAATACTGATATTAACAACGTTGGTCAGAAAATAACAGTATCACAAATCTCTGGGAATTTTAATCTATTTTTCCAAAATTAAATTCTCCCGTTGGTTCGAATTTAATAATGAAAAACAATCAATATTAACTTTTGCAGCGGAAACTGTAATTATTCTAAAAATAATTCAATATTCAGAAGCATTAAACTGTTCACATTTAATCTCTGGAAAAATTGGCACGTTGGTGCAAAAATTTACAGAGATTTGGATCAAATTTCAATCAAATTCATCAAGGAAATGCTTCTGAAAAATAAAAAACATTCTTTTTCGGGTTTTACTGTGCAAAATGGTTATTCGGCCTGTTCCACGCGGCCGCGGCCCAGCCAGCCCGCTCGGCCTGCCCTCTCCTTCGCACGGACGCGACGCGACCGCGGCCTCGGCCTCACGCACGCGCGGCCTGCTCGCTCGCCGCCTCGGAGGCCTGCTCACGCGGCCCGCTCGGCGCTCGGCCGGCCTCTCTCGCGCAGCCTCGCGCGCGGACGCGCTCGCCTACGCCTCACGCGTGGCCTGCTCTCTCGCGCGCGCGGACGCTGCGCCGCCCCCGCGCCCGGCCGCAACCTGGGCCTGGGCCGGGAAATCACTCGCCCGCCTGGGCCGAATCCCACCCGCGCGGCTCGGCGCGATCTCAGCCGTCGGATGCCATCCGACGGCTGCGCGCTGATCTCGCCCGATCAAAACCACGCGCGGCGGACGTCCCCCGAAACCCTAATCATTTCTGCCTCCCCTCTCTCACCCTCGCACCCGAGAGCGACCGCGAAGCGGCGGCGGCGGCGACCGCGTCTAGCCGCCGGAGAAGGAGAAGACGACGGTGCCGCCGCGGGCCCTCTCGCCGGCGTGCGCGCTCCCCTAAGAGGGAGCGCGCCGCCGTCGAGCGGCTCCGTGTCGGCGCCCCTCTGTCCCGAGCGTCGACGGTGGCCGCTCGTGGAGCGCCGGCGAGCCTACGGCTCGGCCGATCTCCCGCACGCCAGCGACGACGACGGCGACCCGGCGACGACGGCCAGGTGAGTCTCTTTTCAGATCTAGGGTTAGGGTTTTGCCCCGTTCCCCTTCTCTGTTCTTTTCTTTTCTTTGGGTTAGGGGTTTTTTATCCTCTGTTCTTCCTCTCCTCCGACTAGATCTAAAACTAGGGGCTCTGATACCAATGATGGATCTAGGTTCTTTAGGATCTCTAGGCTAGATCTAGCGGAGCTTTTCTCTTCTAGTGTTCGAGTTCTTGAGGGCTACACTAAGAGGGAGAGGGGTACCAACCTTCGGGTGCGGAGGAAGCAGAAGCGGCCATCGCGGGTTCGTTGATGAAGATCTGCGCACGGGCAGCGACGGTCGGGGTAGAGGTTCTGGGCTCCTCTGCGGGGTGTCCCGGGCGGCGGCGTCTCCCTGGCGGCGGTGAACGGCGCCGGTGGTGCTTCCCGTCGGCTCAGCGCCCCCCTCTTACAGATCGGGTCTAGGGTTTGTAGGTGGGGTGACGGCGGCGCGGTCAACCTCGTGATACGTGCCGCCCGGCCCCCACCTCTGTATTTATAGCGCTGGCGACAGGGGCCCACCAGCCAAACGGGCTGGGCGCCCCCGATCAGGGCGCGGTCAAGGGCTGGGCTTTGGCCGTTGGGCCAAAGCCCTGAGATCACTCTAACAATTATCAGTTGGTGGATGCCTCTCAGCTTTACTACTATGTGGTCTGGTGTGGACTGTGTGTTGTATGAACGCATGCAAAGGAGAATTGGAGATAAGCATGGCTGCATGGGTGAAGGATGGATAATTCCATTGGTCCTCTCTTGGTCTGGAACACAAAGTCCTGTACGTCTTAATGGCCGTTGATTGGGTGAAGGATGGAAGTACTTTCTTGGTTATTAGCTTTGCCCACTCTCTGAATGAATGAAGATCTTTTTTCCAAGGCAAAGAAGTTCCATCAAAAGAGATTATCTTGTTAGATATATGATCCTAGAGATCTCACAAGCTTCTTGTATACTCTTCCCACCCATGTTCCGCGCGTAATCTGCACCTAACAGAAGAATTTACAAGTGATGGTACTGTATCTATATTTTATGTATACATTATACGCACGTTTAAATTTGTGTATAGTTACAAGTAAAAGAAAAGAGTCCATATAACTTGCTCTAAACATTGAGGAAGTCTTTAGTCTCCTTCCCTATTTATAACCTAAATCCACCCCTATATAACAAATAGACGCAATTATGCATATGGGCTTTTAGTTTTGATTCTCAATATATAATACCGTCAGCAAGCAGAAGCTGGAATAAATTTCACAAAAGCTGCGTCTAAAAGGCTAACAAACGATGACTATACCATAAACAAGTGGCACACTTCATGAGAGCTTGGTCCCCCCAGAAGCATATTAGGAAAAAAAAAACCCAAGCATGCCTGGTCAATTCTGATCTTTGTGAAACAGTAGATATTTTGTGAGAAGATTTTAGTAATATTCTACTCAACTAAGTAATGTTCAAGAAGACGATGGACGGGCGACGAGATGGGGCTTAGCGCCTAGAGGGCCTAAGCGGCCAAAGTAAAAATAAGGACAGCAGACTGAAGATAAGCAATCATGCATATTTGATGTTTATACAAAGCAATTAATCATGCTAAATAAATACTGATTTGTGGTGTTTTACAAATTAATATGATTAGCAAAATTTTATTTAGTAATTTAGTATTAAACGAAAGTCTCAGGATTTAATACTTAAATATTCGAACTCTTCTCCTTTTCTCTCCTTCCATTTCCTTTATCCGGTTCAGGTCCTGGCCATTCCCTTCCTTCTCTCTTCCTTCTCTCTTTCTTTTCTCTCTTCCTTATCTATTTGTTAGAAATAATCTTGTTTTCTTTGTTGCTTAGACAAGTTGAGTCTGTATACGTGTACGAGTCCGTGTGGTTGTATGAGACGAGTTTGTCTCTGTGTCTTAGTTGTCTCCTTGTCTTAGTCAATGTACTGAGTATATAAGTAGAGGGAAGTAGACTTGTAAAGAAGTAAGTTGAGAAGAAAAATCCAACAAGAACGATCAGAAGAGATCAAAAAAGAGCGATCGGATGTGATCTAGAGGGGAAGAAGAAATACAGAAAAGCGGAGTGCTTTGGTGCTCTGGAATATCGACTTGTGCTCTTGACTTGTTTTTTGGTTGTCGCTGAGTGGTCGTGGTCGAAGGCGCTGGTGTTTGTGGTCGAAGTCTACGTACGAGCACGTATGCAGCAGTGAAGGCGTGGTCGTTATGAGGACGTGCTGGTTGTAATGCCAAGGAGTGGTAACTCACAACATGGTCATAACTCATAATGTTCGACCGTGCAGATCGGGAAGACGTGATCATTGAAAACTTGTAAATCAATTTATCTAAAGAGTTGCCTAGAGGAGCCAGGTGGCAACAAAGAGCGAGCTCGAGAGGGTGGTCAGCATGCCGAGTCCCAAGGGATAACTATGCAAGCACAGAAGCTAGCGGCTCGGGCCAAGGCCATGGATTCCATGCATAAGGGGTGCACATGAAGAGCAGCTTGGATGCACAGGGGGTGCGCATACGCTTGAAAGGTTTCGACCATGTAGTGCGCAGGAGGCGTCCTAAGGTGTCCCAAGCGTCCAGAGAAGATACGAGTGCCAGAGGAGTTAACCAGAAACTTTCGAGTGCAGAGTCAGAAGTGTACGATCGAAATTCGAGTTCAAGTACGCACTCGGAAGCGTTCAAGTGCTACCGGTCGAAAGCTCAGAGCGGTACGATTGAAGGATCAAAGTACGTAGCGGTTAGAGGTTCTGGAGCACGGAGTGGTCGAAGGTTACATGGTCGGAGCCAATAGTGGTATCAGCACACATCACGGGGACTAACAGGTCTCACTGAAGGAAAAGGACAACGCATCCCCATGGGAGACAAAGCAAAAGAAAAATTTTGAGCAAGGAAAAATTTCACTGCATGTGGCGTAGAAAGCAGCGGCCCAGGCGGGCCCCGTATGCGTGTGTCAGGCACAATAAGCAGCGGCTTGAAAGCACTTGCAGGCGCGCATGTTCACGTGTGTGCAGCTAGGGCAAATCACAATGTCTTAGGATGACCAAGTGACGAGTCCCACAGGTATGCCGAAGGCAAAGGAAGGTCTCACGAGCATGCAGCAATCCCATGCTCGACAGGAAGATATCACCCGCAGTGCCAGTGGAGGAAGAGTGGGCAGGTGTGGATGCCAGTGCAGCAACGATGGAAGATGAAGGGAGCGGAAGGCTCAGGTAACGACAAAACCAAGATGGCTATGGCAGCAAGTGCTCCAGCCTAGGCAAGCATGCAAAGGAGGACAAGTTCAGTCCAGGTATGAGACATGGTAAGCATTGGTCTGTGCGAGGCTCAGGAAGGAGCAAGCACACGTTGTAGGACGGTGTCAACCCAGGAAGGAACGATGCATGGGAATGCAAGAAAAGGATGGAAGATGAGAGAAGATCGACATGATCAAGTTCTAGAAGATAAAAGAGAAGATCGGCGTGATCAAGGTGAAGAAATAAGATTAAGGGGGTGATTATTGGAAATAATCTTATTTCCTTTATTGCTTAGACGAATTGAGTTCGTATACATGTACGAGTTTGTGTGGTTGTATGAGACGAGTTCGTCTCTATGTCTTAGTTGTCTTCTTGTCTTAGGCAATGTACTAAGTATATAAGTAGATGGAGGTAGACTTGTAAAGAAGTAAGTCGAGAAGAAAAAGCCAATGAGAGCGATTAGAAGAGATCAAGAAAGAGTGATTGGATGTGATTTAGAGGGGAAGAAGAAATATAGAAAGGCAGAGTGCGAGTTCAAGTACTTGGTAGCCGTAAACATTAACTGGGCCAACACTATTCAACTGAACGGTCTCAACCACTCCCTGGCTTCCTCTTGCTTTATTTCTCTCTTTCCTCACTTCTTTCTCAATAGTTTTCTTTCCCCATTTTGTTGCTCTAGTCGGACGCATCTGTTAGGCCAACTACTCCCTAGGCTCTCTCCATTCTTCTGGCCAAGTGCTACTGTGGCTTTGCCTTGGCTTCGGCCACTACGTTGCTACTCGGTTTTGCTTGCCCAACCAGTTCCTAGCCTCGCGGCACCACCACTCCCCCGACAGCCTGGCTACTCCTACGCTAGCCCTTGTGCCACCTCGGCCTCCACTCCGACTCCTTATGCCACCAGCTGCCCGCCATGGCTTGGCTTTGCCTGACTCAGCCGTGACGGGAGGAGATGGTGGAGGGGAGACGACGAAGGGGGAGAAGTAGGAGGAGGTGGAAGGGACCTCAGTCGCTACACAGTGGATTCCGGCAAGGCATAGACTAACGCCGCATCTACCTAGATGTTGCATGGCCGCCGTGCCCGTCGACCAGACCACCACGCGCAGGATGCCTTCGCCCCGCCTACTCCCACCTTGCACCGCCTCGCTTAGCCGACTGAGGACCAAGGCGTGGCACCACCCTGCCGCCCAGCGCCTATGAGCAGCCTTTTAGAATAATGCAACTAAGTAGGATAACCTAGATTAAGATAAAAGCACTAGTGGCTATGACTTCCTGTAGCAATCAAAATCCATCATGAAAGCAATAATTGGAATATTCCTAGAAATGTGACGAGGGAAGGAAAAGAAGATACACACTGCACAATGAATCTGTGGTACAACTATTCTAGACATTGTGCATGTCGTCACTACGAGACTATATAGTAAACTTAGAAGCACCTCCGGTCGAATACGAAGACCGCCGGGGATGCAGAGCGACTCAAGGAGAAGCACACGAATGACCGAGTGTATTCTATATGAGTGTCTAGTGTTACAAAATAGCCTCTCCCTCTCTCATTACACGGGGTCCTATTTATAGAAGAGGAGATGGAGGCGAGTGAAGTTACAAGTTTGCCCTCGGGGACTAACTTACTCCTAGGGGTATTTTGGTCCTTCCTGCAAAGTGAGTCCCGCTGTGTCCGAGGGACTCTGGGGTAGGTCCATGGACCTCACTTGGGGTTGCTCCTAGACCTCGTCTGAGGTTGGCCTCTGGGCCGGACTCCAGACTCCACTTGATGTTGGCCTCCAGACTTTGTCTTGGATCAGCCCCTAGACCTCGTCTGGGGTGGCGCAGACCCTGTCAGGGGGAGGGGGACTCCGAACATCATTTGGGGTGGACTTTGGATCTCGACCAAGGTCTATCTTTGGGCTTCGTCTTGGTTTCCTAGACCTCGTTTGAGGGTGACACGGACTCCGGACTATGTTCGTGGTTAGTCTGCAAACCTCATCCAAGGTAGATTCTCATATGTGTGTCATCACATCGAAGTTGTCGTGGGCCTGAGGTAGCACGGAGATCCTCCCCCAACAATAGCCCCTCACTGATTTGGGTGGTTGTCAATCTCTCGCTCGGGCTAGCGCACCAACTTGCAAAAGGGTCCAGCACACAACCTTGGGTTAATGATCCCACGGGTAGCCTGCAATGCATTCTAACAACATGTTAAAATACCTTAATCCTCTCATGAACTTCCGACGATAGGTCATGCTCGCGCCTCCGAGTTGGGTTCCCTTGGTGTTCATCAAAGGGTCGTTGCTCCGCTTGGTTGATTTTACATTGTGTTGGGGAGTTCACTGTCGCACAGAAGGATGCGGGGTCGTGAACAACTATGAAGTCAAGCATCGAACACCTAGATGTCAAAGTTACACAGAGGCGCGGGGCTAGGACTTAGCCCAAAGAAGTGCCTTGTGAAGTGAGTTCTCGACCCATAGCATTCGTTAGGCAAAGGTATGCACGGGAGTGACAAGCTCGACTCACCCAGGCATGCCCACCAAAGAACGACAGAATTAGGTGTGTGAAAGATTAACCCACATGAACACATAGAAATAAGTGCCTAACTTGTTGGGTTAAGATGTGTAGTCATTGAGAAATCAGGTCATTGTGTGAACTTATCGAGATGGGCGCAGATGTACCACTAGTCTGAGGCGCAATGGAGCTTCAAGGCACATAAAGCCTACTGGGGCGTATTCATCCCTATGCGTGAGCTCGATTGGCGATGTCAAGGTGGACGATATATCGAGATGTGATTGATTGATGCATGCCAGTACCCCAAGATGTTTAAAGTCGGTGAGCGTACTCGAGACTAGCCTAATGAGGCTCAACCTTCAAGGTGAGGGGATACGTGCTAAGTTGTTGTCCGCTCGACCTGTCGAGGCACAACGCTAGAAGCTTGGAAGTGTGCCATGTGCTCGGCTCATGAGGGCATGGCCCACGAAGCAAGGAGTGTCCGACACAAGACTACGATTTGCCGAGGGATGGCCCTCAAGGCTAATCACACCACGCTGAGGTGACGTGCTGGCACTTGTCGATGTAAAGTGATCAGTCCAATAGGCGAGCCTAACAGAGGAGATGCCGATAGGTCGAGCTGAGCTTGGTCGAGGGAATGCCATGTAGGCCAAGTCATATCATATGAAGATGAAGCCATCATGGAGTGTTGCCCCTTGCTAGGTGAATTAACCCGCGCTGAGGCGCGAAGTACTAGGGACCGATGAGTTGCCTGTGAGGTAAGGAGATGTGCATCGAAGTGCCTATTAATTGACTCCTAGAGGGGTTGTCCGTGGTGTGAATGGGTGTGCATGAAAGTGCTTGATACTCAACTCGCCTTAGGTATGACCTCGCAAGGAGTTTTTGACTCATTGAGGGCCAGTGTCCAAGGTGGGGAGGTATGCACCCGAATGCAAGGTGGTCGATTCATCGATGCTTATGTGGTCGACTCATCGAGGCATTTACTACGAGGCGCGGAGTACTCCACAAACCGAGGCATGGTCCTAGATGGAAGGAGATGATTTGGGTATCATTTGGTTATTCATAGAGTTAGAGAGAGTCCATGGTCGGGGAGACGCAATCGATGCGAAGCAAAGTTTGACTGAGGGGAAGCCATCAAGACCAATCGAACCACGTTGCGGTCAAGCCATCGCTCTCAAGACACTCAAAAAGCTTCGTCAACGCACTGGAAGGGCTGAGGCAACGGGTGCAGTGACTAGGGGTGCAATCGGTTCGGATAGTTCCCGACCGACCGCCCGACAGAGTCAGTTCGGATGGTATTTCGGAAAAATAGTCGGTAACCGGATGGTTTTACCGGATATGGTATCGGAATCGGATTCGGATTCAGGAGAGTAGTTTCCGTCGGATAGGAGAATATCCGGATATATATTCGGTAATATCCGATGCTAGTTATTCGGTAATATCCAAATTGGAAAATTATTTAAATTTTTATTTTGGGTTTTGATTTTCAGAAAATCCCATAAATTAAAATAAAAGCTAGAAAATAGTAGGAAAATCCAAATAAATCCCAGAAAATTCCCATAAATTCAGAAAAATGTAAGGAATCTAAATAAAATAAGTTCAACCTGTTTTAGGCACAATTACTCAACTAAATTAATAACTTGCTCTCTAGGCTTTAATTAAAGGATTTGAGAAAAAGGAAATTAGTTTCTAGAGAAAATCCAATTAAACCAATTAAATAAATAAGAAAGAAAGAAAACCAAAATTTTGGGATGCCACAGTAATACTCCTCAGGAAGTGGTTCCAGATGACTATTCTGTTCATTATTGTTGGTATGTATACAAGTTGCTCTCTGTACTTAACTTTCAAGTGCATGATATTTCTATATTATATTTAATTATTTATCCTAATATGCATGATCTATATTTAATTATTTAGGATCTTTGTTTTTACATGTTATCCGATGAAATATAGTTA
Source organism: Dendrocalamus latiflorus (assembly GCA_017311315.1). Lineage (NCBI taxonomy): Eukaryota > Viridiplantae > Streptophyta > Magnoliopsida > Poales > Poaceae > Dendrocalamus > Dendrocalamus latiflorus. The sequence continues at coordinate 37,215,552 of CM029648.1, forward strand.
CCGTATCGAATCCGCTCCGTATTCGTTCTGTATTCGTGACCGATACTATCCGCGTTCGTATTCGTATCCGACACTATCCGTGTCCGACTCCGATTTCGAGAAAAAATATGGTATAGGATACAGGATGAGCAATTACCGACCGTATCCGCTCCGATTGCACCCCTAGCAGTGACCCACCTTCTCGGGAGTGTTGCGAACCTTGTCTTTGGCGCAGCGTGGACCTTGTCTAGGGGCGGCATCCTAGAGGACAGGGAAGGCGACAACACCATGGCTAGATGTACTATCCCTAGCCTGTATTTGCACTCGATGCATGGCAGGGTTAAAGCTGAGGTGGTGCCCAATACCGTTGCGAGTCGATCCCATCATGTTAAGCCCAAATGGTAGTAGCGGTGGTGGAGTCAATCTGAGCCCAGACTACGGCGTGCATCTTCCATCGAGACTACGGCGTGCATCTTCCATCGAGAAAAACTTGGCACTCAGGACTCACTTTTGCGTAAGGCCTATGTATTTTTAACCTCTCTCCCTGTTGGTTGAAGATGCTCACCAGGCAAGGTGTTGTGCTACACCTGCATGACACGCGCAACACAACGTGTTAGGTTGGTATCTGTGTCACACAACAAGGGGCAGTTGAGGCATGGTGTGTCGGGGCAATGCAACGCGAGGCAATGCCAAAGTGAAGAAGTCCGGATGGTGTCTGAGACGCCAAAGTAAAGACCCCTGGAGGGGGCTCGTGATGCCAAGGCAAAAAAATCCTGGAGGGGGCCTGGGTTTGGGACGCCAAGGTAGCTAAACTCGGAGGGGGTTCAGGGGCCATGAAATAGTTCAAACCTGGAGGGCCTCCACATGGTGGGCATGGACAAAGGACGGATCATAATGTGGAGGCAACCCAGGGGTTTCGAGCGAAGTGTTCCCCTTCTTAAGCAGCATGAATTCTTGCCTGAGTCCCCATGGATGGCGCCAACTGCTGTAGATACGAGACCGGACAGTAACCTTAGAAACACCCCTGGTCGGATGTGGAGATCACCGATGATGCAGAGGGACTCAAGGAGAAGCACACGAATGATCAAGTGTATTCCATACGAGTGTCTAGGATTACAAAATGGCATCCCTCTTTCATTACAAGGGGTCCTATTTATAGAGAGAGAGATATGCGAGTGAAGTTACGAGTTTGCCCTCGAGACCTAGCTTACTACCATGTGGGTCCTGCCGCATCTGAGGGACTCCGAGGTAGGTCCGCGGACCTCGCTCGGGTTGCTCCCAGACTTTGTCTGAGGTTGGCCTCTGGGGTCGGGCTCCACCCGAGGTTGGCCTCCAGACTTCGTCTTGGGTCGGCCCCCGAATCTCGTCCGGGGTGGCATAGACCCTACCCGAGGGGGGGGGGACTCTGGACATCATTGGAGATGAACTTCGGGTCTTGGCCAATGTCTGTCTTCAGGCCACGTCTTGGTTTCTCGGACCTTGTTCAAGGTGACGCGGACTCCGGACTCCATTTGGGGTTAGTCCGCGGACCTTGTCCAAGGTAGATTCTCCAATGTGTGTCGTCACGATGAAGTTGTCATGGGCCTGAGGTAACACAGGGACGCTCCCCAACAGTGCACATGCTTAACAACCTAAAGTTATTGGTCTCCTAAGGTTATTTAGCCAATTTATGGCCACAAATCATAATGTTGCATTACTTTAAATGAACTTCGTTAATGAGGTTAATGGAGCAGTATTTTATCCTGCAAGTTGCATAGTCATCATTGGGGTGTATATATGGGAAAATAAACCCTTCAAAGGGAAAGTGTGGCTTGAAATGTTTCAAGCAGCCCCTAGTACTGTTAATAAGCTGTTGTCGGCATGGTAAATAATCCATGTCAAAAAGAAACCATGACACACGATTTTACACTTGTACTACGCTGATTTCTTCCCAAGATTCCACATGCAAGAAAAAAGATTCTGCAAATGGGAGCATTGAAAGAGAAAAAGATCTAGTAATTGGCATATCAGCCCTCTCCATGATTCCACTTGCACAAAGCTTGTGAAAAAACAAGGTGGGCTCTCAATAATGCTTGCCTTGGTGCCATCATTAACCAGTGCTGCTAGGGCATTATAGGATGCGACATGGAGAAGAGAGAGTAAACAAGGATCGTGCTTCTTGATCCATTGTTTTTTCCTTTCCTTTTCTTTTCTTTTCTTTTGCCTTAGAGTTGAGGGGCCAAGAAAGGGTCCCATCTACCTTGTGGTGAGCCAATTTTATTGGACAAAAAGCCCACCTGAGGCTCATGCCCCTCTTTGCTTTTCTTCAGCAAAAGCAAGACGGCAGATAGACTAAACCATGGCAGAGAAAAGAGGGACCGAACACTGTAGAAATGCCCCTTTTATATTTCTTTGTTGAATAGATGAGATCAATACCTAATCCATAAGGTTGCTTAAGAAAAGAAACGCTAAGTTTCTTTTATTTTTCTCTAATAATTAATGATATAGTGTATTGCTGTTGTCCCCCTCCTTTGAGCTGAATTAGTCACTGACACTATTTTCTGTTGTTACTTGGTTAAGCAATATCACAATGTAACAGTATTGTTTTTGGTTTGAGGAAGTGAGATCTAGCATCTCTAACTTCTAACAAATTGATTAAATTTCAATAAAATTTTGTACTATATATAAATACAGTACTAGGACCCTCAAGAATTGGGGACATCAAAGAAGGAAATGTAGGAGTTTGGTTGCAGGTTTGCAGACTTGCACTCACCAACTAACCTAAATGGCTAAAACTCTCTACAGCCCTACATGTCAAAAGTAACTTTTTTTGCAAAGAGAACTCTGCAAAGTTGTTTCTAATACGGCCTGAACCACATAACACGTCCCCCAGAGATGATGACGTTGATGCATTGCAACAATGTGGCACCTCATGAATACCACTACTTTCAAGGATCAGGTCAGCTTGGCACAACATCCATCACAATATTACGGGGGGTTTGTGGTATCCGAGAAGTTGGAATATACCCCACCTAGTCCCTTCAGTGTAACTGCCTGAAGAGGCACAACAAATAGAATATAGCTAAACAACGAAATGAAACTGGACCTTGTATTCACCTTGCAGTCGATGATTTACATTTAACATGGATTGCGAAAAAAAGATAAGTAAAATACAGGAAACTTATCAGCAGTCTGCATTGACCTCAGAACTTTCATCTGCAGCTGCCAATACCAATTGTGGCTCAACAGTTCCCTCTGCTCTTGCCTTCTTTTGTTCACGCCGCATACGGAAGTACTCTCTCTTCCTTGCTCTGTAACTGTTCGGGTTCTCAGGCTGTTTCTCGTATGGGTAAACGCTTACCTGCAAAATAAATAATTAGGTGATCAGATCTGGTATCCCCCAGAACCTGGCTTAGATGCGGTTACTATTGCCTTTGACCTTTTTCTTGTCGGGTCCATATTTCTCAAACTTGACAAGTCCATCAATCAAAGAAAAGAGGGTGTGATCCTTGCCCATTCCAACGTTGTTTCCAGGATAGACCTGAAATTTTCAACACAAATGTAAATAAGAAAACGGGAGAACAGGAAGAGATGCACTCAATGACTTATATAATAGGTGCACTATCGTATAAAAGGTACAAATGGCAGAAACCATACACCATCCATAACATGCAGAAATCTAGAATATTGCAGGGGTGTCAAAAACTTAGAGCTGTGTTGTACCCATAGTTCAGGAATATACATCAAAGGAGTGGGAAGGGAATTGCATTTGCATGTTGAATCTCTGGGGCAAATAACATAACTATGGAAAGCACATTAAGTTGCTTTACAAGATGGAACAGTACATACGAGGACTTGTCCTGATAACTTTAAGATCTCCTGGCAAACCACAAGCCATTGCATGATCTTCAATTGTCTGATATGTTAGTTCATGCATTTGCTTTACAAGATGAACACATTTGGGAAACTTCCATGGAATTAATACAGACATGTGTCTGCTCATGCCTCTAGAGACAAAAATCATCATCAGTTGTCTCTAAAAATTCATCATCAGTTGGCGCTTTAGTGTAGTAACAATACATTGTAACTCATTCTCCATTCTGCAACATCAGTAGGTGGATAGCTTTTTTTTTCTTTTTCTTTTGATAAAGACCACCCTGCTTATATTGAAACTTGAACGCATATAACAGAGTTTATTCTTACATACAAAAATAGAGCAAAATCTAATATCAATATTCAATAGTGAGACTTGCATTTCCCTTCCCTTCAACTTAAATACGCACAGAAATACATAATGCACTCTTTTATGCCATTGCGGAGCATTAGACTAGATAGATATCAGCATCCAATGCCTCTGAAGAGTGTAATTTGTAAGCTTGTACTACATGAAACCACACATTAGCAAACGAGTGACGTAGCAAGAAAAAAAACCACACTTGCTCTAGGATGCACTTTAGAGCATGGCCATTTTCATTTTTTTTAATGAATAGTCATGCCATTGCTATGTCTGAAATATGCTTCCAATGCAGTTAACATGAAAATAGCAGCTGCTAACCTGTTACATGCAAGATTTTTAGCCTCATACTATCAATACTACGGACGTACATTGTTTGATGAATGAAGCATCAAGTACTAAACAACTAAAGCAGGAACTACACATTCCACTTGAGGTACTTCAGAGTCGATGGTTTCATTGCACGCTGACAGATAACAGCTGACAGCTTCAGAGTCGGCATGAAGCGTTGCTACTGCAACAAACATTTGCAGTTTGTAGGTCAATCACCACAACCCAATCTCTATAGCTCCCCTCCTATTAAAAACCAAGTCGGTGATCAAACCGTAAACAATCTTCTGAGCGCCAGAAGGATAGCTCTTGTTCCCCCAAATGGTTAAAGCATTCCCGCAACTTACCACTGAACACTAGACACAGCTAGCTCACTCAAGACAAGAAAGCAACCATCCAAGAATCAACGCCTTAATGGGCTAATCCAAGAACCGGTAATAGAAGCAGAGCAAGAGGAGGACCCTGGTGCCGCGCTGGCGGATGATGATGGCGCCGGGCTTGGCGACCTGGTCGCCAAATATCTTGACGCCGAGGCGCTGCCCCTTGGAGTCTCTCCCGTTCTTGGTGCTCCCGGCCCCCTTCTTGTGCGCCATCTGAATCGTCAGCTGCCGCGCCGGCAGCGCGACGCGGTCACCGCGAAGGAAGGAGGAATATGATGAGGGGCACGGCGAGGAGAGGGACAGGCCCTTGAAGGCTCCCACCAGTGTAAACCCCATGGACGCCATTTCGCAAGGGTGGAGAGCAACGGCGGACAGTTCCACGGGAGGAGGAGATGAGGTGAGGTGAGGACATGCGATAACGAGGGAGTGGAAGGGAGGAAGCGGGCCCAAAAGTATTGGGCTACTGGCTAAGTTTGCGCCTAAATTTATGGGCCGAACGATGCTTGGAAGAGTGCGAGGCCCAGGTGGTCCCTGCAATGGTCTCTCGGTCGCACAAACAAATACTTCATTGTTTAGAGTCTTGGCACCCTTTTGGGCCCATCTCATGTCAAAGCCATGCGATCCTTACAGCCCACTTAGTAAGGAATTTCCTTTTGTTTTGACAAATCCTAATGGCAACATCATCATCGACCACAAACAGAAATGGGATCCCACTGGTTCGTGCCCCAATCAGGCACGAACATGAAAGATGTCTTCATTGCATTTCATTTCCCTTTTCCTGTTCTCCTTCTCCTCTTTGCCTCACAAAATTGGAGGGAATTATACTAGTTAGGAAAACACTACAACACTAGAAGAAGGTGGCAGATAGATTAAATCAAAAGTTGGAATCCGTGTGGTGGAAATCAACAACTACACGAGATTTATTTGGAACAAACAAAGGTGCAGGTGAAGGTGACTCGAGTGAGCGAGTGCTTGAGGAGGAATGTGGATGGAATGGAATGGGTGAATATGATTGTGGGTTTGACCGGAACGCGCAAAGGCAAAGCTGGATGGATTCCTTGCATGGACACTGGGCATGATTGGTCCTTGACCAAGTCCCTGGCAATGGAGTGGATGGAATTGTAGCCCAAACCCCACCATCTCCTACGCTCTCCCTCTTCCTGTTCCCGTTGCCCTTGTCGCTCTCTATCTCATTTTCTCTCTCTGTGTCGGTCTGTGACCAGAGGCATTGGATAACCCATTACCTCGTTGAGTGGGTGGGTTAACTTGTGAACGTCTGTCAAGTGGAAGCACAACTCGCCTCAGTGTTGCTGTCGCCGTGCATACGGGTGGGTTTTCTCCTTCACAGTGCTACATATTCAGAGTGGAAATATTGCCACTCTGAACTTCTCTGGGTCTGGGCAAACAAGAGTTCAGAGTTGGAACATACACAATACTACATTTCATCCCCTGACCGATCCTGGAGAAAAGAAAGAGAAAAAAAAAGAAAAGCGCTAGAACATCAAGATCTTGGCCGAAACAAGGTGGCTCAATGGCTCACCTGGCAGCTGCCTGCAACATCTCTCAATCAATCAGTCCGTCCATCCGTTGCATCCATCGTGCAGAACCGTCCATCAGCTTTAGTGTACATCCCCTCCTCTCCCCCTCTGTTTGGACGGTGCCAGTGGGTCACAACTCTCAATTACACACAAGCCCAGCGCATCACAGCCAACAGTTGGTGACGTGACGCCGGCGATCATTAGCTGGTCTGACGACCATTAGCCGGGTCCTTGCAAGGACAACAACACACGATCGCTGCCGGCACGCCAGGGTCTAGGTAAGGGCAATCCTTGTGGAAACCAGGGAGCAATGCACGTTTGCATTGCCGCGCTAAAGCTTCCATTGTAGCCTTACACATCTATAATCTCGCCAGTTGTTTATTCATTAGTCGAACATCAACGGTGTGCCTGGACGTGTTTCTGGACTTGTCTAATTGTCATATCACCTGTGCTTCAGCAGAAGCTGCTGAGATTTTACATAGGAATTGGTTAAAAAAGATCTTTCCGTAATGATTTTCAGTAATGATGGTCAAAACAAAAATTCAAAAAAGATGTGGGGGAAGAAAAAGACGGTGTCGGTCGGTCTTGGCGAGTATGATGGGCGATCGATAGGATCCAAACCACGGCTGTAAAAAGAGCGATGGGTAAACAAAACACTCGATGCCTCCACCAACCTTTCCTTGTAGGCTGGTCATCGGCCATAATGATCGATGTGATCCCAGTTCCATCCCGGTAATTACCAGCCAGTTCCACCTTTGTGTATGACTCCATGAGCTGGTTAATGGACTAGACTGTAATTTCATGTTGGTGTGTCGGCATAAGATGGTTCATGGCTGTGTACAGACAATTCACGATATGGGGCCCAGTTCCAACGTAGTACATACCTGATGCACTGTTTCGGTAAGTGCTAACTATTGCCGAGTTTAAGTTTGGATATGTCCAGAGACGGATCCAGGCCCAGGACCAAAAGCCTATGGAAACCCCTTGAAGAATTCCCCAGAGAACCCGGAAAGATAGAGGGCTCAGCCCATGAAGAGCTGGCCTAGCATGGGGCATGGTCCATCTCCGGCTCCATCCTTGGATATGTCAATACGGGTTCAGATAAATCTGACCTAGGCTTAACCCGGCGGGCCGGCCCGGCCCAGCCCATGTCTTCGGACAATTTAAAATGGTCGTTTATCTACACTAGTGAAATAAGGTGTCTTAGGTGGACTTGATGGTAACTAGCGTCTTCAATCTAAAAAATCAGATACTATATACACCTTAATCTTATGTTATTAATAATAACCAAAAGATCCTTTTTTTTAAAAAAAAAAAAGCTGGTTCGTGCTCACCGCAAAACATTTCTACACCGGCTAGCTTATGCCCTTTTCTGGTTCTGTTACACACGTGGGAAATAGACAGCTGAAAATAGTAGCGGTAGTTGGTTGAAAAGGATCATGCCATTTTGGACTACGTTTCTTGTTTCGTTCTAGACGCGATGCAACACAAAAGCAACAATTAAGCAACTAAAATAAAGGGGAGATGGCCACCAACACCAAATCCATATGACCTATTTACCAACCGAGACCACAGCTCCAAACCTTTTGGTTTAGCTTTGTATTTGGACTTGGATTTGGAGAGTTTGTTGGTTGGGTTGCATGGTAAGTTAAGAGAGGAGGAGTGTTTTTGTTGGCCATCATGATTCATGATCCATCCATGGCTTACTGGTAGGAGAACTCTGTAGGTTGTAACCACTATTCTTGCTCGTCTCTCTATCTCTTTCCATCGGTTCTTGTTAGGAAGAATCCATTGATTGATTGCGCTAGTGGATCCGGAACTTCTACTCTGTAGGGGGTTGCTACTGATTTTTACATGTTTAGTATTGTAATTTTTCTAAAATCTAAAAAAATTGCAAGGGGAGAAAAAGAATAATGGGTCATGGGGTTAATGACCAATCTTAGTGGTGTTGTCTTTTCCAATTGGTCATGAAGAGTTATGCCCGGTGAAGTGCTCTAGCGGTGAACGAATATTATTGCTAATTATTACCACAAGGGGCAAACCTTCAAAGATGCAATGATCCAAGGCATCCAAAGATGAGATGGTCGATCAGATAAGAAAAGGCAAAGGAAGAAATTCCCAAGGAAAAAAATGAATGGTTGCCAGCCATGGGGGGAGAGATTCAACAATGCAATGATCCCTACCATCCAAAGCTGTTAGATCAGAGGGAAAAGCAGCTACAAAAAGGAAAAGTCTTTAGGGAAAGTAATCTTTGGATCAAGCCCTGCTAAGTTAACCCCTGGTTAAGGAAGTCTTCTATCCTAAACCAGGGTGTGTGAAAAAATAAAGTAAAAAAAAAAGGGTGAAGCGTGTGTACTGCTCACAGCTAGCTGAAGCTGATTGCACCCCAACTTCCACATACCCGTGCAGTGTCTCCTCTGCCTCTTTTATTCCGTGCAGTGTCTCCTCTGCCTCTTTTGCACATACCCGTCGAACTAACTGTAAAAATGTTAATGTTAATATGTTTAGAATGTGAGAATTCTGTAGATTTATTTTTGGTACGAAACGTTGCGATTCCTACGTCATTTCTATGAATTTCCGGCATCCCAAACAGGGTTAAACATTTCGTTTGACGCACTGTAGCAATGTACCAGCACTAATTACGAATCATTAGGATTGCACTAATAGCGCAAGAGAGAGAGAGAGAGAGAGACAATGGAACGAATCATGTGATGGCAATGCCATGATGGTTTCCATGCATGGGCCTGATTATGTATACGTATCATCACTACAATTGTCGACGCAAGTATTGATGAATACCACGACTCGAATCGTTCGTATAGGTAGCATACTGATTGATTGCGTTTGTGTACGCAACTGGGCGGCCGGCGTTTGGTCGTCGCGGCGATCGATTGCTCGCTCCACTTTGGTGGTGAGGGAAGTTACCATCGCGGCTCCAAGCGGCCATGATGGCGAATGAATGAATGAGCTGAGAAAAAGCACAGTAGCATCTCCCATGGGCGCGAATGAATGAAATCTATCTGCCTCCGAAGCTTGGCTGCTTCCTGCCGCTTTTCTCATCATGGAAAGCTCCCTTGGAAGCTATGTGCCTCGCCATCAGATCAACCACCTATGGCTATGTAGCTGCATCATTATTGTTGTTGTTTACTTCTAGTAGAAATCTAATATCATCCGTGTCTACGCACACAACATAGGCAGCTTGACGAGCCTACTATCTAGAATTTAAGCTTCTCGATGCTTTTTGCTGAAGAAGAGACCCTTAGATAGTTCGGTAGAGACGTCGACAGAAAGAAACAAGGCCGTCCAATCGAAATATCAACGAGCAAGTCGACAACACAGGAGATAGGAGGATGATTTTTCGAGGGTTATTTCCAATACTAATTGCATTGCATGAAGCGTCAGAATCATCGTTTTCAACTGCTTTTGCACGCGGGCAACGAATCTTGGGGCAAAAGAAAGTCGCATAGGTGAGATGAGATACACGATCGATGCATTCAGCCTCAAGAGTTCCCCACTCAAAAATCTGGTTGCACATATGCCTTTTGAAATTAGGCACAGAATCCACCTCCAAGGAGACAAGTTGCCACCGAATCTACTCATTAAAAGCATTCAAAGCTACGCAACAAAAGAAGCCCATGAGTGAGTTTGCGATTTTTCGTAATTGTGTCGATTAACATTTGGCCCATCCTCTGGGACAAGAATGGTATCATCATTGTATAATATTACCCTTTTTTTCAACTACTAACTATTTTAAGTAAACACTATTTTATTTATAATGCAGCGACCACTTACATCATATCATTTTAAACAACTATTCTAACATATTAGTGGAGTTTAAATATGCTATCAAAATCTGATATGCGAAGTGGTGCTAATACATGAAGTTATTCATATGCTACTCCCGCCCATACATGACGTTCTCAACGATCACCTAAAAAAGACAACAAAGTGATGATAAGTTCGGAGACTTAGCAAGTACATAATAGAACGATAAAACGCTACCAAAACATGTAAGCAATTAACCAGCCTTAACATCCTCCACATTCATTATCACATTTATATCATCATTCTCATGTTCTAACATTATCTTTCCATTAGTGCCTAACATTATCTTTCCATTAGTGCAATGCAGCACTACTCTACATGCTCATTTGTTCATCTCATTGCAAATATCGCTATTGCCAAGTGAACACCGGTCGATGTTCACCTAAAATCTTGGGCCCGCCCTGATCGGCACAGAGGGTCTCTCCACTCCCATGGAGGCCTATCGAAGTAGGATTTGCGAGATCCACCTAGGCAGATCCCAGTTCTCATCTTATGAGTGCACATGATATGAATGCATATTTTCATTACCATAATCATGCTCAATACTAGCATTATTAGCAGGTAGAATCATTGTCCACCTTACTCCATCATCATTACCATCATTTACTATGCAACATTATGCCATGTAAACATTGCATTTCTACATAAACATCATCATATCATGTAAGTATCGCATATTTCATAAACTCTACGGTCTACCGCTCTATCATGTACTTGCTTGATTATCCAAGCGGAGCGAAATAACGTGCGGACAGTATCGATCCTGAACCTCCACCTGAACAAGCATTCATCCAATCTCAATACATGGAAGCGATACATGTACACATACACACGTCATCATTCCTACGCGCAAACCCGGCTCTAGCATAAAAATGCCCAGGGTTATGGACCCATCATGCAGATACCAAACCACCATTTTTCTTCTCTTCTCTTCTTTCTCCTCTTTTCTTCTCTATATTTTTTCTTTTCCTTCTCTTTTTTTCCTACCCCAACTAGCCTTATCTCTTCCCCAATCTTCCCCTCATTCTTTCTCTCTCTCTCTCCCTTCCAGGCGTGCTACTGTGCTCAGACGCACCAACCCTAACTCGCCGCCAGTGCTAAGTTGCCACCGGTAAGCCCCTCCACCATAGCTCTCTCTTTCCTGGATTTGGACCCTAACCGCGCGAGACCCAGAGCTCACGGAGGTGCTCGGGCACGCCGACCGTCGGCCCTGAGCTTGCCTCCCGCCATGGCCAAGCTCTCACTACATCCCGCCTCCCCGCATGCCTCCCTCCTCAGGCTCGCCGGCCATGGCCCATGGCCGGTCGGGAGCCCGACGCTACCCTTCCTCCTCGGGCTCGTTGGCCACGACTCACGGCTGGCCGAGAGCCCAGCGCTGTCCTTCCCCTGGGTCTCGGCCTCCTGGCCGTTGGCTAGCTCCGCTAGATGTCGACACTAGTCACCGATGCCTAGTACCGACTACCCCATGTTTGGGCCCTCCAACACCGCCCCCCATGGCTCGGTCGTGACATGTAGCCGGCCAACCCTTCTACTACGAGGACAATTCTCTCGTCTTCCATGTTTACTACTTGCATTCATCTTTGTTTTAGCCTATACTTCTACTTTGCTTTCTATGTGTGCACTTAGTCTTGGGAATGCCTACAGGGGTCGCCGTTATGGGATTGCGTGGGGAGACATGTGCTGGGGGCATGCTCTACCTCCCAAGGGCGCACATCGACTCCTACGGGCTTGCCGCTGCTAGTGTACTACGGTTGTGCTAAGAGGTAAGGTGAACGGAATGGCCTACTAGAATGTCGGGTTGAGGATGGCAAGGTTCATGGACGATGATAGCTGCATTGTAGATCGGTTGGCCCCCTTCTCTTGCTATCGTGGTTGTCGAGTCCTTGCTCCTCTCCTCCGTCTTCCCCTACTCCCCTAGCTCCTCTCCTCCAGGCTTCTTCTTCTCACTACTTCTCTCTGTGGTGGGTCTGGTATTTGGGGCTTTGGGCTATGGTGGTGGTGCAGCCTTGTGCTCTTTTAGCTTTGCTCTTGCCCTGGGTGTAAGGGAAGGAAAGGAGAATGCTGGGCGTGTGGCTTCTGTGGGCAAAGGTGGCTGCGTGTCAAGTCATACGACCATGTCTTTATGCATGTGCAGTTGCATGTTTGCTCTCGGGTGGGAAATGAAATGGGGATGTGTTGAGGTTTGCTTGTAATGTGCTAGCTTATAATGGCATAATTAGACAACCACTGGCTTTGTGTATTGCCAAAACTGCCTTTCCCCCTTTTCCCTATATGACTCTCAAGTCATTGTGGGCTTTTATGACCATTTTGGTCCACAGGTAGGCTTGCACTATTTAATGGCTCTTCTACTATGACAGGTAAGGTGAAATGATAGAAAGGTAAGATGGAATTCTCTCATCGGATGATGAAAACTTAAAATACGAGATGATGTCGGTCGCCCCTGGACGGTTTGGGAACATCAGTCGATCGAGCCAAATAATCATATTTGACCATTTTATGTCTTCAAATTGAACTCTCTGAGGAGGGCCAATCGTTCCGTGTAAACACAACGCATTAGCAATGTAAAAAGACGATCTAAAAAAAACTATGTAAAAAGTCATTGAATTATACCCAGTTTAGTTCTGAATGTATCCAAACTTCTCTGGTGCCAGTCTTACAACAAACTTTCTCTGGTATCCAACGTGCCTATCGATTTTATTGGTAATGCTAGCAAAATTAATGCTATTGTAAAAGTATTTTGATAGCTAATCGATTTATATTGTTGCCGTGTACCAATCTAAATGCTTTGTATATAGTTGTTAAAGTTTGGAATATTTGATTGCATACATATGGCATGCATATGGAACCAGAGGTTTTAGTTCATTTTTTGAAAAATTATTTAGTAGCACATTTCAATGTGCAAACCAAATTTTCTTTAAAGTAATAAAAAATAAGGTGTGTTATCCCTGAACAAATTTATTAACTTGTTTCTAATTTTTGGATCAAGACGATGGATAAATGGTAAGCACGGAGAAAAGGCTCGGTCCAATATTTTACTAATATATAGAGAAAAAGGAAATAACATTGGCGGGGTGAAAAAAAAGCTGCCCTTTTTGTTTCCAGTCTTTACCTCTTTGCCGCATACACTTTTCCGTGAGGTTGGAAAACTGGACTTGCAACTGCTGGACTTGCCCGCTCCTCTCCTCATTTGAAGGTTAGTACTAGTGTCTGTCCCACGGAATATTTGGTATGGTTATGCTGGTACACACTAAAAATTGAATACTACACTTTTCATGTTTATCCTAAAAATGCTAGCTCCAGGTAATTCCGTAACATGCATACTTCCCAAAAAAAATACATGTATTACCATTAACAATCAAACTATAATGTTATTGTAGCTATTTAGGAGAGGCAACGGTGAACAACATTTCTAGAATAGGACTACCCTACGGTGACGTGACATAAAAAAATATTGTGTCAAAGACCATAGAAAGAGTAGTATGAGCCAGGCTCTATTTCTATCCTAACTCCGAACACCAACACAAGTAGAAACTAGAATTATGCTTTCTTAAACCGCACCACATGCATAGAATAGAAGCGAAGCAAAGCAACGGAGGCGACCCGGACCGACCGTAACACACGAGAGATTCACGCGTAATGACCAGCGGCCACACGCGATGCGCACACGGCATATAGCGAGCGGCGCACACCGTAGTCTCGCACACGGCACAACGCGGCGAGCATTTTTGGGGTGGCAGAAAGGAGCAAGCCGAGCCAACCCAAGGAAAGAAAGAAGAGCAGAGAGCCAAGCAGCCGCCGCGGCATAGGGGGAGAAGGGTGCGCCGCCACGACGACGCCGGCGGCGGCCGGAGATGGGGGAGGTGGCGGCGCTGCGGCAGCTGGTCGGCCAGGTCCAGGAGCTCTGGGACCTCTACGGCGCCCACTCCCACCCCCTCCCCAGGCAAAACCCCTCCCCTTCCCCTTCCCTTCGTCTCTCTGGCTTCCTCTCTGTCCTCCGGTCGATTCATTCGGATCTGTTCGCTGCGTGGTCTGTCCGGAGTTTCTTGCAAATTGGCCTCTCGATTTTTCTTGATCTTTCGGCCCTGGGGAAATTGGGTTGCTCAGATCTTTGACCAACATGCTTAGCTTAGATGGTGTATTTCATTCTTGGTATTATTACCTTTTTTTTTTGTTGCGGCAACTCCTAAATTTCTCCCCTTTTTTGCTTCGTTATGTTGGTGGATTTGGTTGTGAGGGGAAGGATTAATCCGAGGAACGGAGGGGTGCGGCACAGAAATGGATTGTGTGGCTTTTCCCGTACGTCTTGCTGGAAAATTATGTGGCTTTTCCCGTACTTCTTGCTTGCTTCCTCCCTCGTAATTGTTTGTTAATAGTACCTACCAGTTTCCACAGTTATAGCTTTTGACATTGCCCCAAGCATTGGACAAGATTCTTTACGCATATCCATGTAATTAGGCACGGGAAAGTCCGCAACTTGAGATTATTTTAGAGTATGCGAGGCTGCTGATCTTAAGATATCCTAATTAATTTGACTTTGGAGGTGCACCGTTTGTACCACTTTGTAGGCAAGGAACCAGGGGAAAAGAAACGGCGATTATTTTGATAGCGAACTCTGTTAAAAATAGCCGCAAGGCTTAAGTGGGAAAGCAAAAGAAACACAGTTACTAATTCTGAGGTGTCCTTGCCACCATTGCGACTAATTCAAGCTGGCCTGTCATCTACCTTATGTATATGAACTGCATAATGATGTTTGTTTATCTCTCAGTTTCCTGCTGTGCTTCATCAAGCATTGCACCTATAGTGCTTAGATTTGAGGATTATCTCTGGCATAGTTAAGCGGTGCATTTTAGGAAATGAAGTATACATTTGTTTGTTAACTTGTATGGATCTTTCATATTAAAAATCACTATTTTGTTGATGAGAAGTTGGTGTTGTTTCGTTGTGCCCAGTATTACTAAAACAATAATCAACGTATACTCAAGTTTGGTCATATTTGGGGTTTGAGTGATGCTTGAAACTTGAAGTCTGCATAGACCGTGCACGTGGTTGCATTGCTTATCTATACCATAAAGAATATCCTCCTGTCAGCTTCATCCGATATATGTAAAGTCTTTTCCTCCTGTGCAACCTCTGTTTGTGTCCGCAAGAGCATGCTGCAAGTTTCACCCTCTGTATAGCAAGTCTAGTACTTGTGAATAACATCTAGTTGGCTTCACTAACAACACAAATTGCTTTGTCTGATCAGGGCACCTCTGTAATTACCACGTGACATGACAAATAATATGAAGATTATTTCTAGATTTAGAGAGGTTTAACTATTCGATGGTAAATTGGATGAGGAATCTGATTACTGTGCACTATAGAAAGCTAATTGATCAACCTACCTGTGTTTCCGGTTTGAAAAACCTGCACAAACAGTTGCAAAGCCCTTATTTTTTTTTGTGCACCATCATACCTGAATGGGTGATGTAACTATGATGGCATATATAGTCGAACTCGATAGTTCCAATAGTACCCGCAACAGAGTAATTTTGTTAACATGGTGTTCTCATACAGTTATATCCATTCAAAAAGGTAGCCATTGCCTTTGGTGGTTACAGTTACACTTAAGTGTTACCATAGTAATCTAGTTTCAAAGTTTGATCATCTGCACTACATATTTTGCATTTCTTATCTAAATTCTGTCCATTTTGTTTGCCATGGAATGCTAGTCGTGAAGTCAGGTGCTCCAGTTTCATCGAAACTGATCAAGACAAGAGCAGATGAGTTCATCACATTAGTCATTAGCAAAAAAAAAAACCAAAGAAATATAATGAATAGCTACTAGTGCAGAACTAGTCATTTCTCCTTCTTCAGACAAAATAATGGCTTTCCTGCTCCACAAAGCTGTAGATCCTCTTATCTCCTTTTTGTTTGCAGTAAAAAATTCTTGTTGCTACCCATTCCAGTATTGCTTTGCCATAAAATAAGATGGACTAATTGGGCTTATGGATATCTTACAGATGGCATTTACTTGACTTTGAGCATGGTTCAATCAAGGATGATTATTGTGGAGGAAGGACTGGATACAACTCGGAATTGTTGAAGATCATGGAAACTAACCAATCTCCTCCTCGCAAGCGACCTCATAGAGATAGAAACCATGAGAAAACACCCTGCTTGAACTCAACTGAAGTAATGAAACAGGAGATTTGGAGAGAGTTCCCTGAAGACCTTTTTGAAACTGTCATTGCAAGGCTTCCAGTTGCTGCAATTTTTCGATTCCGTACTGTTTGCCGGAAGTGGTATTCTCTGTTGGGCTCACACAATTTCTCGCAGCAGTACTCTGAAGTTCCACACGGACTGCCATGGTTCTATACAATCACACATGAGAATGCCAACTACAATGTAGCAATGTATGACCCTTTGCTTAAAAAATGGCACCACCCTTCTGTTCCCCTCGCACCTGCAAAGATAGTAATTCCAGTGGCATCTGCTGGTGGCCTTGTTTGCTTATTGGATCTTAGCCACAGGAACTTCTACATATGCAACCCTCTGACACAGTCACTCAAGGAAATTCCACCCAGGTCAGTCCAGGCATGGTCAAGAGTGGTAGTAGGGATGGTGCTGAATGGAAGAACTTCTAATGAGGGTTACAAAGCAATGTGGTTAGGAAATGACGGGAATCATGAAGTCTATGACTCTATACAGAATGTGTGGTCTCGGCCAGGCACTTTTCCTCCAAGCATCAAACTTCCACTTGCTTTAAATTTTAGGTCACAGCCTGTAGCGGTTGGCAGCACGCTATACTTCATGTGTGCAGAACCAGAAGGTGTTTTGTTGTATGATGTAAGCACCGGGATTTGGAAACAATTTGTCATCCCACTGCCACTGCATCTGACTGACCACACACTTGCCGAGTTCCAGGGAAGAGTTATGCTTGTGGGTCTGCTGTGCAAAAATGCAGCAACCTGCGTCTGCATATGGGAGTTGCAGAGGATGACTCTCCTCTGGAAGGAGGTGGACAGAATGCCAAATATCTGGTGCTTAGAATTTTACGGTAAGCACATGAAGATGACCTGCCTGGGCAACAGTGGCTTGCTCATGCTCTCCTTGAAGGCGGAGCGGATGAACCGTCTCGTGACGTACAACCTTTTGAATAAGGAGTGGCAGAAGATTCCTGATTGCATGCTCCCGTGCAGCCGCAAAAAACAGTGGATAGCATGTGGCACAGCATTCGGTCCATGCCCCACTGCCTTGGCCTGACAGTTTTTTTGCTTTCTTCAGAAAAGGAAACGTTGAGGTCCATTACGTATCATTGGCCTGTCGTTAGATGTTTCCATGTTGTAACTTGTGAGAAGGTTCTCTGTTATGTACAAATTCATGTCACTGTGGTTGTTTCTTGTATCTCGCTGAAGCAATCGAATTGTTTGGTTATTATCACCTGCAGGAATTTGGGTAGGTGCAACGTCAACTGATCAAGCTGTATTGAATCTATTAAGGTTCTTGTGGTCAAAAGGCTGAACAGCAGGCATCTGCATCTGTTCAGTCTTGATTTTTGTTTGTTCCGTTATTTTCTATTGTCTTCAGTGTGTAATATTTCTGAATCTGCAGTCATCAGCCCAGAATTGAGTTTTTACTCTATAATAATAACCGGAGTTCAATCGATGCTCCCACGTATGTATGTTATTCAGTATCAATTGTTTCATGCGCTTGTAATGTGCTGATACTGATGCATGGAGATGGAGATTTGATGTTACTAGTTACCATGAAAAGATGGTGGCATTTGTGTCAGGCTGGCTGATACCTAGACCACCAGATGATGTTGAATTCTTGGATTGTTTGGTATGACTTTATGTAAGTTCAGCAATAGCATTCTGAAACCTAGTAACAGCTCCCATGTCAAAGATCAGTTCTCAGAAAGTAATTTTCTTGGTACAAAACGACATCAGGCATTCAGACGATTCTTATTATTCTAGTAAGAGAAGCACTGCAGTCAGGCTTCCAAATAGATTCCCGCCGGGCCAGGTAACTGGCCGGTTATTGAAAAACCCAAGCAAGATTTATAAAGCGAATTTTGAATTTAGACAGTTGGAGTACCAGTAACCGTCCAAAAACCGAAAAATCAGTGAAAAACCAGTTATGGGTAATTAAAAATTAGAATAATGCAATAATTTATGCATTTTTTACTTCATTCAATAGTTAATCTACCACAAAAAATATCAAAATCAACATACGAAATGCACTATGCAATCACAAATTCAAATTTATATTTGAAAAATTCCGACCGGTATTAACATCTACTGATCTAGGCGCAACCATCTAGAAATAAGAATGTAAATAACTCAGCAGGTATATTCAGACTTTGAGTACACTTAACCAAGGTATGTTTGCACTTAACAGGATGCTGCTACATCAACACAACATGTGGAGCTTACAGATAAAAGAGCACAAAATGGGGTACATATTGTACAGTTCTAAAGAAGCCAATATTACCCAACTGGAAGAAATCAATATTACCCAACTAGTTCCAGGTGCAAATAAGCGAAAGGGGATAAAAAGGTTCAGAGCAAGCACCAGCTTCAACTGGAAAACTCGTTCGGCATCATCAGACTGCGGAACTACTTGGAGAAGTTCCTTTGGAGTTGAGCCTGGATCCAGTTCATAGCACCCCTCGAGAGATTTCTGAGCTTCTTCGCCAGTAAGGACATGGAATGACACCTGATGCGAAAACCGCAGCATCTCCTTTGGAATCCTCCTGCTTTTCGTTGGGTCAAGAAGGGGTTTAAACACTGACACAAACCCCGGGACTTTCACTATAGGCACAACAGAAATGCCTTCACTTGGGTTGTAGCTGTCAGTAACCTCTACCAGTTCGTACTTGTACATTGTATCATCAGGTGTAAATCCATTCCAGTCAGGAGACCAGTTCTGCTATAGGGCCCAGATATCACCTTTCTTAGGAAAAATTCTGATGATGCCACTTGGACCTTTCTCCCATGTGACGACATGAGAGAATGTATTCAGTTGGTCAGTATCTTTGGATGCACCAACCTTGAAATCACCGCAGGTCTTCGAGTATCCATATGAGATCCAATCTAAAGTTCCAAATTCCTTGCAGTCCTCCGCTTTGAGGTAAGCCAGTCTAACTTTAAAAAGGGTGTGTGGAGAGGACTTTCCGGATCAAAGCATAGTAGCGAGACATACCGTCTTCTTCATCATATACGGCTCCATATTTGATCATTCTGAAAAGAACTTTCAGAATGATCACCAAAATTGTGGAAATCTGCATCAGGGACGGGCATGTCACCAGAACCTTCATTAGAAGATGGTTCTTGGTCCAAACAGATATCTTCGTCATCCAAATGGTGCTGCTGTGACGAATTAGCACCAACTGGATCCACTCCAGGTTCTTTCTTGTGTACCTTGCGGTTTCTCCTTGTGTATACTATGCGTATTTCAGGTAACCTCCACTTCCATGTCTTCTCCTTTTCTTCTAGACCAAGATGTTTACTGCTCAGCGCCCTCTTCTTTTCTTCTGAATCAACTCTTTCGCTAGCCAGCTCCTTACCATTATCTTCTGCTGCAATCTTTCCTTTATTTTTCAAATTGGCCTTCGTGCTGTTGGACTCTTCTAATTTGTCCCGAATTTGAAGTTTCGTCTTCTGGATTTGTATGCCTCGGACATCCAACTGCTTGAGCGCTTTACTAAAGCTGATCTCAGCATTACCAGAAGATTCAAAGTTAAGATCACCAGAAGATACTTTGCGTCTTTTTGGTCCCGATGTTCCTGTTGTAGAACCAGGCTTTCTTTTTGCTTGGTGCATCTGTAAATTTGAGTCACCATTAGGACCAGAGCTTTGTTGATTGCCACGCCACTTTCTTGTCATGGTTGATGCACCTCCTCTTTGCAGCTTCCTTTGTTGCTGCACCTTTTTTCAGAATGGTCTTGTCGCTGAAACTGATGATCCAATGGAAGAGCCCGAACGTGCATGTCTCCTAACACTTTCCATAACATTTCTGCCAAGATTTGCCTCTTCACTTCTGGCTACATTAGCTGCAGCTACCTCCTCTTTTCTAACAGTCTCATGTGTCTGTTGGACTGGATGTCTAGTAGTGTGTGCACCGGCTGCAGATCTGAGAAAAGACCACTGCTGCAGCATAGGATCATAGTTCTGACTACCACCATCCACTTCTGTTCCTTGCGTTGCCCTGTCAGTGTCAGGAAACCACTCATCCATTGGCCTTGGCCCATTAGGGTAAATTGGAGCGCTTGGAGGAGGAACTTCAACAGCAACAAACACTTCTTGGCAAACAGGACACTTCAGATATCGGTCCACATATTCCCTGGAGTAGTGGAAGCCCATGCTACAAGAACCACAGTGTGTCCAAAATGTGCTTGGTACTGAAAAATTAGAAGGCGGCACATTGGTAGGTGGGGCCGGACCAGAATTTTGGCTGCGGAAACCACTCATACTTGACAGTGGAAAAACCACTCATACTTGACATAGTGGAATTGGAAGTGCCATTAACATTTACTTGGGAGTTCTGATGCACTCCTAGTCCTAGGGAACCCGTATACCTCCTTCTGGTCATATGCTATCCTCTTGCTTTCATCAGACAACACACTCCAAGCATCTGAGACGAGCTTGAAGGCGCCATCAGCGCCAGTGAAGCTAAGGCCAACTTCTTATATTTCCTCCTGATTGACCCCTCATCTGCCAAGGCTGATACTTCTAGGATGCCATACCAATCATCCTCCCCTCCAATCTTTGTCTGTGCCCTTAGGTAGACATCCAAAGCAAAAATCATGTGACAAATGCCCTCAAGAGGCTCGAAAAGAGCCTTTGCTCTCAAGGCAAACTTCTTTGCATCAGCAATATTGTTCTCCCTGAACTTCGTTTCAGCAATCTCCTTTGATCGGATCTCATCATCTCTGTTGCACTCCATATCTGTAGATAATTTTTTTCAGTCTTGTTTCATAAAGCAACCATAAATTATAAGTAACTTAAAATATAGCACTTAGCTACCACATTTTCAAACACTTAATGAGGGAGTGCACAAAATGTTCGATACACAGCATGTGCACTCATTTCAATGGCGCCAAATCCAATATGCATAGGAAACTACATATTTAAGGAATATTACATGGCTTTCACACTGCTCACGAAATGTAATTGGAACTAAATCAAACAACATCATTCCAAAAGAAGAAAACAAGAACATTACTAATACATCAAAACTCCATAGCAAGAACATTTCTGTTTAGGTTCCAACCATTCTCGAAAACTGGATTTGGCTACCACGTTCCCAAACACTATGGTCATTCAGGGGATAGTACAAAATGTTTGGCACACTGTGCGTGCACTTGTTTCAGTGGCACCAAATCCGATATTCACAGAAGACTTCAGCCCTGTTTGGAATGCGGGAATTTTTCCCGATTCCTGCGGGAATTGAACTGTTTCCTGCAAAATTCCTGTGAAATTCCTCTGTTCCAAACAGGCCCTTCATATTTAAGGAATATTACCAGGTTTTCACACATTTCAGCAAACATGATCGGAACAAAATCGAACAACTCCATTCCAAAAGAAGCAAACAAGAGTACTACTACAACATCAAACTCCATACCGTTAACATTTCTGTTTAGGTTCTAACTATTCTATTTAAAACGCCTACATTACTAAAAAAAATGGATTCAGCAACTTCAAACACTATGATTTTTATTTTCTAGAAGAAGAAAAGCAATCAAACACTATATGTCCACTGAGTGGATTCCATGAAATATTTGGTAACACCACACGCGCAACCGTCTTGAACTCCGCATTTATGATACATTGCCAGGCTTCAACACTTTCCACCAAGTGCAATTGGAACAACATTCAACGAACATTCCAAAATCAGCAGCATCTCGCACCATCAATCGAGTTAATGATTGCTTACTCTTCATAGAGCTAAAGCTTAAAACCCTTTGCACCC
Source organism: Dendrocalamus latiflorus (assembly GCA_017311315.1). Taxonomy (NCBI): domain Eukaryota; kingdom Viridiplantae; phylum Streptophyta; class Magnoliopsida; order Poales; family Poaceae; genus Dendrocalamus; species Dendrocalamus latiflorus. The sequence continues at coordinate 37,237,772 of CM029648.1, forward strand.
CTAGTACTTATAATCACAACAGAAAACTAAAGCAGTAATCATATCCAAGCCATGCAAAACAATAAAGAGCACCACAGTCTCCAATCATCCTATAGGTTCTAGTTAAATCCAGCAAACTACACATGAAGACAAAGTTAATCAAACATGCCTCCAACAACTCAGCACATAAGGAAAGCAAATGTGTGCTGATTACTGAATCACAGAGATAAAACAAAAATTGTAATCCATGTGCTGCTTCGCAAACCGCACTCTACGCAGGGAATTGCAACCAAGAACCATCCCCCACATTCAGATTGAACTGCACCCACCCAAAGCTGCAGATTTTGCCACCGGAGCCTATTCGATTGCCACTGATCCGCCAAACCCCAAAATAGGAGTACTAGAAACCCTACAAGTTGCAACCGATCTGCTCGGACGCTACACAAAACCATTTTTTCTCTAGTTTTTCCGATACCCAAACCAACACAACTCCCACTACCAGAGAACCGGCGGCGGCGAAACCTATGGCCATCGACGGCGAGATCGGAGCGGAAGAAGTGGCATCTACACATCGCAAGAACCATCCTAGAATCGTGGAGGCAGTTTTTGTGGGGAAATTTAACTTTTTGCCACCCTTAACATTGTCACATATCCAAATGCCATCCTCTTCGATGCAATTAATATTTTGCCACTCTCGAGCCTACGTGGCGCCCACGCGAGCGCGAAAGCCGCCACGCTGGCCCGCGCCCGCGCCTCCGCCTCCGCCTCCGGCCCCGCGCCGCCGCCCGCGCCTCCCCGCTCGCCGGCGCCCGCGCCCGCGCCTCCGCCTCCGTCGGCGCGCCGCCTCCCCGCTCGCCAGCGCCCGCGCCTCCGCCTCCGGCCCCGCGCCTCCCCGCTCGCCGGCGCCCGCGCCTCCGCCTCCGCCTCCGGCCCCGCGCCGCCGCCCGCGCCTCCGCCGCCACCTCCGGCCCCGCGCCTCCCCGCTCGCCAGCGCCCGCGCCTCCGCCTCCGGCCCCGCGCCGCCGCCCGCGACTCCCCGCTCGCCCGCGCCTCCGTCCCCGCGGCCGAGACAGGGGAGCGGGATCCCGGCGCCGGACTCGGGGAAGATGAGGCGCGGGCGCGGGCGAGCGGGGAGGCGGCGCGCCGACGGAGGCGGAGGCGCGAGCGCGGGCGAGCGGGGAGGCGCGGGGCCGGAGGCGGCGGCGGAGGCGCGGGCGCGGGCGAGCGGGGAGGCGCGGGGCCGGAGGCGGCGGCGGAGGCGCGGGCGCGGGCGAGCGGGGAGGCGCGGGCGCTGGCGAGCGGGGAGGCGGCGCGCCGACGGAGGCGGAGGCGCGGGCGCAGCGCGGGCCAGCGTGGCGGCTTTCGCGCTCGCGTGGGCGCCACGTAGGCTCGAGAGTGGCAAAATGTTAATTGCATTGAAGAGGATGGCATTTGGATATATGGCAATGTTAAGGGTGGCAAAAAGTTAAATTTCCCGTTTTTGAGCGCCAGATCGCGTCTCTGGTTTTGCCCCCCAATTTTTAGCGAAATTAGAACAAGGGGAGAGGAGCTGGGAAGGAAAAGGTCACTCGCTCACCTTCTTTGCGGGAAATTTAACTATTTGCCACTCTTATCAATGCCACATATCCAAATGCCACACTCTTCATTGCAATTAATTTTTTGCCACTCTCGAGCCTACGTGGCGCCTAATCACCGCCTAGTCAGCGCCATGTCAGCGCCCGCGCCCCCTCCCCTCCTGCGCCCGCGCGCCTCCCCGCCTGCGCCTCCCCGCCGGCGCCCGCGCCTCCCCGCCGCGCCCGCGCACCTCCCCGCCTGCGCCCTCGCCCGCGCCTCCCCGCCGCGCCCGCGCGCCTCCCCGCCTGCGCCCGCGCCCGTGCCTCCCCGTGTGACGGTGAAGCTGATGGCGAAGTCGGCCGGGGCTGAAGGTCGCCGGAGGGTGGTCGGCAACGTGCAGTGGCGGCGGCGCTGGGAGGAGCTACGGTGGCAGAGGGCTACGGACGAGGAGGTGTTCCGGCGAGGGTGGGATTGTCTTCGTGGTGAGCCGGAGGTGGTGTGGTGGCGACGAATTAGATTTTAATGGCTCGGGGTGGCGAATTGGATGGTCGCCGGAGTTTGGAGCGGTGCTCGGCTCGCCGGCGATTGAGGGCAGTAGAGGTCGATTGCTTTCGGTGGGATGGAGAGGGAGTCGTGGCGGCGCGGCGGGGAGGCACGGGCGCGGGCGCGGCGGGGAGGCGCGGGCACCGACGCGGCGGGGAGGCGCGCGGGCGCAGGCGGGGAGGGGGCGCGGGCGCTGACATGGTGCTGACTAGGCGGTGATTAGGCGCCACGTAGGCTCGAGAGTGGCAAAAAATTAATTGCAATGAAGAGGGTGGCATTTGGATATGTGGCATTGATAAGAGTGGCAAATAGTTAAATTTTCCCCTTCTTTGCTGCTTCTCCTCTGGAAGTAGTAGTGCCGGCTTGGATTTTGCAAATTGCGGGAAAAAAATGATAGAGAGAGGCGACGACTAGAGTACAAATCGATTTCGGTGTCCGGTTTAAATTTGAAAAAGTTTGTAAACCCTAACTAGATTGGTTTTTTTGACCCATGGGTTGGGTTTATTTTTAACCCATGGGTAAATTTCATTTTTGGAAATCAAAATCTGAGTGTGTTCACATAATGACATTTTGGTTATTTTACAAAGTGTTTTTAGAATATCAAGGGTTGTTGTGGCAAGCTAAAGGATGAGGTGCAATTTTTTCATGCCATAATAGTCTTATGCATACTGTATTTGTAACAACTAAAATAGTTTGTGAGACAAAAATCATAATATTACACTGTATAGCATGGAGGCATGCACCGACTTTCTTGATATTTTCCTTTTATTTTCAATTATTTTCGTATCTTGTAGCTCTTTTTTCGCAATGCATGCACTAGTAGTACATTACAATATTACACATAAGCTTCAACTTGTTAATGGCAAAACGGCCACCTTCCTTATTACAACACCGTCACCTCTTTTTACAAGTAGTCATCACTCTTATTACGGTGTCGCTCACACTTTTAACAAATGCTCATTTTGCGCCGCGCTTAATACTTAAAAAAGGAAAGGCATGATTCAACTAGTATAGAAGTCTAAAAATGACATGAATTTAATCGAGTTCAGCTATTCTTAACTCGATCGACATGCAAATGCTATATTGAGCACTATGTCTAAAATTACGATGTCACTACTCACTAACACATTTAATAAGCACCACAATCCTAGTTACAATGTCACCTATTAATAAATAGCCATAATTTTAAGACAGAAGAAGTGGCATCTACACATCGCAAGAACCATCCTGAATCGTGGAGGCAGTTTTTGAGCACAAGATCGCGTCTCTAGTTTTGCCCCCCCCCCCCCCCCCAAAATTTTTCGCGAAATTAGAACAAGGGTAGAGGAGTAGGGAAGGAAAAGGCCGCTTGCTCACCTTCTTTGCTGCTTCTCTGGAAGTAGTAGGGCCGGCTTGGATTTTGTAAATTGCGAAAAAAAATGATAGAGAGAGGCGACGATAGAGTACAAATCAATTTCGGTGTCCGGTTTAAATATGAAAAAGTTTGTAAACCCTAACTAGATTGGTTTTTTTGACCCATGGGTTGGGTTTATTTTTAACCCATGGATAAATTTCATTTTTGGAAATCAAAATCTGAGTGTGTTAAAATAATGACATTTTGGTTATTTTACAAAGTGTTTTTAGAGTATCAAGGGCTGTTGTGGCAAGCTAAAGGATGAGGTGCAATATTTTCACGCCATAACAGTCTTATATGTACTGTATTTGTAATATCTAAAATAGTTTGTGAGACAAAAATCAACAATATTATACCGTATAGTATGGATGCATGCACCGACTTTCTTGATATTTTCCTTTTATTTTCAATTGTTCTCGTATATTGTAGCTCCTTTTTTTTTTGCAATGCATGCACTAGTAGTACATTACAATATTACACATAAGCTTCAACTTATTAATGGCAAAACGGCCACCTTCCTTATTACAACACCGTCACCTCTTTTTACAAGCAGTCATCACTCTTATTATAGTGTTGCTTACACTTTTAACAAATGCTCATTTTGTGCCGCGCCTAATACTTAAAAAAGGAAATGCATGATTCAACTAGTATAGAAGTCTAAAAATGACATGAATTTAATCGAGTTCAACTATTCTTAACTCGATCTACATGGAAATGCTATGTTGAGCACTATGTCTGAAATTACCGATGTCACTAACACATTTAATAAGCATCACAGTTGTAATTACAATGTCGTCCATAAATAAATAGCCATAATTTTAAGACAGTAACGCTTGCCGCCAAAGAGGGTTCTAAACTTTTTTTTTGACAAGGGAATAGGATTGTAGACTGATTATAGATTATCACGAAAACCTAATCCAAGATTTCCACACTTAAATCTTGGACGCAATATGATGACATATTTAAGCTCACTGATTTGTGAACTATTTACATTTCTTTTTGAAAACAACTTTTTTGTTGTCTTTGTAGGAAGAGCCGGCACTCTGCAAGGAACACTGGCTGCCTACCATTTCAAGAGGGGCATAAGGGTAAATCCGTCGTTTGCTCGAGGGCATATCCACTAAAAATCTCGTAACCAACCATCATGCGTCTTGGCGGCTAAGGGCCTGTTTGGTTGCCTGCATCCGGTTGAACCAGGCTGGCCGGATGCAGGGTCTCCTTGTTTGGTTGCCTGGTCGTTGGGTTCAGCCTGGCTCTGCTCATGCAAGATTCCCTCTCCAGCCAGGCTCTGGAGAAACGTGGGAGATGGGCGTTTCTGGGGAGCCAGGCTCGCGGGATGCAGGTGATTAGTCAGTTGATGATGTTATTAGTGTATATTAGTAAATATCAAGTATTATTAACGTGTTTTGAAGAAGTTTAAGATATAATAAGATACGAACATCTCATATAACATATCTTCATAATCATAATCATAATCTTATATTATTTTTATCTCATGCAACATATCTTCGTACAGGCAACCAAACAACATCTCTTCTCAGCCAGGCTCTACTCGTACGTGAACCAAACACGACAGCGTTGCATGCGCTCAACCTGTCCCACGAGAGCCAGGCTCTCAGATACGAGCCAGGCTCTACTTGTACGTGAACCAAACAGGCCCTAAATCAATTTTCGTGGCTTCGGAGGCCAGCAAAACGGTGGGAAATGAACAAGGGAAGTGACACGCAACCGGGCTCTGAGGCCCACACATAGCCAGGCCCATTTTATACACCTAGCCTTACAACTGCAGCCTATGTTTCTCACCAATGGGCCTATAGGGCCCACTAAACTCGATCTCTTTCCTTCCGCCAAGCATGTGTTCTCCAGTCCCGATAGCCGAATTTTTTTGTACGTATAATCCATTTTTTATTCGAAATTATAGAAATATACATACGAGAATTTTTTTTACAGAAATAGGCTCCAGTCGCCTAATGGTTAGGCGACTGCACTCAGGTCCCCGTGAATGTTTTAAATTTTTTCAATTTTGTAGTTTTAAACTGGTAAAAAATTTGATGGAGTTGTAATAAAAGTTTATGTTCATTATATGTTGTAGGTGTGTAAAAAATTTTGGAAATTTTTTTTTAGGAACGATTGACCGTAGAACGATCGATACATACGATGGTAAGTGATATACTGATACAGTATAAACAACTAGTCTCAAAAGATAAAATAGCAAAGTTTTATATAGCTTATATATACTCATTTGAAAGGTTTCGATGAGATCTACAACTTTTCAGTTGAAGCAAAATCCAAATTCCAAAGGGAAGACCAAGAGAAAAGGCAAAAATAGAAACCAAAAACTTGCGACGCAGGTTTAGGTCCAAAGATGGCCGATTTTTGGGGTCTTGGTTTAGGTTTAGGTTCCAGCAAATTTTTTACCAGTTTAAAACTACAAAATTGTCAAAATTAAAAACATTCACGGGGCCTGAGTGCAGTCGCCCAATCATTGGGCGATTGCATGAAAGTCGCTCAATGGGAGGGCGACTGGAGGAAAGTCGCCCAACGGTGGGGCGAACCATTGGGCGACTGGAGCCTATTTTTGTAAAAAAAAATTCCCGCGGGTATATTTCTGTAATTTCAAATAAAAAATGAATTATTCGTACAAAAAATTTCCCGATAGCCAGCCATATTGGGCCTAGCCATGTCAGCCCAAAAGTGTACACACGCATGTTGTGTAATGTACTGAGTTGCTCCGTGAGGGTCAGTAGGCGAAGCAACGCTACCGCAGGGAAAAAAAAAAGGAGAGGTGTCTCCTACTTGTGCTGTGTTGTTTTCTGTGAGTGGGCGGAAAGCAAGCATCAGGAGTACCGTTGGCTTCTTGCACGCTCAAATGTATCCTGCACAGGGTGCAATCGAAACAGATACGAGTGAATATTACTTATCTTATATCTTACTTTATTTTTTTAGAGTAGCAGTCGAACACGGATAATATCGGATACTCATTTTTTTCATTTCATATTTGTCCCATAAGTCTTCGGACAGTCAGTTGGACAAAAATTATCCGTTTCTTTTGAACCCATATACAGAACATTGGACAGTAAGGTGCAATCAAAACGAACATAAAGAGACTAATCACTGGCTATCTATTTATTTATTTTATATTTACTTCATAAGTTTTTGATCGATTAATTGGGTAGAAATTATCCGCCCAATTTACCTCCCTAATCCTGAAATGTATCCTGCCTTTGGAAATAGGGGTGTTTCATAACGTAGCCGTACAACATCACAGCGCAATAAAGCTACTCTTTTTGTGAACACTTATCACTTTCGATCAAGATTTCTTTCAAGATACATGGCACCTTGTGATTCGCAACGTATGTTTTTGCGAAACTACTCCTGTTTACACATCTCTGTCCATAGAGATGGCAACGGGTAAATACTCGTCGGGTATAGTCAAACCATACCCGTACCCGATACCCGCACCCGCACCCGCTACAATACCCGTACCCGCACACGGGTATAGAAACTTACCCATACCCGCACCCGCGCGGGTATTTATACCCGACGGGTAACCCATACCCGAATTGATAAGGGTATATACGGGGCACAGGTATATACGAGTGCGGGTATTTCCATCGGCTTCGTTTCGAATATATATATACGGGCCACAGGTATATGTATCTGTTGCTATATCTAATATACACCCGGCCGGGTATATTTTACCCGCGGGTATGCGGGTACGGGTAGTATACACCCGCACCCGCACCCGCATACCCGATGGGTAGAGATTTTTGCCCATTAGCATACCCGCGGGTGAAGATATCTTTCCATACCCGCCTCCTTATCGGGTAAAACCCATCGGGTACTCGGGTTTCGGGTACCCGTTGCCATCTCTATCTGTCCACTTCATTGCGTCGTTGCTTGTGCTTGAGATGTTACCGAAAGATGTTTGGGTCATATTTTCTTTGATTTGTGATTACATGTGGTTTGGTCAAAATGCCAAAAATTTGGACAAATGGAGGGTAGGTGTAATATCACATATTCACGTCCCATGTTTCTCCACTGTGACTAACATGTGGGCCCTACATTCACAAGCAGTGACACAACACATCAGCCCAATAGACGCCTGTCCCTCCCTCACACACTCAGACTCACCACTCTCAGGTTCCATATCTCACATGGTGTGTGATGTCTTGCGGAGATGAATACCACCCAAGGCCAACTAACAAAGCCAAAGTGCAAGGATTAAGGGTCCATTTGTGTTGACTTTTTTTAATACAAATGCTCAGCTTCTCGAAACAATTTTTTCACTCCTTATGTTCTCATCTTGCTCTGCAGATAAAGGAGAGAGTTGCGGACGCATCACGCACCCTACTCCTCTCGTTCCCATCTCATGCACGTGCTCTCCCTCACTTTCCCACCGCTTGCACTTTCCTTCTAAAAACTAATTCTTTCAGCTATTACTATTTATTTTTAGTTAAAAGCCATTAGCCATAGACAATATCAACAGGCCTTGAGAAAGCAAGCAGCGCTGAAGAACGCAACAGAGAGAGATATTGATGTGGATCACATCGAAGATGTCCCATTTTTCATGGTAGAATAGTAAGCTCGCTAAGATGATTAGCGTGGTTTATGATCTGATGATCCAATGAACAAGTTTCCGACTATGGCTGTTGACTTTTGACTGAAATTGCACTATAGTGGCTGCTACCTTTTTCTTTGTCATTTAATTAAAAAAAGACAAAAACACCATTATATCTTTATGGACAATGCAAAGAAACAAGTGATTTGAGCTGATTTCGAATAGCACTCAAATAAATTTTAGAAATCCACCAATTAATTTTAGAGCCAAGAAAATTTTATTTTAAATTTTAAATTTATAGCAAAGTTTTTGGAAAATCTTAAAATGCAACAAAAAGTTTTTAAATTCAAGAAAATTTAAATTTAATTCAAAATTGGGCCGCTACACTTATTCTCTTATTGTGTGTCAGTCCCATTTCTTGGTGTTGTATCTCATACTACATACGACACTCTATGCAAAAGCCTTTACTTGTTGTAGTGGGGCTCCCACTTTCGAGAAAATAGTAGTTGTTTTTATTACAATACTGACAACACTTTTTTTAAGGAAGCACTATTCCCGTTAGAAATGTGTTGTTTACAATTTTGGCATGTCACCATTTTAAATTGCCACCTAATACGGTGATACCCATGAAAAGAGCCCGGGTTTAAACCCACAACCTCCACAATATGTGCACCAAGTGCCTTACATACTAGTTAAATTATCAACAGATTGATAAAATGATATATGCAACCATGAAAGGTAGCTCTAAGTTGAATTCAAGTCGAATTTCTACATGAAGTTGTGAATAATTCCATATTTTAGTTCACTATTTATGTTCTTGATGTAATATTAGGGTTGCGTTGCCGACTATCAAGCACACAATTTACAAATAAGAAGTAGACATAAGGTATAGTTCCAACATCCTTATGTCAATTTTATTGATTGGTGGGATGTGATGTGTACAAAAAAACAACCTCTATTCCAATTTATATAAACAAAAGGGATATACCATGAGAATAGAATAAACAATATGAGATTAAACTAACCTAACATACCTTATCGGCCTTATACAATGAATTATGTTACAACCCTGCTTTTAATTTTCTTTCTTTTTTGTCTTTGTTGGAGAGCGATGCCACGACGCAACAAAGGGAAACACGTGACTCCGAGCCTCCGAGGCCCACAGCTAGCCTATGGTGACACGGCCCATCTTATATACTAGTCTTAGAACTACGCTACTGATACTATCTTAGCCCAAGTGAACCACTTAAATGGACCGAACTGGTCTATCGGTACCTTTCATGGGACTTACCTACCAAGCATGTACTCCAGGCCCGATAGTCATACTAGGCCTATCCATGGCAACCCAAATGAAATCAGACCCGTTTGCTTGCTCGGCCTAAGTCCATCACATCATGTAATGTTTTTCTCCACGAGACCGCTAGTCTTAGGCCCAATTAAAACGAGGGAAGTAGAGGGATCTCGTTTTTCTCCTCGCTTCCAAGTAGGGCTAACTTGTTTAATTCTACACAAGAGAGAGAGAGAGATGAGATGAGATAACGACTAACAATAGTTTCCGGATTCGCTTAACTATGTAAGAAGTTTGTGAAGTAAGGGCATCTAGTAGTATTATCTTAGCTATCTTTTAACTATATTAAATAAGTAAAATTCTATATGAATGAGAGAGGCGGTGAGGAGAGATAATATACTTCCTGACCTCACCGAACCAACAGCCTCGGTGAGTGTAGTGTAACTGTAGATGTAGACATGTGGTAGTGCAGATGTTGAATCTAGAAGTGTGCTAAAGCTTTGAACAAGTTCACAGTTGGTACTTCACTAGGTTTATCATGTAGAATTGTAGATGTAGTAGTGCAGATGTTGTATATGTTTTTAAGATAGTTTGTTCATGTAAGGAAGGCTGCTTTTTGGATTAACAAGAGTACTTTGCAGTTTGCAGTAGACATTAATCCCCATTTAATTTTCTTTATATTTCACTAGTGAACTCTCTTGACATATGTTGTATATATTATTGTTATTCAATTGTGTTTTTTAATTGTACAATGTTTTATTACAGTCATTGAGCGAGGATGTGGATTAGAAGGAGTTGGCTAATGATGATCACGGTGGTGTACCATCTGATGAGGACTGGGAACATGTTTCGGTGGACTCTTGAAGTTTAAATGGTGCTGAAGAAGCCACTGTGGCATTGACAATAGAAGAGGGTACCGTGTCTCAAAGAATATCAAAGAGGGGGGCAAAAAGGAGGAAAGGATCTCCAAAAGCTACTGGTAGACAGAAACAGAGATTAGATTGTTGGAAGATTTTTAAGGTGGTGAATGTTCCATCGAAGACAAAGAAAGGAGAGGTCGATACAAAGGCAAAGTGTAGGTTCTACTATAAACTCATATCTTACAAACAAAGGGGTGCAACTTCATATATTATGAGGCATATACCAAAGTGCATGCTATATCTAAACAAGGTGGCTAAGATGAAAGCTCAAGCGAAACTCAACTTCGGTCCTGCCATGGGAGGTGAGATGGGTTTACCTTTTGTTTCTACTCCTACGGAATATGATCAAGATGAAACTCGTTAAATTATTGCTAAGATGATAATTGTCCATGAGTATCCCTTTAGGATGGCCGAGCATACTTAGTTTAATATTTTGATGAGGTACTTAAATCCATTATATCAATTCATTGGTAGAAAGACAATAAGAAATAAATGCATCAAGATTTATAAATCAGAGAGGGAAGTTCTTAGGAAGAGTCTCGGAAGTGTCTCACATATTAGTTTAACTTGTGATTTGTGGATCTCTAACCAAAACCTTTGCTATATGTGTTTGGTAGCACATTATATAGATAAAAATTGGGTTATGCAATGACGTATACTGAACTTTATTAAGTTGGATCCTCTACACAGCGGGATTGTCACAGCTCAGGCTGTCTTTGATTACATTGTTGAATGGAAGCTAGAGGATAAGATTATCACACTTACTCTTGATAATGCTTCCTCAAATACTACTGGTGTACGTAGTTTAATGGCCAAGTTTGCTGCTAGAGGATCAGCTTGGTTCATTGCCAAGTATTTTCATGTTTGATGTTATGCTCATATAGTGAATTTGGTTGTTAATAATGGCCTACTACCATTAGAACCTTTGATTAACAAGCTCAGGGAAACAGTAAAGTATATAAAGAACTCTCCATCTCGTATGCACAAATTCTTACAAATATGTTCATCACTTGCTTTGCAAATTGGCCCTAGGTTGAGCCTTGATGTGTCTACACGATGTGTCCACATACAAAATGTTGTCAGTATGCATTACTTATAAGGATGCTTTAGTGTGTTATGCTAACACAGATGCAAATTATCAATGGCAATCATCGGGCCAAGATTGGGTATTATATGAAAAAATTGCACTAATATTGAAGTCATTGTCTAAAGTGACTAGGGCATTTTTTTGGATCAACTTATCCAACGCAAATATTTTTTTATCCTTACATAATTAATGTCAAGATTGCATTAAGAGCTGCAACTACTTCTAGAGATGAGAATTTGAACAAAATGCCTACTGCAATGTTGTATAAGTTTGACAAGTATTGGGAAGAAAAGAACAATGTCATGGTCCTTGCTACTATTCTTGATTCTAGGTTTAAGATGAGGTTCATTAGTTGGTGCTTCAACCAAATGTATGAACCCTCAAAAGCTGCAAAAGAGCTTGATGATGTCAAGGTTGAATTGGAAGATTTGTATTCAAAGTTTGAGATGGATCATCAACACAATTGTCAGACCCAGATTTTGCAATCCGGAATCTACTGTGTTTAACTGCACTATTCCCTGGATCAGTAGATAGTGCACACAGTTACAGTTCTGAATATCAAAGTACATATCATGCGGAAACGTAAATATAATAGTAGACTTACTCATGGGCCGATTAGGCCGAAATCAATAAATTGCAGCAGCGGAAGAACGAAGCACACAGGTGGGACCTTCAGGACATGCCCACAGGCAGCCAACTGGAGGTTCGCGACCTAGTTCTTGACATCTTCATCCTCTTCGCAATCGTGATCCAAAAGTATTATTGAACCGTAGTGATCCGATTCCTGCTTCTGAATTTGCAGCAAAAGCGAGCGTGAGCACTCCGACCCCGTGCTCCGCGAGCCAACACACAGAATGCAATATTTAACATGTATGGCTAATCAAAGGAAGGTTGGGGCTCATTTTATTTTTGCATAGAGTGCTTTTGAATACAATTACTTAAAAATTTCCTGAGACCTAGCATTTCGAACAAAAGCATAATGTTCAAGAATATGCAATAATAATAGCGATCCAGATTCCATCCACCGTTACATGGCATCTGCACCATATAGCAATTCTTTCAACGTTATAGCCGCTTAACTTACCACTGGGACGACACCCAGGACAATTCCAAACTAGGGCCTTACACTGCCCTTCTACTTTTCCAACCCATCATAAAGCATTTTGAAATAGAACTATATCTGGTTAAGTTCCCATGTCTGCCCCTGACCGTGGGCACGGCTATTCGAATAGTTTTAGACTCTGCAGAGTTTGTACACTTTCACCACAACAGACAATCAACTCGTTGCCCCACACGATTCCTTAGATGTGTGGTTGAGCAGACTATCACAGTGACTTTTCAAAGTATCTAGACCCTTTTGTCATCTCACCTTTATGGGAAACTGCCCACTTGCGGTGGGTCCCATCTGTGCGCAGGATGTTTCCCACAGCTACTAGCGTACAGGCTCCACTCCCCTCTGCGCTAGTACGACTAGGAAATTTCACCCTCCACTGGTGTCCCTTCAGGCCCCCTTGCCATAGCATAACCCCTTCACACCCCTACCAGTGAGATGAGACCGGAGTTTCGATAAATTTACTTAGCCAAGTTGTATTTTACAGACTTGTGGTTGTACTGTTTTACATAGGAGGTCGTGACAAGATTCGGTCCTTAGTGGTATCTGGGCGATCTACCACTAACCCATTTTGTGCTTCCACTGCACCACACTCACACCCTCAAACCAATCCGCCCAGATATTTAAGCAAGTTGGGGATTTTGAGGGTATAAAATAGTCATGTCCAAAATATACCAGTCATTCCCATCATGACTGCCCAAACCATTTTCTCATGATTAAAAGCGACAATGATGTCTGGGGCATTTCAGCGCCCCCTGAGTATCTATGCAAAACTAAGCATAGCATATAGCTAGGGACTTATTTTCAAAACATTACTATTATAATTTTGCTAGGGCGACATGGTTCACACATTGAATATTCCAAAGGAGAGGGTAATATTGTTCAAGGTAAACAATGGCATATAACTAGAATATCAAATTTAGCATGTATTTGCATAAAAATAACAGCATGCAATTTGTTAATTTAAAACAAAGTAATTTGCATGAAATGTAGGTTCAACATGATCAAAGTATTGACTCGCCTTGGTCACAGTGGTCTGGTGCTGGATTATCCGGAGTTTCTAGGGCTGCTGCCTCGAACTCTTCCTCTTGAGCCTCATAAGCTAGTTTAATCGTGCGCGAAAATTTGGATAAAAAGAAAACCTCAAATCAACAAAATATCACCAGAAATTCAAATGAACTCCAAAAATTATGATTTTAGTTCCATTGGATAGATCTTGAATTTAAATGAATTTAGAAATTTGTCTCACTCAATTTGGAGTTAATAAGTTATGTCTATTTGAATATTTCAGTTCAGTTAATTCCAAAAATTATTAAATTTCTGACAGTGGGTCCCATATGTCATATTTTAATTTTTATCTTTTTCTTTTATTATTTCTTCTCTGTCTCTATGGCCAGTGGGGCCCATATGTCAGCGGTGGCACCGACAGGCGGGGCCCTAGCATCAGCAACCAGCGCAGACCGCCGGCCACTGACTAGCGGGGCCCAGCTGTCAGCGGAGACAATTAAAAGAAATGCTCGACCGCAACGCGCGGAGCCGGGCTCGAACACGCGCCGCGGGAGCAGGAGGGAGGAAGAGAGAGATGCTTACCCTATAGGGGTAAGTAATCCCCTTGAAGTAGCTCCGGGAGGGAGCCGGGCAGAGGAAGTCGGGGGCGACGGTGGCCGGCGGCGAGGGCTGCCGGAGAGGTCCTAGGGTTGCGTGGAATACAACCCCTGGGCGATGGGGAAGCTGCTGGCGAGGGCGGTGGAGACGGAGGGGCACGGTGGCGGGCCGGCGGCGTGCGACGGCGGCGGTTCAGGGAGGCGGTCGTCGTCGGCGAAGCTCACGCAACGGGAGCCCCGGGGAATGAAGGGGTCAGCTTCGCCTGGCTTTCACGGAGCTCTGGGAGCTTGGAATGGCTTCGGGGCAGCCGGAATCAGAGGCGGCTTTGTCGCCGGCCGTGAGGAAGACGAGAGCGCCGGCGGGGAATTGAGGCTCTACAGTTCAATTGCGGGCAGGGTAAGGGAGAAGAGGGTGCTGCGACGCGTTTAGAACCCTCAGGCAAGGCTTTTATAGACAGGGGAGCGGCGCGCGGCGAGGGCGGCATCTGGCGCTTCTCTGTTCACGCGGGGAAGGGGCAGTGAACGAGATCTTCTCCGGGATTTCGTAGGAGAGAGATGGCGGGAGAGGTGCGTCCCCCCTCCTGTTGGTTCTTTGAATTTGCCCTTGAGGTGAGAGAGGGAGGAAGGGGATTTGCTGCGGCAGAGGCGCAAGCGCGAGGGAGAGCAACGACGCGGGCGCGTGGAGAAGAGAGGGGAAGAAGAGTCTGACGACTCGGGCCCACCGGCCAGCGGGAGAAGGGCGCGAGGGAGCGGGTCCGCTCGCAGAGGGAGAGGCGCGGGTGGAGGCGGGGCCACTCGGCAGTGGGGGCGGACGCGCGCGGGAGATGGCCGCAGAGTGCGCCCGGCTGGGCCGGAGGCGATGGCCGGCCCGGTTTTCCTTTTTCTTTTCTTTTTGTATTTCTTTGATTTTCCTTTTGGGTACCCATGTGTGTGTATGTGTATATATGTACATATATTATTGATATTTACTTCCTTGCTTCCTGAAATTCTATATCCACTATTTTGCTGATATTTATTACCTAAAAGATTATTTTCTTGTTATATTTAATTGTATGCCTACACATATATACATAAATATATTTTTATTTCATTTGCTTCTTAACTATTCATTCCATTATTTGTTTGAAATGAGGTACTATGTTTGGTTACAATTCTCCTTTTTAATTCTTTTTGGATCATCTTTTCAGATTCTTAATTTAGATTTTAACTTTCTACTATTTAAACATGTTTGTTTTCCCTTTGGTCCTTTTGACTTTTTGGAACCTTCATTAAGTTATTCAGAAAAATACCACAAACTCCAAATTCAAATAAAACATATTGTAGAAATAAATTCAAAAAGCTTCACATTTTCAAATTCAAATTTTCAGGATGTTACAACAATAGAATGAGCAACAGAGGTGATGTAACCTCATCTTCAGCTATGGGTACAAGCAGCTCATTATCATCAGTCTCATCTCAGTTTCAGTCATTCTTGCGTTCTACTTCTACCGAGCCTTGAAAGTCAGAGTTGCTCATCTACCTAGATGAAGTGAATGAGAGTTTAGATAACAAGGACTTCAAATTGCTTGCGTGGTGGAATTTGAATGCACATAGATTTTCAGTTGTGTCAAACATGGCTAAGAATTTCTTGACTATACCAACTAGCAATGTATCTTCATAATCAGCTTTCAGTGCTGGAGATAGAGTACTAGATGACTATCAGAGTTCTTTATGTCTGGCTATGGTTCAACATTTAGTGTGTGCCTCTAGCTGGATAAGAGGTGCACATGATAACATGAGACCTCCTATAGTTGTGGTAGGTTCATCTGTACTGCAATATTTGTCTATTTTGTTTTTGCTTATGTCATAGTTAACTTGAATATTATGCATCTTTTCAGGAAAAAGATGAAGATGATGATGTTCAAACCATTCCATTTCCTGAAAGCATCGTAGAGAGCAACTAGTGACTGGTAATGCTTCTAGCCAATCTTATTCTATTCTTTCTGTGTGCCTCAGTTGTTGCATCGCCTCTCCAATGAATATGACTATTACATCACCTTTGTGAAAAGTGATGATGCATACTCCAATCTTATTGACTGAAAGTGATCACTTGCATACAGTCCGCTAGATCACCACTTGCATCAAAAGTGTATGCAAAAAATTACGAGGATGGCAACAAATGGTAGCTAACAGGGGCTTACCAGGGGAAAAGGTGGCACTTTTTTGAATTTTGAGGCTTGTAAGTTGTATGGACTTGATTTGGATCCTGCTTAGCTTTTTTGGCGCTTCCTACTCAGCTTTTAGCCTTTTAGTTCATCCTGGAGCTTCTTCTAATCCTACAGCCTGTAGGTATATTCAAGTATTAGGAATGTATTGTACGAAGGAAAAACAAATGGCTTATGGAGTGTACAAATGTCATGCAAGGGCGTGGTACCCTTGATCTCTTCTTCTCTTGCTCTTTCTCCTAGTTGTATGGCGTATGGAAAAACAGATGCTGCATCAATGCCGTAAGGGCTCGCCGTTGCCCGTGAGACGGCTCGAGCCGTATTTCGAGTCGAGGTGAGCCGCTCTCTCCTAGCTCGTTTCTGAAATGAGCCAAGCTGAGCCGAGCCTCTTGTTCACACGAGCCGAATCGAGCTTGGCTCGAGCCGGCTCAGCTCGTTTCCACCTCTACGTGCCACGCGTGGAAGAGAAGACCCATTTCCCGCTCGATTGACATCTCTATTCGTATATATGAGTATGACTCAGTAGAAATTTTATAAGATCATAACTCTCGAACTCCACATATTTAGATATATGCTAAAGAAGCACACCCTCATGTGGGTACATGTGGTGGGCGTGCGTGATGATGGTGTAGAGTAGTTCGAGCTGGAGGTTGCGCATATAATCACGGCCCACCGAATTATCTTTGCTTGTACCGACCCAGCTTGATATAACGGGCTAGGCCCAGTAGCCCCACCGGTTTTCTAGCCCATTAGCCATGGCAGCCCAGCCCAAAGGAAACCGCTTCATCGTTCACTCTCGTCAAGTTGGGCCTTGCCTGCCTCTCGAGTCGAGAAGAGGACGAGCAGGAGGCAGCAGACACAATTGATGGGGCCCTGCCCTACATGATCTCTGTACGGGCGTGCCGTCGATCGCGTGCGTGCTTGATCTGAAGAAACCCAGCAGCAGCAATGCGATGCAGGCTGTCGCCGATCCACGGCCGCAGACTAATTAATTGGCGCGTCAATATCGATCCCATGCCGTGCGGATCGCTGGCTCGATCTGCTATCTGTATTGTAAGCTCACTTGCAGTACGTGTGTGTGTCTCTCTCTCTACATTTGAAGTCGAACAAATAGCCCAGTTCGTTCTTGTATTAACTCAAATGTACTGCGAGAAAATAAAGGATCGAATGCATGCATGGATAAATCATATCACGAGATAGATTATCCGGCCGGCCAGGCCCTACTATGTACCGTACCATAGATATATAGAAATTTCCTCTGGTGTTAAAAGCTTATAGTATCCATTACTGCAGTACTAGTATTTACGAGTTTCTACTCGTACGTACCTACGCACTAGCTCCAGGATCGATCGAGTTCTGGGACGAGATAGACAAGTCAACCGGGCCGTACGTCTACCGAATTCAATTCAAAATGTGTTGTGCATGGAGATATTTCATTCCCGTACGTAGGCCGTGAATGCATGCATGCTGCCTTGATCCATCGGACGATCATACCGACGCGCGCCGGACGGCCGGCTAGTGTAATGTCAACCCGGCCGGCATTTCACGCGGTGCATGCAGGCGCACGCACGTACTGATCGACGAGCTTAAGGTAGTACTGCTCCTTCATTCCCTTCATTCATGGCAGATTTTTTTTTTTAAAAAAAAAAAGCACTACCGGCCAGTACGTACATACAGATTCAAATCCAAACTATACCATCGCAAAGATGTATATATATCTTTACAGGTACGCACGTACATTGCATTACTGCAACAAGCTAGCTAGCTCCTACGTACTGTGTACCGTGGCACTGCGATCGAGGCACGACACGAGCGATGATACATGACCGTCCCATGCATGGCGCGCGGGCGCGGGGCGCGTACGTACTTGGCTCCGGCAGATCCGCTCGTCGCCGGCCGGCCCGGCCGTAGCCCGTAGCCAGCTGCTCGCACGTACGGTGCGTGCGGGGGTACGTAGCTAGAGCAATAATAATGAATTGAAGCAAGACGACGGCAATGGCGGCAGCAGCAGCAGCTAGCTCTACCTGCATGCATGGACGTACCTACGTACTCCAGTCTCCAGTAGTATCGATGTGCGCTCCTGGATCGATGTACATACGTATTCCATCAGTCTGCCTAGTGTTAAGTAGGGGACGCACGGGCGTGTGCATGCATACGGCCACGTGGCGGAGGCGCAGGCGCATTTAAAGCTTCGCCTGCGCGCGCTATGCTATGGAAGACTGGGATTGAGAGGAGAATAGTTGCGATCGATGCGTATATGGTGTATGTATGTGACATATGGCTGCAGCACCGCAGCAGGGTGCATGGCGTGGCTGCGCTCCTCGATGGACCTACCTGCGTCTCTGCGCCTGCGCCTGCCAGCAACAGTGGCGGAGCGGTCCCGCCGCGCGCCTGTCCGTATTCAGATCTGCTACCGGCGTCTGCCTCCAAAATGTACATGTACAGCAACCGGTATCCTCTGTCCACATGCATCTCGTCGGCGCAGCAGCGAGGGAAGGTGAATGCACAGTTTGGAACGGGAGGATTTTAGTAAATTTCGTAAAATCTTAGGTTTTCGAAGCAAAGATAATACAATTGTAGGTTTTTACAAATTTCTTCGAGGCACCATATGTTTTTGGGCAAAAAATTTAAGAAACCCTAAATTTACTCTACCCATTCCATCCAACAGAATATAACAAGTGGGATCATCTGTTTGTCAACCTAACAAATTGGTCCCATATGTTAGCCCCCTTTCTTCCCTCTCTCCTCTCTGTCCCTCCCATCCTCTATCCTACAACTGGGTTTGACACACGGTGGGCAAAAGGAGGGGAGAAATTCCCAGAAATGGTATATCGTTCCTTGCTGAATCAATGGGATAGCTTAAAAACGTCTGATCCATTGCAATGGATAGTCGAGATCATTTGCTTCCTCCCAATCGCTATCCACCTTTCAATCCTTATCGGCTTATCTATCCCCTAAGCCATCCCCTTCCACTCATTTTCCTTTCAACAAACTAACTCTCTGCTTGCTCTCTACCTCCCTACTCTCTTCTATCCCAAAATCCCAATCTACTCATGAGCCCGACCTCGAGGCCATAGAGTTGGTTGGCATGGGCGTACTAGTCGATGCAGAAGGGAGTGGCTGCGATAAGGGTAGCTACTGGTAGGCGAGGTGGCACAACAACAATGGGATCAGCCAAGGCAACGCAATAGCGAGTGAATGGTGGCATTTGGGAGCAACAGTGGTTGCAGGCATGGTCGGGGCAGCTTGCAGTGGCGTAGGGCCGGTGATGTAGCTGGTTCACGGCACAACAAGCCAATAGGAGTTGAGATGTTCTCCAGTGGTATTAGATTGATGCACACTGTCACGAATCCCAAGCCTACTTTGGGTGACGTCGTTGTTTCCTAGCCTTAATTTGTGATTTTTTTTTTAAATTTGTGGAAATTTTGCAATGTCTCTTGTAACTTTATTCTGATTTTTTTTATTTTGCAGCGTTTTCGGCCTGAGTTCGAGACTGTGCGGGCTTAGCTCCTGACTCGTCACCTACGCCTAAGCTTAGTGGATGCTCTCACGGCTGTGCGTGCTGAGGAGACTCGTCTCTGTGGCGTAGCCCAGATGCAGGTTGTCTTGTCCGCCTCGGCACCTGTTTCTTCAGCACCAGTTGAGATCCCTTCCTCAGCTCCTAGCGCCTCTTTCGTTGCTGCTTCTACTACGGGTCTCCACTACACCTACTGCCGACATGATGGTCACAGGTATCTGGACTGCTACAAGCAAAGGAGGGACCAGGGTCACCGGGTGGACGTTCCTCAAAAGGCTCTGGCGGTTCCTCCTCCCCAGGTGCTGGTGTCTCTCGCCAGGGCTCCTCCGGTGATGCCGCACAATAGCTACTCTTGCTTCTCCAGTGCCTCGGTGTTGGCCCATCCTTATACTCCTCAAGTTCATCTCGTGTGGCCCTTGCTTCTCAGCAGTCCTCCACGCCTCAGCCTCCTCCCTCATTAGGTATCTTGTCCCCGTGGGTCTTAGACTCTGGTGCTTCTTTTCACATGATGCTAGATTTCACACACCTTACTTCCATGCAGCCCACAATTTTCCCTCCACTGTTTAAACTGTAGATGGTACCTCTCTATCTGTTGTAGGTCAAGGCACGCTTTCTACCTCCTCCTTTTGTGTTCCTACAATCTATCATGTTCCTCAACTTACCATGCAGCTTATGTCATGGTCAAATCACTGATCATGACTATCATGTTGTTCTTAAGTCTGACTCTTGTTCTATTCAGGATCGCCACACGAGAACTGCTTGGTACTGGCCCTTGCCGCCGTGATTCGAAGTGTCTTTGGGAAATAGACTAGCTTCATCTGCCTTCCGCTGTCTCTACCAGCCAATCAGCCACCACCACTCCCTCTAGTCTTGCTGCGTTATCCACTACCTCCTTCGCTTAGTGGCACCATCGTCTCGGTCATCTTTGTGGATCATGTCTTTTGTCACTCGTCGGTCGTGGTGTTCTTAGGTCTGTTTCTAGAGACATCTCTCTACATTGTATGAGTTGCAAGCTTGGCAAGCTACAACTCCTCTATCTCTATAGTGATTCTATTTCTAGTCGTTCTTTTGATCTTGTACACTCTGATATTTGGGGTCCAGGTGTCATCGTTATTATGTGATTTTTATTGATGATTATTCTTGTTATAGTTGGCTCTATTTTATGTCCTCTCACAGTCAGGTTCTTTTTATTTATCAAAGGTTCACCACTATGGTTCGCAGTCAGTTCGATTTGGCTATTCATGTGTTTAATGCTGACTCTGCTGACGAGTATCTCTCTGCCGCCTTTCCCCAGTACTCTTGTCCTAGTGCTCATACTCAGAACGGTGTTTCTGAGCGTAAGCATTGTCACTTACTTGAGACCGCTCGAGCTCTCATGCTTGCTTCTTCTGTTCCCCCTCACTTTTGGGTTGAGACTATCTCCACTGCTGCTTTTCTTATCAACATGCAGCCTTCCACCACCCTTCAGGGTTCTACTCCTGTTAAACATCTTTTTGGTCGATCCCCAGAGTACGGTCACCTCCGTACTTTTGGTTGTGTATGTTTCGTCCTTTTTCCACCTCATGAGCGCACTAAGCTGACTGCTTAGTCAGTTGAGTGTGTTTTCCTTGGCTATAGTCTTGAGCATAAGGGTTATCGCTGCTACGACCATGTTGCTCATCGAATGAGGATTTCTCGGGACGTCATTTTCGACGAGTCCCGACCTTACTACCCTCGTTCTCCCACAGTCAGGTCTAATACTCTTGTTGAGTCGATCTCCTTTCTGACTTTTCCTCACTCTCCACCTACTTCCACTACTACTTCGCCTCATCCACCTCCTTCGTCTCCCTCTCCTCCGGCTGCTCCTCTTCCACCTCCGTTGGAGGCTCCTTCCCACTTTTTTGTTGAGGTTTCACCTTTTCCTCTGCACTACTCTCGTCGTCCTCGGCCTCCTCCCTCTCCAGTTGGCTCTCCCTCCTTGCTGGGACCTATTCCCAGTTCTTTTTCTCCGTCCTTGTCGAATCTTGCTCCACCCTCTCCTCCCAGATACGATCTTCATGATTACCACACTGTCAGGTAGCCTGAGCACTATGGCTTTGCAGCCGCTGTCTCTTCTGAGCCTCTAACTTATCGTGAGGCTACTACTCATCCTAAGTGACAGCTTGCCATGTCTGAGTAGATTGCCGTTTTGGAGCATACTGGCACTTAGGATCTTGTACCCTTAATCGCATGTGTCACTCCCATCACGTGCAAGTGGGTATACAAGAGCAAGACCCGCTCGGATGGTTCCCTTGAGTGCTACAAGGCTCCTCTTGTGGCACGTGGTTTTCAGCAAGAGCATAATCGTGACTACGATGAGACCTTTGCTCTTGTCGCTCACATAACCACTATTTGCACTCTCCTTGCTATGGCCTCTGTTCAACAGTGGCACATCTCTCAGTTGGACGTTAAGAATGCCTTTCTCCATGGCGAGCTGCGTGAGGAGGTCTACATGCAGCCGCCCCTGGGTATTCTATCGCCTTCGTCGCTTTCTTTATGGGTTAAAACAAATCCCTTGTGCTTGGTTTACCTGGTTCTCCTCTGTCATCACTGCAATCAGCTTCTCCGCCAGTGATCATAACCCTGCTCTTTTTGTTCACACCTCCCCTCGGGGTCGGACTCTCCTCCTTCTATATGTCGATGATATGATCATCACTGATGATGACTCTCAATACATTGCCTTTGTGAAGAAGCGTCTCCATGAGCAATTCTTGATGTCTAATTTGGGTCCTCTTCATTATTTTCTTAGAATTGAGACCACTTCCACTCCTGAGGGCTATTATCTCTCCCAAGAGTGTTACATTTAGGATATCCTTACTCGCGCTTGTCTCACTGACCAGCGCGTGGTGGGTACTCCTATGGAGCTTGGTGCTCAACTTTAGACTATCGATGGCGAGCCTCTTTAGTATCTCTCCCGCTATCGCCATCTTGTTAGGAGCCTTGTCTACCTTGGCATCACTCGTCCTGACATCTCTCACCTAGTTCACATCCTGAGTCAGTTTGTCTCTGCTTCCACTTAGCTCCACTATAGTCACATTCTTCGTGTTCTGCAATATCTTTGCGGGACCATCACTCGTCGCCTCTTCTTTCCTTGCTCCAGTTCTTTGCAGCTTTAGGCATACTCTGATGCGACTTGGGCTTATGATCCTTCTGATCGCCGGTCTCTTTCTACCTATTATGTTTTCCTTGATTCCTCCTTGATTGCATGGAAGATCAAGAAGCAGACTATCGTTATCCGTTCGAGCGCTGAGGCTGAGTTGAGAGCCATGGCATCGTTGATAGTTGAGATCACCTGGCTTCAGTGGCTACTTGAGGATTTCAGTGTTTCTATCACTGCACTGACTCCTCTCTTATCAGATAATACTAGCGCGATCAGCATTGCTCGAGATCCCGTAAAGCATGAGCTCACTAAGCACATTGGAGTGGATGCTTCATACATACGATCACAGGTGCAAGACAAAGTTATTACTCTTCAGTATATGCCTTCGGAGTCTCAGTTAGCATATTTCTTCTCCAAGCCACAGACTAGAGCTCAGCATGGGTTCTATCTCTCCAAACTCAGAGTTGTTGATCCACAATTAGTTTGAGGGGGTGTTAAATATGTGTATAGCCTAGATGTCTCTTTGCATATTGTACATAGGTATATATTAGTCTGTTGGGTCTCTTTGAAATGTTAAGCTTTATTGTGACAATTTCAACCTGCAAAGGGATGAATCAGATGGCTGACTCTTCTGTGTGTCTTCTTCGCGGCTGTCTAGCTCTCTGTGACTGTCTGTCAATGCCTAGCTAGGACGATTCAATCAATTCAGATTCTGAAGAGGAGAGAAATGAGACACATTACATTTCACCATCCATAATTCATGTTTGTTTGGTTGGTCTTGACCCTAAAACTTCAAGTAAAAATTCACATATACTCCACCATGCATAGTACTAGTAGCTTAGCTAGTGCTGTTCCCATTTGTGAGACAGCATGCTAGCTCTGGTTGCTGTTACAAGTAGTTTGGTCAAAGATGGTACTGGTATGTTTAGTTCGTGTTTCCCTACAATCCCTAGCTAATGCCGTTGGATGATTGGTCGTCGTTTGTTTGCTACGAAATTTATAGGGTTGAGGAATCTCCGAACCGCCTAAATTGGGGGGAGGCAATTGACCGAAATATATGCTCCCTCGAGCTACCAAAACCAAACATGTCTTGCCTTCTTTATGCTAGCTCCCTCTCTCCCAGGAATTCTTTAACCTTACCTGCACAAGTCACGTACCAAACATGCAATTGCAAACTCTTAGCTTAATCACTTAGTACATAAATTAATTAACCCCTTTGCTGGTTTAGCTGGCTAGTTGTGGACAATGCTAGCCATAGGCCGGTGTACCACTTAATTAGGAGTAATAATTACTGGATCAAAATGGCAACGAGTATAATGTGTGTAGACAGAAAGTTGTGTTAATTGTATAGGTGTGCTGGCATCTCGTTTGAATCTAGTAGTTGGAGTTGCACAAATGTAGGCCATTTTTCTCCTTTTGCTCCAAAGGTGCAGTGCATTTGTTTGGAGTAGGTGCTGACTGCTGCCTCGCTATGAGTTTGAAGAGGACTCCCAAGAAAAAGGTCCCCCAATGCCACAGAGAGAGAGAGAGAGAGAGAGAGAGAGAGAGAGAGGAGCTAATATGCAGCCAATCAAAGGGAAAGCTAGTGAGAGGAGTAGGTCAAGGGGCCGTGCCAACCGGCTGCTCGCTACGGATTCCAACTGCAGCTTCTGACTGTTCATTAAAATTATTCAGTTATTCGATTTTTCTAAGTCACTCAATTAAAAAAAATAAGAAAAAAATAAAAAAACATTGTTAAATATCCACAGATAATACAAAGAAAAAATAGAAAAAAATAAAAGCAAAAACAAAAGGCTAAAATTAAAAGTCGATGCGTTGCAAGCGGCTTCTAAATTACTTGAAGTGAGGCGTGATGATTTTTTTTTTCTTTCTACCCCCTCTCAATATCTGTGCGCCTTTTTGGCTGTGAACCAGTGATGTGAACCAGAACCAGTGATAGGAAGAGGGGCTGGCTTGAGTTGAGGGGGGACGGCTGCACAAATCAAATGCTGAATGCTTCCTGACCTAAATGGTCCAACTCTCCCCCATCTTTTTAGGTGGCCCGTCTCTGTTCGCCACACATGATAAAAAGGCCAAGGGAGCAATGAGGTGAGTAGTGGAGGCCGGGCCCCCTCACTCCCAAGCTAAGCTATAACCAAACCTTTCCCCCTCTTCCCCCATCTCTATCTCCATCTGCATCTCCACGTCCCCAATCCCTTTCTTGGTATTATTACTGCCATTGCATTGCATGACCTTGTGCATGGAATCAAAGTTCATGGAGAACTGATCAGAGAGAGAGAGAGAGAGAGAGCAATCTGTCCTACGATTGAGGATCTTGACAGGGCTAGGCTAACGTGTTGTGTTGCACTGTACTTCGCATTGGTTGACCCCTGTTCAGGACAAGCAATGTTTTGCAACGTCGGCACTGGTCGATTAATTCCACATGGGAGAGCTCAATTAACTAATGATCGTTATTAGCTCGTGTGTTACATTATTTTAGAGACAACTGATCAGAAGTGGATAGCATCCATCTGTCCTGTAACTGTGTAACACAGCACGCCCAAGCTTCCCCGGGATCACTTTTTTCGAGTCCTAATATATACTTTTTTCTGAAAGATGTGTGTGCCCTAATAGTGTTGTCATCCACTGTGTAATGGTGCCTTTCATCTTTATTATCCCCAAGGATTAGGATTTAACGTCTTTTAGTTTAATTTGTGGAGTACTTGGTCTCGTCTTATCCAGTTATTTTCAAGCCAGCGCTTTTGACTACATCTGGGATAAAAAAAAACTAAAATATCAAATGTAGAAGTGATGTGATTTGTTTGTGGGTCACTTAACAATAGAAGGAAGATTAAAATTAGTCTCCCTTCTCTTCGGTGTCGCCTCCTGTTACTTTCACACACTAGCTATTATCTTTTGGACATCACATCATGCCATGAGAGTAAGCCTAACTTTGGAGAGGGAAAACATTACATTATAATTCTTTGCAGTAGTAAGCTAGGCTAGCTAGTTTATTGCAAGTTAGGTAATTGAAGGAACATTCTTAGCTCTATTATAGTGGAACGGTAATGCAAGTAATCTATTATATATAAACGCGTGTCATATTTGGAGGGGAATGCCCGCTCAAAGTATGCTTTACATCTCTATCACTTGGACATTAAGACACGTATTTAATCCAACCTCTCCTCATGACGTGTTCTTTAATGCTAGCTATCGAACGGGTTCCATTAACCCAACATGAGCATTAAAAATCCGATGTAGGACTTGAATAATTCTTGGAGTACATATATACTAACTACACTACTTAGGACTTAGCAGGTTACTATATCTAAGTAGATTTTCTTTGGAAGCCAAGATAGGTTCAATAATCAATTTTGTAGGAAGTGCTACTACGCACTAGCTAGCTAGCTAGTAATATTACTAGCACAAAATGGTTAAAGAGCTAGGCATTGGTCTTGGATCTAGTAGATGTCTTGATTGCGGATCATTGTGTAGGAGCCTGGTATCCTCATGGATGCATGCGAAAGCAACAAGTATGTAGTATATGGGGGGTTTAGGGATTAAGAAGATGATAAATAACTAATTAAAAGGGCTTTCTTGGAAGTGAGGTCCCTAACTTTAGCATCAACCTCTTAAAGGCAAAGGGGGTGGGCTAATTGATAATTATATCAGTGGGCAAAGACACATAGTATTAGCTAAACCTAAGCATCATGAAAAGGCAATGCCCGAGTTTTGTTATGTTAAAGCATAGGGTTTCCTTGCTTTAGTGTTGCTTCCTCCTCAAATTTGGTTCCGACACATCCAACCACCAGGCCCTACAGAAAGAAAAGGCCCCAAACACAACTTCTCATATGGAGGAGAAAAGAATGGATGTTGGGGATCAATGTTGTGGCCTAACAATACGGATCATCAATTAATTGGAGATACATTAGTTTAGCTTAGCGGGAATAAAGCAGCTCTAGCCTTAAAATGGAGGTATATATACTCAAAGTCGAGACAAGAAACGATAAAAATGCAGCGTTGTTCCAAGGCTAATATTGTAGCCGCTTTCTTGGTTTGCAGTAACATATAGGAAAACTGTAGGCAGAGACTGTAATAAGAAATTTCGGTAAAATAACATTTATTCGGGGATAGTGCGAGTTGAAAAATAGCGTGATTTACTCAAATGAAATATAACTTACCGGCATATAATTAAGCGAAGGCATAAAGAATTCTACTAGATCTTATTCCGGAAAACTTTTCGAGGCAGAGAGTGTTTTCACTACTTCAAATTAATTAATGTTCCTGAACTTTTTTATCATCCTCTAGAAGCATTTTAGTTCAGAGCTTAAAAGCAAATTATGCCAATGCTTAGCAATGGACATCGCCATCAGTGGTAAAGCGGCATGCACTGCATCCATGTTAAAGGAAGCTAAATACTCACAACGATCAAGCACAGGTACAACATCAGCAAATTGGTGGATTCTTGCGTCATGTGGAACAATTAACATCATTGGTCTCGCTCATAATTAAATGCCTTGCAAGGAACTCATTCATCACTGCAATTGGCAGGAAAGAAACAAAGAAGCAACCATGGATGGATGCTGGGGGCATGAAGGGCATGTTCATATTGGTTACGGGCTTATGGCTGATGTTTTTAGTTGAAGATGAATAATAGTGGCCGAAAGAAATAGCTTTTAGAAGAAGATGATAAGCGATGGGAAAGTGAGTGAGAGAGATACGTATGCAAGACAAACGAGAGGAGTAGAGTATATGATGCGTCTGTGACCTCTACCTTATCCCAGGGAGAGATAGGAGCGAGAGGAGTAAGAAAGCTTGGAAAACCGATTGTTCATATTGACTTCTTCAAACAGAAAATGAAAGCAAAAACCAACATAAATAGTTCTAAGGATAGTTTGTCAGGGTTCTTTTCTTGTTGTTCTCTCCCCCAACGCATGCATGCCATCCGAATTATCTATCCATTTGTTTGATTCACATTCGTTGGAACAAAAGAAGATGAAAAAGAAGCATACTAAAGCCTCATCTAAAACGTCCACTTGGAGGAGAGTAAGATAAGCACTGCTCTGTCCCTTTCGACCGACCTCGAAGCCACAGGGAGGGCCACAGGGTCGGGCGGCGCAGCGGATCGGCGAATCCATCTGGGGCGGAGGCACCACGCGTCACGAGACGAGTGGGCGGCGAGCGCCCGTGGGGATCCCACGTGGAGGCATCTGCAGCCGTCCAGGGTGGTCGCTGTCGTCGGCTGGGATGAGAGGGATGAGCTAATCATCAAGCAGGCCCATCATCCAATTCACCCCCTCCCCCAGCATTTGTGTCAAACCCAAAAAAGAGATATTTTGGAAAGGGGAGCAGAATTATGCATATGGGATGGGAGCAAAGGGTATAATTTTATTCAGCTTATGACTTATATTTTTTTTTCTCTAATAAATAAACGGAACGATTTCTCTATTATCATTTCGAAGCGATTTATTAGAATATTCTTTTAGAAGCAGTTTATTAACTTCCGATTCGTTCGAACAGGCATTCGCAATAAGGCCAAAAATTATAAACCACGACCCAAAAAAATAAACCCAAGGTTGTTGACCGTGAGTGATGATGCGTCAGGTTCATGGTAGTAAGAAGAAGCCATGTGATAATGATTTCCAGTAATTGAAATCACTAGTACTACTTCTGCTTTTCTTTCAGCAACAAAAAATCACTTGTTCAGTTGTTCTGGGAAAGCAAACACGTGGTGATTTGTAATATACTCATGAAGATCAAGATTTTCACAGTTACTTACGTATCTGGCTTAAAATTATTAAAACAGTTCAAATTGTGCCTTCTCCAGATCAAATCTGATCCATCCATTGACAACTTACATGAGAGTTCGCATGGCACAATCATGTACTCCTACAGTTTGCAGCAGTTAATTAATTACCTTATCCAATAAAAACTGGAATCGTAAGCTGCACCCATGTGGGCTACTGGGCGTGGGTGTAAGGGCATCTTCAATGGTTATAGCTAGCAACTAACTATAAGAGCAAGTTTAATAGTATAGATAGCTGCTACCTCCAATACATTTCCATGTTATCAAAAGGTAAGATGCAGCCAACTCATACAATAAGCTGGCTATAAGTTATCTCTACAAGAGCTCTCAATCATTTAATACATACATGGGTATTGGTCATTTAATACATGCATGGTATAGCAGTTAGTTCTATTGGTATATGTATGGATAACACATCTTTTCCTGTGCTATAGCCTGACTCTTGCATGGGAGCCGGCTTGGCTCTCTCTCCTTTTCTCTCCCCTCCACATAGGACTATACTGACATGGATTCCCTTATAGCTAGCACAGTCAGCCTTATTAAACTTGCTCTAAGACTTCCACATCATCTATATAGTACACACTAAAGTTAGCATTCTAAAGAACTATCTATAAGGATAGCTATTTGATGCTTACATGCACACACAGAATTTATGGAGGCTGCCTCGTTTGGCGCTATAGACTATCTCTAGAGCTGTAGAGAGCTGCGTTCTCTTTCTTCATTTAATATCTTCCACGTAGGACAGTTGATGACATGGACTCTCTTGTAGATAGCTGCTATAGACCCATTAGGGCATGTACAATGGGTCTCTTCAAGCCGTCTCCATCTCAATACTTTTTGCAAAATACCCCTTGCATGGTCAAGAGACGGCCTCCGCGTCTCTTCACGAAGAGACGGTGAGCAGCTGTCTCTACGCTGAAGTCGAGGCTTAAAGACAGACAAAGAAGACGTTGTATGAGTTGGAGACTCCAAGTTCATCTTAACCACATGCAAAATATTAAATTACTTAAAGACACTAAAATAAATACTCCATTGTATGAACCGTCTTTTCACTGTCTCTATATCATATTTCAGCATCTTATAGACGGACTCCTGTCTCTCCATTGTATATGCCCTTAGAGATGCCCTAAGGCCAATCTCAGTGGGGTTTCATGGAGTTTTATGGGCATTAAATACGCTGACATGGCACTGTATTAATGAAGAGAGAGATGATAAAAGTTTCATGGGAGTAGAGAGAGTTTCATAGGGATGAAACTCTTCTGCACTGTTTTTAAAATATAGGTATATTGGAAACTGGGACATGAAACCTTCACTGAGACTGGCTTAAGCAGACTGAGTGATTTTTTCACACACCCCCGAAAGAAAAGAACGAAAAAAAAGACATGAGTGCCAAATCAGGCTGGAAAAATCTAACCGTCCCGAGTTGAAGTCACCGGGATGCATGGAATATGCACGAGCGCACCAACCAAATCTGTCCCTTCACTCTGCCGTGGACGATCCAACGGTTAGATCGATGGCAACGATCTATCCACAGTGCATCACCACTTTGCTGTACGCGTCATGTCACAACACAAAGGATGAAGCTTTTTTTTAGCCCCTTTTTTCTCCCTCTTCATCAGGCACGCACATCCAGAGAAAAGAGGGGGGAGAGAGAGAGAGAGAGAGCAGCCAGAAGAACAACACATGTCATGTTGTACAAGTGCTGAAAACGACCACTCCATACAACATGCAAGCCATCTTCGAGGGAAAAGGAGCACATCACAGCATGCACCGTACTCCTCCTCCTCCTCCCTGGCGTCGTGAAGTTACGCGTATGCCCCTGCAGGGAGCACCCTACTGTTGCACGCATGACGCATCGCTGCCTTTCTTGTCCTTTTGCCTTCCATCCGAGGAAACCACAATGGCCAGATGCACGTGAGAAACATCTTTTCCCAGGTTCGGGTGTAAAGCAGAACCTCGCGGCCCGATCAATTCGGCTTGAGCTTCTGACTTCTGATTTATTTTACACTATTTATAAATTTCGTTTTTTTCTGAACTTTTGACTTTTTGTTGAGTTTTTTTGCCGGTTCTTTTTTTCCCGTATTCGTTTGTATTATACGTAATGGGCTAACATATTTTTTATATTTTTAATTTTTTAAAATTTAATTATGCTAAATAAGCCTCTGTCAGCTACAGTGCTTTTTTCAACCAGCTACAGTGTTTTCAGCCATAAGCCACGAGCTTTTCAGCAGAACCGATCACCACCTAAATCTAGATTTCCCGTGTTCCAAAATGGGGTCATAAATTTCGCTGTAAGTTATATTTATAAGTGGTATTTCTAGTATTATAGTATGTTGTTTATAACTAGCATGTTTGTCCGTGTTATTGTACGGCTAGATATTATGACATAATGGTCTTTGATATACAATTCTACCGTTTATAATTGAAATATAATTGTATTTACTATATGACTCTAATATACATATATGATTAATCTCTATCGTTATAATTTAGCCCTACCAAAATAAGTAGTGGAGATCTTCTCTTTTTCTCGATTAATATGAGAATTTCTAGAGTTTTTTCTTATTTGGATTATTGTAGCATTTTTTGCTCTCAAAATAAAGAAAGTGTATTGAATCTTACGGGTTATTTTTATTTATATATATTTACTTGTACAATTGTACTGAGATAAGTGCTCCGTCTGACTACGATCTTAAAAGAAAGATAAGGTTAACTGCGTCGTTACTCAACGGATTGTGATTCAGCTCTGAAACTACGCCATGACGTGGATGTGGCATTGACTTTATGTTTCGAATTAATCAAATTAAGAGGCAGGTAAGAAACGCGTGGATTGGGACCCTTCTAAGGTGCCGTTCGATTGGACTGAAAAATAATAATTTATAGCTGAAATTATACTATATCTGATTGAAGATAACTTATTTGACGTAATTAAATTTAAAAATTAAAAAAATAGAAAAAATATGTTAGCTCATCATGGACAACGCAAACGAATATAGGAAAAAAAGAACTAGCAAAAAAGCTAAAAACCCAAAAGTTCAAAAAAAGACGAATTTTATGAATAGTGAAAAAAAATCTAGAAACCAAAAGCTCGAGCCGAAATGAGCGGGGAAGTTCAAAGAGATTAACAGGGCAAGATAAGGTGACAATGCAGTTCAAAAAAAAGATAAGGTGACAATGATTTGAAGGGAGTTTGCTACCTTCTGAGCTACTTGAATTATTGTAGTTTAAATGTATTCCAAGCCAATAAAGAAAGGAGCTTAGTATTCGTCCAACGTATGCCCATGAACTACAAGCGGTTCGTACGATCAAAGAATTTGACGTGCATGGTATTGAACGATCTCCAATTTTAAATAAACATGAACCTAGTCGGCTGTCTTTAACGTATGTTCGTTCCCAGTGTTAATCTTGCCCATCCTTGAATGTTCCTTAAATTTTGATCTGCTCTTTTAATTTAACTAGTAGAATTATTCACGTATATACGCCACTAGATATTATGATACAGTTACCTTTGATATATAACTCTACTTCCGATAATTAAAATATAATTGTATTTATTATATAACTATAATATCTATATATGATTAATCTACACTATTATAATTTAATCCTCCAAAATAAGTGATGAAGATCATTACTTTTTCCTTTTGATTAATGTGAGAATTTTTAGAATTTTTTTTAAAAAATATTGTGGGATGTTTTTGCCTTCAAAACGAAGAATATATCACCCGTCGTAACCTGCCCGGCAGGCTCCCGATCACGACCAATGTGGTCGTAAATGACTCGACTGACTTCCGATTACGCACAGAGTAGTCGTAAATGATCCGAGTGACTTCTGGCCACGACCAGAGTGGTCGTAAACCACTCGAAAACGTGCGATCACGGCCAATCGTGGTCGTAAGCTTTGCTGCTGCCTTTTGACCACGGTCTAAGTGGTCGAAAAGTCTTCCGACCTCTCATACAGAGCTACGACTTCGCAGAAAACACCCAAAACAAACTCAATCTTTCTGAATCAAGTGTTAATTACTCATCACAAGCATGTGGTCACCTCCACATGTCTCTCAGTTACTCGTGTTTTCATCCTTGCCTCTTTGTGAGTCTCCACATTAATTGCAACGTATGTTCGAGTCATGTGCCAAATGCAGTACAATGTAATATACAGGCCCGCTTATTTCGGTTTGGGCTTCTGACTTCTTGTTTATTTTTCACTATTCATAAAATTCGTTTTTATTTGAACTTTTGTCTTTTTACCAGTTTTTCCCGTATTCGTTCGCATTGTCTGTGATGAGCTAACATATTTTTCTATTTTTAAATTTTTTAAATTTAATTACGCCAAATAAGTCACCTTCAGCTACAGTGTAATTTCAACCAGCTACAGTGCAATTTCAGCCATAAGCCACAGCTTTTCAGCCCAACCGAGCAGAGCCATAGTAGGGTGCAGATTCTGACTAAAATTTTGTAGATTGAATAAAAATGGTGGACACCAGACAGCTACTTGCTGCCCCCCACCCAAAAAATCGTTTTCTTTGGGACCCGCTCTAACTGACTTATGGTTTAAACTTTCTAACTATAACTTTTTAATTATGGTCAAAATTGCACTATAACGGAAGTTACATTTTACTGAGAAAAAAGAGAAAATGGAAAAAATAAAAAGTTATATGTTACTCATAATGTAAAGGAATAATGAAAAAAGAAAAACCAAAAAAACTAAAATAAGCCAAAATTAGAAGCTGACGTGTTGTAGGTGGCTTCTGGTTTAAATAAACCGAAAGCCAAAATTAGCCAAAAACTAAAGCTATTTGGAGCAGGCCTAGGAAGTCTGATTTATGTTGTCATGTTTGTAGTCGTACCTTTTTATTGCCATTGCACATGCATCTGCTGCATCTTAGCTCATTTGGACAGAAGACACATATATAAGTGGGGTAATTAATTAACTAGTATCAAAATTTTGACATATGCTGGTAGATTTTTGGCAAAGACAATTATTCTTCAGCATACAGAAAGCGATTCCATCCTGCCCAAAAGAAAGAAAGGCAGGGAGGGGTATCTATCCATCCATCCATCTATTCTATCCTTCCCAGAAACGAAGAGATAGGCTTAAAAGACTAGAAGAGTATCACCAGGCAGAGGCAGAGCTATCAAGCTGATGAAGTGTGCAAATTACAAGAGTACCGCCACTTGGTCCGGGCAAAAGGAGAAAAAAGAAAAGGAAAGCAGAGGAAAGGCAATACATGCATACTCCTAGCTAGCCAGCAAGCAAACAGGAACAGGATAATGTGTAAGGTGCGTGTATACGGATGAATATAAATGGAGGGGCAAAGCAAAGCAAAGCCTCTACAAAAAGCATCCATGATTCCACTCACATTACTTTCTATCTCCCCTCTTTCTTTCTTTCTTTCTTTCTTTCTTTCTTGAGAGGCAGGCAATTCATTATTCATCACAGTTGCTGCAATTTCATATAAAATTACTCAATTCGTTCTTTTTTACTTGACTTCCTAAAAGTCATGCCGCCAAAATTTTTAAAATTTGACCGCTAATAGACTCAAAATTATCTAGATTGATTATACGAAAGTTGCATCATTAGATTTGTCGTTAAAAAATACTTTCATAATATTATAATTTTACTAGTATATCTTAGTATAAAGTTATAAAAAATAACGATCAAAGTCCCATCTCAGAGACCGTGAAAAATAAAAAATATAAAGTAAAAAAGAACGGAGGGAGTCTACTGCTTTCTATGAGATATATACAGAATTCATGCAAAATGTCTGTGTTCCAAACAATGCCCTCTTTTAGTAAAGCCCTAAATGTTCAAACCCTGATCTGTGTCTTCTTCTTCGAGTATTACCACCATCGCGTCAATTTAACATGCAAGCAGGTAAAGGTGCGTAACTTTCTCTCAATAAGATGGTTGTTCCACATGTGTGTTTAAATGCCCCCTTAACTTAAGGGAGTTGCAGTACATCGTTGAAAACATTTTCAATGGTATAGAGTTTCATCAAATTTCGCTTGGTCTCCATCTCCCTCCTTCTCCATCGCTCCCTCTCCCCGCCTTCTTCCCCGACACCAACTGCAACTCCAAGCCCCTCCTCCCCCATCGACGACTTATGGTGACCTCGCCATTGTCTCCCCCTCCCCCTCTCCTAATATTTAGTGCGTTGCAGCCTCATGCGTGCCTTCCTCCACTGCCCCACCACCAGAACACCACCTCGCCGACCTCCCTCTACATCGGGGGAGGGGGCGTGGTGCACCTGTTGGTGGCCGTGGCGCCACCGATCCTCTTGCTGGAGCTCGAGAAGATAGGGGAAAGAAAGCTAGAGCACTTGAGCGTTAGGGCTAAAGCTCGGGCAACTAGTCAATCTCGCCCCCATCAGAGGTCGACTGGATCCGTTAGCATCACGGTCAAGGATGGCTATACGTGGCAGTGCTGTGGCCAGAGATAACAGATTCAACAGTGATAGCCTGTGTCGGCGTGAGAGAGATAAAACAGTGAAAATAAACTATAAACCACAAAAAAAAAACCCAAATGAGCAGGGAACGAAGGTATTAATGGCAAATTAAACCCGATGTAATTACTGTGCAGAACTAGGTGTGACGACTCCTTTTCTACCGGATCTTAGCAGCAGTGTGAACCCAGTCTTGTCAAACAACATGTAGGGTAGAGTGGTTACGGGAGGTTAGTGCAACAGTGCCCGTCCTTGTCATGTGCAGGGATTGCAATTAAGCTCTGCACAACGCAGGCTCGATCGGATCGATCGGCCGCAGCCTTTGTGATGACTGCACTTTTCCGGCCGTTGGATCTAGCACAGGGAAAGCATCCCCGCTCGGTTGGAGTAAAAAAATAATGGTTTATAACTTAAACTATATTATAGCCGGTTAAAATTACACTGTAACTGAAAGTGACTTATTTGACGTAATTAAATTTAAAAAAACTAAAAATAGAAAAATATGTTAGCTCATCACGGACAATGCAAACAAATAAGGAAAAAAGAACCGGAAAAAAGCTAAAAAAAGCCAAAAGTTCAGAAAAGACGAAATTTATGAATAATGAAAAATAAGTTAGAAGGCAGAAGCTCAAGCCGAAATGAGCGGGGCGCTAGTCCCGTTTATTTCGGTTTAAACTTCTTGCTTCTAGTTTATTTTTATTATTTTTAAATTTTATCTTTTCTGTCTTTTGGCTTTTTTAGGTTTTTGTCAGTTCTTTTTCTCATATTCGTTTGCATTGTCCGTGATGGACTAACCTGTTTTTTATTTTTATTTTGTAAAAAAAATTAGTTATACCAAATAAGCCACCATCAGTTGCAGTGTAATTTCAGTCAGTTACAATATAATTTCAATCATAAACCAGCTTATTTCAACCCAACTAACCGATACCTTGATCTGGACCGTCGATCGCGCGATCCATAAAATCATGGACAGTGCAGGCTGCAGTATATAACACCCCGTCCATCCTTACCCCCAAAATGGCATAAAGATTGATGAGACAGTAGTAGTAGTAGTTTTAATTTGCTCATTGAAGGTCCTTATCATCATGTAGACATGGGTAGCCTGCCAGCCTGGACTTAGATTCCATATGGCTGGAGGCCAGGGCCGTATCGGACATTTTTGGTGCTTTGAGGTGGTGATCGGTTCGGCTGAAAGGCTCATGGCTTATGGCTGAAAACACTGTAGCTGGTTGAAAAAAGTACTGTAGCTGACAG
Source organism: Dendrocalamus latiflorus (assembly GCA_017311315.1). Classification (NCBI taxonomy): domain Eukaryota; kingdom Viridiplantae; phylum Streptophyta; class Magnoliopsida; order Poales; family Poaceae; genus Dendrocalamus; species Dendrocalamus latiflorus. Next base: position 37,274,133 of record CM029648.1, read on the forward strand.
AGGCTTATTTACCATGATTAAATTTAAAAAATTTTAAAAAATAGAAAAAAACATATTAGCCCATCACGTATAATGTAAACAAATACGAGGAAAAAAAGAACCGGTAAAAAAACTCCAAAAAAGACAAAAGTTCAGAAAAAGACGAAATTTATGAATAGTACAAAAATAAGCTGAAGCCATATTGATCAGGGCCTGAGTTAAATTTAAAATTAAATCATACACCTACGAAAATAAAAACAATTTTATCAAATATCATAGGCCCTGCTCCAAACGGTTTAAAAGCATTTGGCAAACCACTTAGTTTCTTTATTTCGGCCTTTTGCCTTTTTGGCATTTTTTGAGTTTTCTTTTTTTTCTTGTTGCTTTGCATTGTCCAAAAATATAGCAGTGTTTTATTTATTTATTTTACTTTTTAATTTTTTGATTTAGAAAAATAATAGTTACTAGTGTGCACTTACAACAAAAAGGCAGAAGCAGAAAGCACAGCTGGGCTTTTAAGGGCCTGTTTGGTTGGCGGATGAGCTGATGCAGGCTGCATGAGCGTGGCCAGGCTGAGGAGGGAAACTCCTCAGCCGCGTTCCTCCTCAGCCTGGCTCCAGTTGTTTTTTTGCATCCGCTTGTGCATGCTCTCTCCTCTCCGCAGCCAACCAAACACCATCTCCCTGTATGCGCGGGTGCGAGCCACCCCACATGCAGGCAACCAAACATGCCCTAAATTGTTTGAAGCGGCACCATAATTTTAATGGTTTTTCTAACAATACAAAGAATTACGTCCAGCCGAAAAAGGATTCAAAAATTAATATCTAACTTTGACTTGAAACAACCCGATGCTAACTTTGACTTGAAACAGTTTGATTGATGCGACACATATCGTGAACAGAATGGCTCGGCGTTTCGACGCGAACCCAATGAGACGCAACGCAATGGACTATTTCTTGCAAAGTTCTTATGAACTGGTTAGTTCCAAACGGAACCCAGGTGAGCTCAGGAAAGTTTTCCAAAGAAGGAAACACAAGGGCCAGCTCACTTTACTGTTTACTAATACAAAATTAACCAGTAGGAATTAAATGTTAAACTGGAATTTGGGGCCCTATGCAATCGAGCATGTCGCACATGCTCCTGGTACGGGCCTGCTGGAGGCTTGGTGAGATTGCACTTGACGAGCTATAATGGCGTCTTATCCTGCCGTATTATAGAAAAGACAAGTAAAGTACTCTCCAAATTAAGGGCAACCAAAAAAAAAATACTAGAAAGAATGCACCTAGTGTGAGTGTGATTGTGAGTTGCAGGCAATGGCATCAAAATCCACAAAATGCTTCATGTTCTTCTTCTTATTATTACTATCATTATTATTGGTGGAGAATTATTTCTTTCTTTCTTTCTGGTCTCGACATGTTTAAACGTGGTTAGTCAGATTTAATCTGCGCCTCTTTTCTGACTGCAACCGCACGGTGCCATAAGGAGGGTGAACAGCTTACAAGGAAAAAATGCCTCTGTTTTTTTTACAACAACGGCATAATAAATCTTCTGCCAACGTCGTCCTTCAATGAGACTTTGAATGTTAATGATGGACCATGTGAGTAGGTTCAAATTAAGATTGTGATGAATTATTATAAAGTTTGTGGAGTGGTCAATTGACTTTGTAAAAATTGCTCTCTGTCAGGATTGGTTGGACAGAAATTGAGTTTTTGAGATTTGAGTCATTGATTTATGTAGGTTGATATGAGTTATTAGAGCATCTCCAATAGTGACTTATGAGCTAGCTCTAAGCTTATTATTTCATATTTTAATAGAAGAGAGAGAAAAGCTATCTCTTGATCAAGAGTTAGGCCCTGTTTGGATCAGTTTCAGATTCTTAAAAACTAGCTATTACTTCTAGTTTTTAAAAGCTGATTTCTAAGCAAAAACTGATGGGGTGTTTGGATCCCCTAGTTTTTAAAAGCTGGTTTCATTTATGATTGGTACTAATAGACTATTATACCCTTACATTTATGATTGGAAGCGTCTGCGCGTGGTCTTTAATGAGGGTAAATGGGTATTTGTGCAAAAAAAACTGGCAAAAGCTGGGTATCAACAGCTTCTTGATTTTTAAGAATCTGGGTAAGTAGATTTTAAAAACTGCCCCAAAATCTGGTCTGTTTGGATCCCACCCAGTTTCCAAAAGCCAGATTCTTAAAATCTGGGTGGATCCAAACAGGCTCTTAGTCTCATACACACATTCCAAGATTATGTGAGAGTGTCATGTGAGACTATTTATGTTATGAGCTATGTGCTAAAAGTTAGTACCATTGGAGAAGTTGTCTTAGAGCTAGTAACTAGCTCATACTGTTGGAGATGCTCTTAGGGTTAAGGTTGCATGATGCATGTCTTGGCTAATGTAGGTCAAGTTATGAAGAACTTGTGCCTAGAAATGAATTCTTTGTCTTTGGATATGCAGGATCACTTAGAATCAACTGTGATCGAGGCTAGGCTCATGAAGGAGTTGAGGCACAGAACGATCAAGAATGTCGGGGGTGAGACGGTGAGCTCAAACATGGCACGAGAAAGGTGGGAATGTTGAAGATGAGTTCGAACAGCAGGATGACACCAGGTGGTTTGCACGGGCTAAGTGAGCCGTGGTTCGGTGGAATCGGGACGGAAGAGACTTGGCGGCATGTAACAAGCTATATGGTGTACCTACATGTGGTAAGCATGGCGATTGCTTGCAAAGAAAGGTGATGATCGGGTCAACAAGGGGCATTTCGATATTTTGACCAAAATATCGGAAACCATTCTGAACTGAAACAGTCGGCGCTGGCGCTGTTCGCTGTCTGGAACGACGATCGGCTTTACGTATGTTGATTTTGATCACGATCAAATTCCAGACTGCATCGCGTCGTTGTCGACCGTGTTCAATCTTTCGAGCGCTCCGTGTTTTTCCATTTTCGTTTTGATTCTAAACTGAAACAGTCGGTGCAGACAGTCTGGAACATCGATCGGTTTTACGACTACGTTGGTTTCGACCACAGTCAAATTCTAGATCTCATCGCACTGCTTTTGACCATGTTCAGTCTTTTGATCGCTTCGTTTTTTCCGACGACGTGGGATCTTCAACCGCAACTGAAACAGTCGGCGTTGCTCTGTGTCTAGAACATCGACCAGTTTTATGACCACGTTGGTTTTGACCACGGTCAAATTCCAGATCGCATCGCACTGTTCTTGACCACTTAAGACCACGCTGGTAGTTCGACCACTTGTTGGCTTATGGCTACCTTGGTTACGATCACGTTGATTATTTTGGTTGCAGACTGGTTCTGATCACGTTGATTGTTCGATCACTTGTTGCCTACAACCATGTTAATCATTTTAGTTGCCGTCTGGTTTCGACCACGTTGGTTGTTCGACCACTCGTTGGTTTACGACCACGTTGGTTTCAACCACGTTGATCACTTTGGTTGCTGATTGATTACAACCACGTTGGTTGTGCAACCATTGGTTGGTGTCCGACCACGTTAGTTTCGACTGCATCCATTTTCGGTCTCACTGGTTTTGGTCTCGGTAGTTACGATTATGGTGATTCTCGTTCGATAGTCGATTTTTGACCATGTTGTACTTCTGTCTAGTAGTCGAGTTTACGACCAAGTTGTCAGCTCTCGACCACGTTGTCGAACTTCGACCACATTGTTAGTTTTCGACCACGGTGTTTTTTCTACTGTGTCGCTTTGTTTCTTCGATTTTCGAGTGGGATTTCAATCCTAATCTTTATAACTCTGTAACTATCGGAGAAAATGGTTAAGTGAATACTTAGAAGAAGATTTAAAAGGCATCATTTATTCTTTCTCTGTTACCTGTTTGCTTCTACAGTTAAGTACTAGTACTCCAACACAGCAAACGAAAAAAAGAAAGAAGAAGGCGCCTCTCGTTCGCACACATGCACAGCACAATTGTTGCTGTTGCTGTGCACAGGCCTTTCTGTGGCTGAGGCCAGATTGAGCAGTTCAGGAAGCATGTTTCAACATTAAGTGCCCAAACTAGTACAAATGAAATGAGACTTTCTTTTCGAACTAGTACAAATGAGAGGGGTTAGTCCTCTGACTGATTGAAGTCGTGTAACCCAAATTTTCAAAGTACCCTGTTTCGAACGCTGGAATATTCATACATATTCCCGTCAAAATTACACTGTTTTACGCGTGAACTGATATCACGGCTTCCGCGGCCGTCGGATGGGAAAATGGATGTACGCTCGATTTTCATTTGTCCGCACACGTCACGATCGGATGACAGAAGTCGATCCTTTTCCTCGTGAAAATAAAACCAATCGGCGGTGAGCTGAGCCTGAGGTTGGGATTACTGCCCTTTCTCTTTCATCTCACACACATCATCAACACGACCAAGCAAAGCTAAGCATCCATGATCCATCCATCCCCTCTCTCCCTCTCTCTCTCCCTCTCCCTCTCTCGTTCTCTCTCTCTCTCTCTCTCTCTCATATAATTGGGGGATAGCAAGAGTCCAAAGTAGAGCTTAGCTAGGAAACAAAGCGGGCGGGCAGAGGATGGGGAAGAGAGTGCACGGCATGCAATGCATCCCAGGACCGGAGCCCTAGAGAAGCAGAGAGGAGGAGGAGAGAGAATGCAGCAGTGCAGCGAGCAGCTAGCGAGGAGCGAACGCGCGGCGAGTGATCTCCGTCTTCTCTCCTCCGGAGGAAGACAAAACAACCTGTCCCCAATCGTGGCGGGCGGGCTTTATGCGGGCCCCACCGCGCCTTATCATTCCTCATCGTTCCACCCCCACTCCATCCACCAAATTGGTTTTACCCAGACCTAACTCATCACCAAGGGTTTATCACTGTAGCCTCGCTCTAAATTGCTTTATCTTATAGTTTATTTTGATTTTTGACTTATTTAAACCAAAAGTTATTTGAAACACATCGATTTTTAATTTCAGCTTATTTTGATTTTTGGGGTTTTTTTTTCAGTTTTTTGGCTTTTATTTCTTTGTATTGTCCAGGATGATATGATTTATTTTTTCTATAACGGGTTTTTTATTTTTTTTCTTAACTTTTTAAAAAGTTAACAGCCGCTACAATGCAATTTTGGCTATAAGTCAAAAGCGATAGTTAGAAGCTTAAGTCACAAGTCAGTTGAAGCAGACGCTCGCATCATCCCTCCCTCCCTTGTGTTTCTTTGTTAAATGAAAAGATTTAAGCCATAAAAAGCTACTAATGATATGATGGTAAGTTTTGATAAAAGAACCATTATATAGGTCCGCATATATATGCTGTAATTTTTTTCTATTTGAGTAGACGCAGAATGATTCATCTATTTATGTCTAATCGTAGAGAAAAGTTCAAGGATAAATTTTGGGCCATAAGTATCCTGTTCTCTCTTATTAGCAAAGTTCTACTCGACGTGGCACATGTCTTTTATTAAACTCGATTTGTCTTTTATTAAACTTGATTATAATTCGACGTAAAATAAATGTAAGCATAAACAAGAGTACACGTTTCTTCCTTGTCCATTAAAGCTCCTCTTACCAAGTCCCATCTTAGAGTCTGCTCTTTACTGTTTTTAAAAATAGTTTTTAGCTTTTGTTATAATACCTAACTTTTAAATGGAATATTTTTATAAAACAAGATCTACAATTTAATTGTAGTATACATTAAAAACCTAATATCTGTACCAGTTAAAATCACAAGCAAATATCTCTATTACGAACAGTTTAAAATTTAAAAATTTCAGTTAAAACCTATAAACTACAGTAATAAACCAAAAAAATATACCCTTAGTAAAGACCTAAACGAAACTTAGGCCCTGTTTGGCACAGCTTCACCAACAGCTTCATGAGCTGTTTTTTTTGCCAAACACGCTTTTTGCAAACAGCTTCATGGGTGAAGCTCCTTTTTTTCTGCTCTCACAAAGGAATGGGGAGAGGTGAAGCTGAAAAAAGTAGCTTTTCACAGCTCTCTCCCTCAGGCCCGTAGTCCTAGGAATCCATTGCCCCTCTGGTTCACCAAAATTACACGTATTTGCCACTAGTCCATCCCGTTCACCTCTCCCGTTCACGAAACATAAACAAGGCACTAATATTGCTTCCTAATGATTTTAATTTTTTTATTTTTTATTTTAATGTTTTAATTCATACTCATTCAAATATATTATTTTTTAATTCATATGACCATATACAAACATACAACTCCAAATGTTAGAACAAGTCAGGTAGACAGGGGCATCTTGGACAATTGCCCTCTCTCAGCCATGTATGAAGCTGTTGGTGAAGCTGTTTTGCCAAACAGTTTTCAAAACAGATTTAGCTTCATCAGTGAAGCTGCTCGTGAAGCTGAAATAAAAAAAACAGCTTCACTAGTGAAGCTGAGCTGTGCCAAACGGGGCCTTACCAAGCGGCACTATTCCTATGTTGCACCTTGTGGGGGTTTTCGGCCTTTTGTTTAGAGGTGGAGTGAGATTAGGAGGAAGAGGAGAGGGAAAGAAGGTAGACTCATAAAGGCAAAGTAGGAGGCCCACAAAGAAGAGAGAGAAGGGAGGGGGAAGGAGGAGCCAGCCAGCCAGCCACTTGCGTGCTGGCCTCTACCACTGTTGTGATTGGTGCCACCTCCTTCCCCCAAACCCCACATTCCCACCCCCCTCCTCCTCTCCTCTGCTCTGTTACTCTCCCCTTCTATCCTTTTCCACCTCCCCTCCGGCCTCACCTCACCTGCTTTTCTCCTCCCTGCTTCTCTCCAATCAACCCAGTCCCCTCCCCAGCTGCCCTCCCCAATCCTTTGCTCTCTGTAGCGTGTTCCTCTCTCCTCTACCCAAGCTAGCTTCCTGCTTCCTCTAGCTGCTCTAGTTGAGACTTGAGAGACTTGAGAGAGTTGTGGTTGCTTTGCTGCTGCTGCTGCTGTTCTCTTCTCATCTGGCCATCTCTCATCTCCTCTTCTCCCTGGTCAAAGGGCTCCAAGGTTTGCTGGCTGGCTGTTTCTTGGAGAGGCAACAGGCAGATTCTTGAAAGGCAGAGCAGCAAGAACCAATAAGAGAAACAAGGGAGTAGACAGAGAGACAGAGAGAGAGGGAAGAAAGAAAGTGTGTGGGTGTTTGCTCCTTTTTGGGCATTGAATTGAAGGCAACAGTGAGGGTGGCGCTGCTACAGCTCGGCATCCATTAACTTGCTGCCTCGTGTAGGTCTGCTTCTCCGGCTCCGGCTCAATCCTGCGCTACTACGTATGCACCGCGGGAGAGGGAGCGGAAGCGGAAGCAGGGGAGCGTCCTCGCCGGCGATGTAACCAAATGACCTGTGCTCGCTGGAGAAGAGCCCGCGCAGGAGGAGCAGGGATGGAGCGGAAGGGCGCGGCGGCCGGGCTGGGCTTCCTGGGGCTGGACAGGATGCGGCTGCTGCTGCCGCTGCCGCTGCCGGAGAAGCTGTCGGCCAAGTCGCTGCGGAGCCACGTGTGCAGCAACTACCTGGGGTCGCTCAAGGTACGGTACACGTGGTGGCGGTGGCTGCTGCTGCTCTGGTTCGTCATCTGGTTGCTCGCCTCCTCCTGGATCTTGTTCTTCATGAACTCCCAGGCCGTCGAGAAGCGCCGGGAGTCGCTCGCCAGCATGTGCGACGAGCGCGCCCGCATGCTCCAGGATCAGTTCAACGTCAGCATGAACCACCTCCAGGCCCTCGCCATCCTCGTCTCCACCTTCCACCACTCCAAGAACCCATCCGCCATCGACCAGGTACCTGTCGTACCTTCAACTTAATCTTTTCTTTCTTTGCCTTTTCAATTCATGGCTAATTGGTGGACGGTCTGATTGCAGATGACGTTCGCGAGGTACGCGGAGAGGACGGCGTTCGAGCGGCCGCTGACGAGCGGGGTGGCGTACGCGGTGCGGGTGACGCACGCGGAGCGGGAGCAGTTCGAGCGACAGCAGGGGTGGAGCATCAAGAAGATGTACTCCTCCAAGAAGCCGTCGCCAGGGCCGGGGGACGCCGCCGCCGGGGAGATCCGCGAGCCGGCCGAGGAGTACGCCCCCGTCATCTTCGCGCAGGACGCCTACAAGCATGTCGTCTCCTTCGATATGCTCTCCGGGAATGTGAGTGAGGATTTTTTTTTCACAAATCCCATCAGTGTTTTTCCCCGTCAAGATTTGATCTTTTAGCCCAGGGCCGTAAAAAGCTGCAATCTTTGGTGCCCACTCAGAACTGTTGCTAGTGTTTTAACCATGAAGGGCAAAAATAATTCTTACTACCTTACTGCGTGGTTCCTTGTTATTTTGGCTTTCTTACTTTGGAGTAGAACTGTTGTTTTTTTACCGATGTTTCCGTCATAGTAATTTTCTTGCGAATATTGTCTGCTTCGCTTCTGCAGGAGGATCGCGAAAACATACTGCGAGCTAGAAAATCTGGGAAGGGTGTTCTAACTGCTCCCTTTAAGCTACTGAATAACCGCCTCGGGGTGATCTCGACATACACGGTGTACAAGTCTGAGCTTCCTGCAAATGCGAAGCCAAAGGAGCGCATCCAAGCTGCTATCGGGTAAGTCTACATGAGCCTGCTATTCCAATCTGAAGTTATGTAGCAGAATCCTTCCTAACTGACTGCTTTTGCTTGCAAACAGCTATTTAGGTGGCATATTTGATATTGAAGCACTTGTTGATAAGTTGCTTCATCAACTTGCGAGCAAGCAATCTATCATGGTGAACGTGTATGATACTACTAATGAGAGGGCCATCAGTATGTATGGTTCGAATGATACAGGCAGTGGCATGTATCATGTCAGCATGCTCAACTTTGGCGATCCATCAAGAAGGCACGAGATGCATTGCAGGTGATTGATTTGTTGCCCTCCCTTTTTATGAATCCTGCAATTGGAATGTATTCAGTATAGTGTTCATGTGACCTGTTCTTTAAAATCTGCCCGTGTGATCTATTTGTCTTCAACAGGTTCATGCAAAAGCCACCATGGCCATGGCTGGCCATAACATCATCAGTTGGGACATTTGTGATTGCTTTACTGACTGGTCACATATTTTATGCTACTGTCAATCGTATTGCCAAAGTTGAAGACGATTTTCAAAAGATGACAGAGCTCAAGAAGCAAGCGGAAGATGCAGATGTTGCCAAGTCACAGGTGAGTAATCTTATTGCAACCCGTAATGTCTTATATAAGGTAAAACAACATCTAATTCCATGTAATTTTTGCTCGTTTGCAGTTCTTGGCTACAGTTTCACATGAGATTAGAACTCCAATGAATGGTGTTCTAGGTGAGTGCATAGTTAATCTAATCCATAATGTATTCTTCATTGTTATTTAGTGCACGGATTTAAATGATTTCTTCTCTTTTTTTTCTTCCAGGAATGCTCCAAATGCTCATGGATACTGATCTGGATACAATGCAGCAGGACTATGTTAGAACCGCCCAAGCTAGTGGAAAAGCTTTGGTATCTCTCATAAACGAGGTTCTTGATCAGGCAAAGATTGAGTCTGGCAAACTTGAGCTCGAGGCAGTGCCCTTTGATCTTAGAACAGTTTGTGATGACATTTTGTCTCTCTTCTGTGGAAAAGCTCAGGAGAAAGGACTGGAGGTAATTAGGGAGTAGATTCATGCACCACGGTTTGCTATATTTTGTTAGAATGCACTAACTTTGTTTTCGTTTTTTGTGATTTTGTCATTGTGATATACTGTGAGAGCAGTTGGCAGTCTATGTCTCTGATCAAGTTCCACAAACACTTATTGGTGATCCCGGTAGGATGAGGCAAATCATTACAAATCTCGTGGGGAACTCCATAAAAGTAAGAAAATTGTTAATACATGAATAGCACAAATGGAATATGAATCAGTTGTTTATATATTTTTCATTTCTTTATGCGTTCTGTTATTTATTGACTGACAACTTCTATTTTTCACAGTTCACAGAGAAAGGGCATATCTACTTGACAGTTCATGTCGTCGAAGAGGTCATGAGTTGTTTAGAGGTGGAGACGGGAATTCCATACGCGAACACCTTAAGTGGCTACCCGGTAGCCAACAGGAGGCGTAGTTGGGAGAGCTTTCGACTTTTCAATAGGGAATTACACTCAACTGAGATGGCTTTTACACCCATCACATCTGACTCAATAAGCTTGATAATATCTGTTGAAGATACTGGTGTCGGCATCCCGTTTGACGCCCAGTCCCGCGTATTCACCCCTTTCATGCAGGTTGGTCCGTCCATTGCTCGCATCCATGGGGGCACTGGCATTGGATTAAGCATCAGCAAGTGCTTGGTTAATCTCATGAAGGGAGAGATCGGGTTTGTAAGCGAACCCCGTGTTGGTTCTACTTTCACCTTCACTGCGGTGCTTATGAGGGCATGCTCCAATGGAAATGAGAACCAATCATCGGAGTTTAAAGGGATCAATGCAGTTGTGGTTGATCATAGGCCTGTTCGTGCCAAGGTTACCAAGTACCATTTGCAAAGACTTGGAGTTCAAACGGAATTGACTACTGACCTAAATCAAGTTATTCCTAAAATGAATTGTGGATCACTGGTTGCAAAGCTAGTGCTAATTGACAAGGAAACCTGGCTGAAGGAATCTCATTTCATGCCTCTTTTGGTTAGCAAATTGAGGAACAAGGATCAGTCAGACTCTCCAAAGTTTTTTCTTTTGGATAACCCTACAAGTTCTATCAAGAGCAATTCACATATATCCAGGGAGCATAACCTGAGTGTAATCATGAAGCCGCTTCGTGCGAGCATGCTTCAGGTCTCACTACGGCGAAAATTGGGTGGGGTAGATAAAGTGCATTGCAGGAATGGAGTGGTTGGCAATTCAACCTTGGGTAGCCTTCTCCATAAGAAGCAAATCATTGTGGTTGACGACAATCTTGTGAACCTTAAAGTGGCTGCTGGTGCTCTCAAGAAGTATGGTGCAGAAGTAACCTGTGCAGACAGTGGGAAGAAAGCAATCACATTGCTAAAACCACCTCACAGTTTTGATGCTTGTTTCATGGACATACAAATGCCAGAAATGGATGGGTAAGTCTTTTCTGTGACTGCTCATGTTTTCTTTGAGTATTAATCTGTCATTTCGTAGATTGCTTAAGTTTTACCATGCATTGGTTACTTTTTCCCAGATTTGAAGCCACTAGGACGATTAGAGTGATGGAAAGAGATCTAAATGAGCGAATAGAACGTGGTGAAGTGCCACCAGAATGTGCTAATATTCGGAGGTGGAGGACTCCTATATTGGCCATGACAGCAGATGTTATCCAGGCAACACATGAGGAGTGCCTGAAAAGTGAAATGGATGGCTATGTCTCTAAGCCATTTGAAGGAGAGCAGTTGTACAGAGAAGTAGCTAGATTTTTCCAAAATCATGACCAAGTTCAATAGGTAGTTCTGTATGGAGTGTAAATTAGCGGAGGATATCACCACACGGTTCACTCTTCATGGCACAGAGAAGTTTGTCGAAGCTGCAGTGTTTCCAAGAGTAAGCTCGTCTCTAACTTCAGAGTTCTGTTCCCCCCATGTTTCTTTCTTCCACTGTAGTATATCTGCAATATTTCTACGATGCATAGACTAAAAATCTTGATTTGTCTTGAAAATTTTTTCTCTGATTTTGCTTGGTTCTGTTATTCAATATATGTGCCGGTGCACTTCACAGTAAATAAAATTGAATAGTATCACCTGTTGGTTCATATCTTTATAGGATATCATTTAATTTCTACATCAGCATTGTTTGCCATTGTTAAGAAAGTAGCACGGAAAATGCTAAGTTGTCTGACATTCTGAGATAAAAAATTATGTTGTGGTGTTTCAAATGGCTATTTTAGGATCAAAATAGCGCTGATAGGCAATTGATTTGTAAGGTCTCTAAAGCTTAAAAATTATCTTGCGACACTTTTTTGTTATGTTGGTCGGTAATTGTTCTAAAGAACTTGACACTTTCTTAAAGCAAGCTCTGATGTTGATATCTCGAGTTCATTATTTTAAGCTCATGGAATCCTTCAGGTCTAACATCATGATTTTTCTCATTCTTTCAGGTATGAAGCTCAAAAAGCTGGAGATGGAACCACCCATGTTCTATATCTTGGTGCACCATCTAACCAAGAGGCAAATTAAGTGTAAAATTTCTTGAAATGAAGATGCGTGTGCAGCAATTTATTCAGCAATTTCTCGAAGTCAAGGCACTGTGAAAAGGCCAAGTGCATTTACTAACTGCGGGTGTCAATTTGACAGATGTCCTCTGCCTTTGTAATGTAAATGGAGAGAAATTTTCCCTCCTCTTTTTCCCCGGGAATTTTACGGTGTACATGTTAGGAGTTGGTGGTTTGTGCAGGCATTTCTTGGTATATTTGAACGTGTTTTTTGCGCGGTGTGTCAAGCTGTAAATCACACATTCAAAGATGATAACTTTTTTCCGTTGACAAAATAGTGCCGTCATCGACTCAGCCGTGTTCTTGCCTGCCCCCGTCGTCCTGAAGTTTCTCCTGCTGTTGGGTTCTCTCACCAGCTGAATGCTGCCTGTTGGTATGGTTTTCTTGATATCCGTCTGATCAAATGGCCTCGCCTGATGTCGTGGCTTCCCCTGTTTAATATGTGGTCCGGAGCATTGTGATGGTACTACCTGCTGCGTCATGTTCATGGTCTCCGAGGTCCAAGTGACGCACTTTCTTGGGGATAAACCAGGGTTACCAAAATTGGACAAAGGCCGGTCCTATCGGGTATACCTATTAAAATACAAATCGGCCTTAAATATTTTGTTTTACTCTTAAGTTCATTTGATTTTAGCCAATTTTTATTTGAATTTTGAATTTTTATTTGAAATTTTTGGCCTGAAAATTACCATTTTTTAAAAAAAATCGGTGCTACCGATCTTACCAGACCTGGGTAAAAATTTAAAACCAGTTTTGATTACCCTGGACTAAACTAATGTTAGTGGTTACAATGGTCTAATCTTGTGCTGCTTGCTTCAGCATTGGAGTCTCCTCGTGCTTGTCCAGTGCTTGGTGCTTACACCACTCATGCACGTCTACCTATTTGTTTATGATTCTGTAGGTAATTAATACCTGGTCTTGTGTAATCCATGGGAAGCTGGGGCCAAAAGGATCAAAGGCTGACTTAAACCTGTTTGGAGTGCTGCTGGATCATGTTATCTCGTGCTTTCATTATAATTCGTATACTGAATCATGATACGATGGAGTGGACATTTAATACATTTTAATAGATGACCATTCATCATTCCATGTGCAAAAGATGGGAGAACTCATTGACGACTGAGATTCGTTCCAAGATTTATCATACATTCATTACTCATGTACACGGCTAGCAAATGTGAAGATGGTACAAACATACATCACAATTCACAATACAATGAGCTGTTGGTTTCATCTACGTTGGTATCTAGGCTCTTAAAGCGTCCTCATATACAAAGACCTTACACCTTTTAAACTTTAGCCAAAAGTCAGCTTTTGCACATGGCGTTTTTATGTACACGGAAACAACATTTTCAGCACGAATTGGTGATGGTACTGGATCACCGATAAACTCTTCTGTGTTCACAGGATCCGCTGCCCAGTCAATCGCCAGGGTTTACTGTTCACGCAGCCACTGCTCTCCGGATCATTTAACAAGGGAGGACATAGGAATAGTGGCTGGCTGGTGCTTTTTGTCTTGACATTGTGGCAACACGTGCTCACTGAATACTGTCATAAACACCAGCTGCTAGCAGAGTTGCTACTTCCCATGGTCATGCTGTGATATGGTCATGCTGTGATGGGAAAACCACTTTAATGAGTTCAATGAGCAATAAGGTACAATTTCCTTGCAAGAATTACTTGATATATGGAGTGGAATCTCTCTAGAGTCAAGTATGCTCATGCAAGTTTTTAATTGAAATCCTTTCAATAGATTCCATAGTTCATAGTCTCACCTTTGCTTGGTATTTTTCGAGCATCCTTCGGTACTGCTGTCTTGCAATAGGACAACCAGTGATAGATGATACCCTCGAAACAGCTTCACTGAGAGCTGTTTCCACTCTTTGCTTCCGGAAAACCCTGATGATGTCGCCTTCCTCCTCTGCATCAATTGACATTGCCCCGGAATTGAATCCTCGCAAACCAACACCCTTTCGGAACCATCTTAGCATCACCTTCTCAAGGATGCCAACACTCCGAAGTAATTCCTTGTACTTATTTCTTTCTTGGAGAGCTCTGACCTGTGCCTATAAGGATAAAGAGAGGGTCTAGCTTATCAGCTGTACAAAATCTTCAAGGCTTCAACCAAAGAATGCACTAGAACATATTGTAATTACTTTGCACATGTTATGCCTATATCACCATCATTGTAGGCATATCTGTTGAAACTTACCTGTATCTTGATGACATTTTTTCGCATTTTCAAAAATTCTTTACGTTTTTTCCAGCACCTGAAGTTCTTCTGGATAGATAATGCAGCTTTCTCAAGCATAGCACGTGAAGCACCACCTGCCTTACGAACGGACAAGATGTAGCTATCTCTATTCTGAAGAGCCATTTCTTGCTTCTTTCTGAAGGAAAATACACGGAAGGCGGCTTGTATGCGTCCAGCAGCTTGAACGGCGTTTCGGATAGCTCCTAGGGAATCCTTAAGTGCAAGCTGATCATCAGTTCCGCCATGCACATGGGTGAATTTGTCTGATATTCTATCCACAGCGCTAGATATACCCTCAGCACAAGCATGGTCTCTGAGATTCCCATTTTCTTTTGATTCCAGAGAATGAAGATGAGATATTAATTCTGCTTCCGAAAGGAATGCAGAAAGGCCCTTGAAACCATATGCAGAGGCCATTGAAGCAGGTGTTTTGGCAGCAGGATCTTCGGATGTTGGGTCTGAAAGTGCACCAGCTGCAGCGCCAGCAGCAAGAAGAGCCACTACCATCTCTTCTCTGTTGTTTTTTATTAGGCCAAAGTCAAGAGGAAATCCATATTAGATGAAACTAGGAAACAAAAGATTGGCTGCTCAAATTACACAAGGAACATTTTGCATTTTGTTGCAAGAATAGGAATACACATGTAAAAGTTTGCATATTTTCTTTGCATGCAATGGATAGATTATTAATACCTGCCGAATCGTGCAGCCCAATGCAGAGCGGTCCATCCATTTGCATCACGGTAGTTTATAGCCACACCGGACCTAAGAAGTGATTTCAAAGCCCAGTTGTATCCCAAGGCAGCAATTGTATGTATAACACCATGGTATTGCTTAGGAAGCAATTGATTTCCTTCACTATTCTGTTCACATTTGGATGATAGCCAATCTTCGAACTTGTTGTTAAGCAGTACTTCCATGACAGAATTTACTATGTTCTCATGGTCCAGCTGCTCACATGTTTTCTTTATAATCTCCAAGGGGTTAACGTGGAATCCACACTCGAGATTTGGGAGTTTAAACCTGAACTTTGAAAACAGTCCACAACCATGACCATCAAAAAGCATATGCACATAGTTGAGAAGCAACAACAGCTCTTCACTGCTTTTGGTAAGCTTCTGATGGAATTCAAATTCTCGTGCTGCACTGCAGGGTTTCCCATTCCCATCAATCATGTTTTTGGTAGGCTTCTCATGGAATTCAAATTCTCGTGCTTCGCTGCATGGTTTCCCATTCCCATCAATCATGCACATTCTCACCTTTCCAGCATCAAGGCATGGAGTATGGCAACGGATGACACCTTGCTGAACAATTTCCACAGGTACCTTAACATCACCAAATAGTACTGCCCATGAACTGTCAGAGGGATTGCAAAGGAAGTCTCCTGCAATCATAACCTGCATTACATTTTTATAGGTCTCCAATCAATTGTTGTAATATCACAGCACAAATTGTCTTAAACACAGGATCAACCTAATGGGCAAGCCTTTTGACATTGAGGCAATAGATGAACTCAGGCATCATGCACACCCTGATCATTATAGCTTACATGTTAATGTAAATGTCACGTGTCAATATGCCCACATGGTTCAATATCTTACCAATAGAAAAGAAGCAAGATGCAGTAATTAAATTCAGAAGATCAACTTATAATCCCATATGATACCTTTGTACTTTCAGAGCAAAATGCCCATTCTGGAGAAACCTCATGAATACGGAACCATTGGTTTTCAGTCACTGTCAGAGAAGCTGAATGCAGAATAGCTTCAAGTTGATCCTCCTCCAACCATGTATCTGATCAAGAAGACAGACATGCAAAAGTGGCCAATTTTTAGAAATATTTCCACTATATCTCAGCCAGCAATTAGCAATGAAAGAGTCGGAATGCATGGTGTTTGCTGGTACGAGATTAGTGCACCTGAATTTTTCAGGACATCAATAGCATTGGGATAAGGATGGGTTCCAGTTTCTTCAGTATGATTGTCTTCACTAAACTGCAGCACATTAAAGATATCTACAAGATTTCTACAAGTGTCTGGTTCTTCATTCTGAATCCCATGCACAAGAATAGGCTCATTATTTGACAGAACCTCTTTGGTGTTAACATCATGTTCATTGTCTTCCAGACTCAACTGCGTTTTAAGCTTCCGCAGAGCTGCCTGATTACAATGTTGAATACAGTCAGATCGACTTGTATTATTTGTTTCATTGTTTACGGCCACAATCTGGGAACTAATTTCTTCTGCAGATCCTGGGCTGCATGAGTGGAGACATGGTGCAATTAACTCGCTAGTCAAACCGGGTGAACTGTGTGCTTCAGCTCTGCTAGCACTGCCATTCTGATTGGATGTTGATGAATCATTTAGGGATGATACTGAAATGCTGCCCTGATAATCAATCAACAAATTAAAGGTGAGACAAAGGACAGAACAAAAATAATGTGGTGGATTCAGTCGCTATAATAATGTGCACTAGCATGACTGGTGAGTTAACCAGTGGAGAGTCTACACAATGTCATGTTCAATTTCATCGATGCTTCGTGTCAGTGATTAATTAATCTGATATCTTCAAAGATTTCAGACTATTGGAGTGGATAGATATCTGTGGCTAGTAAAGCAAAGTTTTTTATTTACTCATCCTAATTGGTTACTTAAGAATCAGAAGTGCAGATGTGCTGTGACAAAAGGTAAAACAGAGAGACAAACCTCTAGGACATCTCTATAATGGACAAGAACAATGTGCTCATAAGCCCTGCAAAGATTAATTGCTCTCATTATGATGCAAATTGATTTTTACACATCGACAAACTAAATTTATTTTTTTAAATCAGAAGATCATAACCAACAGCAGAATAAGTCATAATAATGACAGGGTATAATACCACAATGCCTGCAATTTATTAGTTCAGGAAATGCAGCACCTATTTGGGAACTCGTAATGAGGTACAGCTTTAACTTGTCAGAAATCTAACATCTCACAACACAACATCATAAAAAGTCAAAGAACATTGTACAATACTATAAATTATAGTATCTCTACAAGGAATTGGTGCATGATGATCCAGGATGGTTTCTTGTTCTTGGGAATGTCTCAGATGGATGTTCAAAGTAACACAAATACATGGGGTCATAGACATGAAATAACTTGTAAACAGAGTTCCCCCGTAGCACAAATACCATAGCACAATAACAAAATACTACATGTAGTGATGGACTGCTCATGAGTTACTCCATGAGTTTCCGTTCAAGAAAAAAATCCTCCATGAGTAGCATGCAAACATAGTTGGTATTGGTCGTGTTCTACGGGGATTCTAAGGGGAAACACTTACGATTTTACAAAGGCCCAGAGGACAAGAAAAATATGCGTGAAGCTTTTCAGAATTTGAAAGCATATAAATACGATACGTACATTATCCCCCCCTACAAAAGTAAACAGAGCTCTTACGGATCAAGCATCCAATATATGCGCCTCTGAAATCTAGGATTTTTGTCTGCATGAGCATAGTAGCAATTCAGTGCCTCCACATTATCAACCTGAAATTTCCAGTGTCAAAAGAGAAAGCATATTAACTACATGTCTCAATATGCTAAGTGCCCATTGCTACACATCTAATTCAGTCCTTAAAAGAAACATCCCAATAGTTTGTTGGCTAGCCAAGATGATTGCCGCCAAAACATATTATGATTAGGAATAAATCTACTTTACCCCCATGAACTCTTGTGAAAGTCTGAATTTCAACCTTAAACTGCAAAACTGGATGTTTTACAACCCTCAGCTCTTAATAACAGCTATATTACCCCCCTGAGGCCGATTGAAGGTGGTTTTAATTGACGTAGCACCAACATGGAAGCAGCATTGACACATAAGCAATCTAGTCAGTGGAATGAACAAATAGGTTTGAAAAAATGGTGGGCCCACATGTCAACCCCCTCAATCCAAACCGCAATTGGTGAACCGCCTCTGCACATCAGTCGTGAATGTCGCCCGTGTGCAACCCCCTCCCCGGTGAGCTTCTCCCCTATTCTTTCACGTCAAAACGTGTTCATAGACGACCTCTACATTTCCCCTAACCCAATTTGGGAATTCATCCATAGGAGCTCTCCGGCGTCATAGTCTTTCTCGAGTCTGGCCAAAACTACCACCTCTGACGTGATCTCTCTGGTGAGACTCATTCCAATTGTCCCTCTTGGAGTACCCTTACACCTTCCTCTTTCATCAGATTTTTTATTTGGGTTTCACCTCGCCCCTGATCGCTGTCATTGATGAGCTGTCCTCGCTGCTTTGGGTCATCACCACCGCACCGCCTCAGTGCTTCCCTGTCATCACCAACCACTTCGGTGAGTTCCCCTCGTCTTCTATATGCTACTGACGTGCCTAATGTTTGTAGATTATCTGTCACAGTGCCTCGTCGGGGTAGCACTGTTGCCTCTGCCGCCGTACGTAGCTGCTTTGTTGTTTAAGTCCGCCTCTAGCGGCATCATCGCAACCCATGGGGTCGACAAGACCGTGGGGATTCAAATATGATTAAGTATAAACTAATGTTAAACCGACAAGTGGGTCTAACTTGATTAAGAAAAATTAATTGGGATTAGTTTTCAAGTTTATCTCTATGACAGTCAGGCCCCACAACTTAAAGCCCAATGCATAGACTAGGCTCATGGAACCCAGCCACTGACGTGTAGGCCCATGTGAAGCATGTAATTAATTAGAGGTTAATTAATGATTAGCCTTAGTATGACATGTAGACCTAGGAGATTATGGGTGGTGATGAGGTGCTGACGAGGATTACAATCCACGCTGTTAGCCATGTGGATGGCCACGTAGGCGCAAAGCCAGCTACGGTTTGAATTTAGGGGTTTGACATGTGGGCCCCACCATTTTTAAAAATTTATTTGTTCATTTTGCTGAATAGACTGCTTACATGTCAAAACCCTAAACCAAAAATCGGCTTATGTGTCAAAACAGCTTCCACATTGGCACCACGTCAGCTAAAACCACCTTCAAGCGGTCTCAGGGGGTAATATAGCCGGTATTAAGAGTTGAGGGTTGCAAAGCATTCGGTTTTGCAGTTTTAGGTTGAAACTTAGACTTTCGCAAGAGTTTGGGAGGGGGGGGGGGGGGGAGTAAAGTAGACTTATTCCTTATGATTAATACATCAACTCTATTTACTTTAGAAAGATCTTTAACCTAGATGCCAAAACATATTATGATCAATACATCAACTCTATTTACTTAGAAATATCTTTAACCTAGATGCAAAAGATGACGAATTGAACAGACCTTAAGGCGCTCATGGGCTTCAGCAATGGTCTTCCCATTCTTCTTTCTTCGCCATTCATATCCATCGTTTCGGAAGTATCGAAGTACTCTACGGTTGAAGAGAAACCAAGAACCACCTGCAATTTCAGAATCAGTTTGGTAAATCACATTCAGGGCTAAAGCAAGGCATAAGCATGAATAAGATATCTCACAAGCTAAAACAAAAGGCTGCTTTTATTACTCTGTGGCTTTTGAGGGGTCTTATGTGCGACCATGAACCGCTCATGATTCTGTAGTATCTGCAGAACCTCTTTAGGCTTTAACCACCGGGCCTTCACTTCCTGTCGTAGCTTTTGTATATCGAAGCCTGAAACGGTAAAGCAAAACGTAACAACGTTTACGAACCAGAGTTAATGGCAGAATTCAGAACACATAACAACTCAAGGGATCATAATTTCAAAGCACTCAATGAATCGTGAGCCATGTATTATGTAATATAGATGGATTCGGCAACAAATTCATACACCTATTTACTACTCTATAATGGCTGTCTGACAAGGGAGGCGCCGGTCATCTCCTGCCATTGAATTGAGCATGAGCAATTTGACAATGCCCCCATCCCTAAAATCCCCAAAAGAAAGGCTTCCCTCGAATCAAGTCATTTTTTGACAGCAACCGCACTGACTAATAGGGATGGGGAGGGAGTATTAGCATATAGTGAACTAAACCTCGCCTGGCGCCCAAAGAACTCAGAGGAAAAAACCAATTAGTTGCGTTTCTGGATCAAAGGAGGCAACTTTCAGCCGGCCCCAACCCCACCATACCCACCTGGTTCTTTATAACCAAAATTAGCCGCAGAAATCGCGCATAAAACAACGAAAGGTTGCAACTTTGTAACGGGGCATCTAGGAATTCGCCCTTACCTTGCTGCTGCATCGCGCTCGTCCGACGAATTCGCTCCCCCAAATGAATCCAGCGAGAAACCAAGAACTCGTGGGGTGAGTCTGCCTGAGGTCAATGGCCGAGTCGCCAGGCGGTAGTGATAGTATCAGTGGTACCACTTGCTAATTTATTCTTCGTTTGGGATAAGTAAACACTCCAGATACTACTAATTGAAGAGATGCATGAGGAATCGAGGAACGATAAACACGTGAGGAAGAGGGGAAAGTGCGCGGCAGATCCCTCAACAGCGCGGCCGGTGTCAAAAGTGTGTCATTTTACCTCTAGTATGTGGCAGATAGCTACACCAAGCCCCCCTGCATTATGATGGCAGTCACGCACGCATGTTCCTTTCAGAATTCAGAAACAATACTATGCAACACGCATGCTGGTATAGAATAACGCTCTAGTTGCAGTGTACAGCCTTTGGGAAAATTGAATATATAGGATCTTTTGTAAAATAGGATCAAGTTATTTGGACTTGTAAATATAGGACTGAGTTGAGCACCTTCTTGCAAATATAGGATTTTTCCCATTTTAATTTCATTTTCATTTTTCAGCCCTTTTTCTCTACGTGAAATGACTCTTTTGCCCTTCCTTCCTCCCTCGCCTGGCCGCGCCGCCGCCGCCTCACCTGCCCGAGCGGCGGCGACGCGGCCAGGCGAGGGGGCGGCGGCGGCGCGGCCAGGCGAGGCGGCGGCCCTCCTCCTCCCGCTCGCCCGCTCCGACGCTGGCTACGGCTCCCCCACCGCCTACGACGAGCTCCGCCTTCGGATAGCGCAGATCCGGGCTTGAGGAAGAGAACACCAGATCCGGGATGCGGTGAGCCGGTGATGCGGCGCGGGAGGCCGGGGCGGCGCCGGTGTGAGGGCAGCAAGAAGAAGAGGGTGGAGCCGAGGCGGCGCGGCATAGGGGAGAGAGCCGCGAGGGAGAGGAAAGCAGAGGGGGAGGCGTTGAGGCATCGGTGGAAAAAGGGGAGGAGAGGAAGAGGCGCTGGCGCCTGGCGGCGGAAGGCACAAGAAAAGGGGAGCGCCGGAACGGGCGGAAAGAAAAGAAGAAAGTGGAACTGTGGAAGGAATGGGGGACTGGGCCACTAGGGGAGGGGGAGTCGGGAGAGTTGGGCCGAGCCAACCGAGCCGCTCGCGAGCTGGCTCGGGCTCGGCTCGTTTAGATCCCGAGCTTTTTTGCTGGCTCGGTTCGGCTCGTTTCATCCACGAGCCGAGCCAAGTCTCCACGAGCCCGAGCCGAGCCCGAGCTGGCTCACGAGCCCGAGATTTTTTGCCAGCCCTACTTGGCATCCAACAAGATCAAGAAAGGGAGACACAAGATTATAACTAACTAGAATAAGAGTAAATCAACCAAAACAAGAGGGGCCCATAAGAGATGAACAAAGTTGTATATTGTTACTTCAAGATGAAGATTTTACAGCCACTTCACATGGAGGACAATAGAGCACATTACAATACTCACACTTCTTAAACCCTAAACTTAGAATAGTTGGCTTCAATGAGTAAAATTAGGATGGTTGACTTGCAAGTCTCTATCCCAACTCGTTAAATAGATAAGACAACCAGCCCCATATAAATCCTAATGGATACTATTTACTTAGCACAAATGGAAAAAATCGTTAACCCTACACAACATGGGTTTTACTCACACACTACATTTATGCACGTTTTTCAAAGCATATAAATTCGAATCTACTAAGTTCTTAACTTTTGATCCACTTGATCATCTCAATTCCTCCTTAACCTAAACCGCCTTCCCAAACACCGTGGTTTTAATCCAAGATAATTTCCGATATTTTGGTCAACTTACTAAAATACCCTTTTTGACCTGATCTTTATCTTCCCTTGCAAGCAATTGTCATATTTGCCACATGTAGATACTGAGATACACCACTAGTTTGCCACACATCGGCAAGACTCTTTGGTTCCGATTCCACCGGACCACGCTTCACTTGGACCGACCAAGCTACATAGTGTATCCCATCGCTCGAATTTCACTTCAATATTTTTCACTTTTCCTATGTCATGCTTGAGCTCAGTCATCTCACCCGATATTTTTTTATTGTTCTGAGCCTCGACTTCTCCATAAGCGTAGCCTCGATCCTCGTTGTAGATCATGGTTGACTTCAAGTGTTCCTGCACATCTAAATACCAAGAAATCATTTTTAGGCATAAGTTCTTCATAATTTGACATACGTTTGTTAAAACATGCATCAAGGCACACATATGCACATACCTAGGTCAAATCAAATCATCTCATGACTCAAATTTTTCGAAATAATCTATTTCGGCCAAAGCAACATAAGCTGACCGGTTGGACTACGTTTGTAATTTGCAAATTCTAAATTTTCACTCTTCCAAAACGACAATGATTCATTATAACAAAACCTTATACCTTTTCACGCGTCCTTCACTTTGTTTGATTAGGAAATTTTGTAGAAAATCTATCGAGTTAACAAGTCCAAAAAAGAGAGAAAAATCTCTTGTTGTCCTCTCGCACAATTAGAATCTTCCCTGCTTAACTTCTCCCCATCCCCGTCTCCTCTTCAACGCATGCACTTGTCTTGCGCTGTAACTATCTCTCGCTAAAAAAAAGAGAGTAGAGAACTTGTGCACTAGGCGCATGCGGTATTAGGCATCATACGTGTGGAAGCCGACGCACGCTCGGCTCTGCCGTTATGTAGTAGCGATTGGTATGGAACGGGCTCAGGTGCAGGGCCCCTCCACTTAGCGTCGTGCAGGGGTGCCTAGGAGGCTGACACGTGTTCTCTAAAATTCAAAAAAAATACTTAAAAATCTGAAAATTTATTTAAAAAAAGTACTTTTTAAGTATAAAAAGTATTTTTTCAAGTATTTATTTTTTTGAATATTACTTTTATTAAAAAGTATTTTTAACTTTTAAGTACTTAAAAAATACTTTTTAATAAAAGTATTTTTTTTACAAAAGTACTTTTTACAATTTTTCGGATTTTAAGTATTTTTTCGGATTATTTTTTGAATTTTGAGAAACACGTGTTGACCTCCTGAGCACCTTTGCACGGCGCTAAGTGCAGGGCCCTGCACCAGAGCCCGTTCCGATTGGTATCACGCAACAATCAATTGGTATCACGCAACAATCATCGATCATATTAAAAGCATGCATGTTCGTAGGATTCCACGGGCCCAATAATGATAATAAAGCCGAAACGTAAGCATGCATGCATTCTGCTGCAAACAGAAAGCCGTACTGTACCTGCTGAATACTACAGTAAATCTGCCCTTTTTTAAGTAACAAATCTGATGTTTTTGGCTCAACGAAATCGAATTGCAAGCTGTGCAAACAATGCATTCTGAATTTCTAAACAGCTCAAGCTCAGAAGAACGGCAGGCCGGCGATAAACGACTGTTTCAGGCATCGTGGACAGTCCAAGCTAGCTGATCACGTCCAGGTTCCCTGCGATCTCTTGTTCCCATTCGTTCACATGTTTGATGCTTAATTTTGCTGACTTCCGCGACCATGAGCTTTCATGTAGGCTTGATTTCTCCGTTCCTGCACGCCTCTTGTAATTAACCTAGCTAGCTTGTTCCTAATGCATACAGTACTGATTCAACCATCGGTGTGCGACGAAAGGGACACTCGTACCTCAATTCAGACTTTGGCAGAGCTTACCGACTTGCTTTTGGATGTATTCTGTTCAGCCAAGTCTGGGCATCTCCACATCACCGGCTAATTAATTTTCACCTTTAGTTTCGACCATGCGTGGAGTACGTGCTAGTCAACACTAGACCCTGAGCTTTCAGTTGGTCCCCCGATCCAGTTGGAAGGGTCCCTGCTCACTGTTCACTGGCAACGAAAGGAGCAGGACGTACTTACGACAAATGCATGCGATGCGAGCGAGCGCCATTGCCACCGACAAAGAGAAGCCGCTACGCTGGAGGTTGAAAGGACTCTAATTATTAGTTAACTCTAATAGTGTAATTAAAGTGAAATAAACAGTAAATCAAAATTAAGTTAATTACAACACGTGAATTAAAAGGATATAAACTTGACCCTCTTGAGCCAAATAAAATTTATACAACCTCCGGTTACTTACAAAAATTTTAAAATGCATCAAGGGATAAACTGCATTGCAATTATTACATTAATTGAGAAAAAATAAAACAAATTTACATTGCATTTCTCATTGTATTATATCCTCCGTGTATTGCTCGACGGCCAGTAGCCCTCCAGAACCAAACCCACACCCAACTATTTATTTTGCGATCAAAGAGCAAGGAGTAAAAACAATCTAACCGAGAATAAAAGAAATAAAAGGTTTTGTCGTGAGAACACTTCGGCTTTAGAATACTAAATTTATTTAGTGCTCACCGAGATACCTGGACCATTCGGAGCCGGCAAGGCACCTCTCACTTAAGTATGACTCATTATTCAGCAAAAAACTTAGTCTGATACCCACTTTCTTTTACTGACTTACCTTCCACAGTAGAAAAACCGAAGAATAGTGCCTAGCTCACCCTATGGACTAATGGTCCAAGAGTAAACAGCAAACTGAGAGAGCCATGAAGATAAGGCAAGAGTAGCCTCGGCAATGCACAACCAAGAGAGAGAAGCTAGCCGAACGCCCCTTCTTCATAAGCAAAAAGACAGCATCAGCTTGCGCATAAACAAGCATCACTCTCATTTCACTTCTTCAATCGAGAGCTTACCCAAAGCCAAGCCAAGCAAAAAACAAGCCCCTATTTCATAGCTCGGCCATCCAAAGACCACTAACTGAGCACCTACACCACCCTAGCCCACAACCCACATAGAGAGGAGGCGAGGAAGAGAGAAACGGAGGAGAGAAGCCAAGAAAGTAGATGAAGATGAAGGAGAGGAGCGTGGACCACGGACGACCACTTTGGGCCAGCCAGAATAACAAGACAACGCCTTTGGCAGCAACAAGAGGAAGCTGTCCACATCACCATGCACGTGAGTACCACAACACTACCGTCGTGAGTGACGTCCACATCTAGTCCATTTTCAGCAACATGGTATGCACAAACAGCCCACCACATCCCTCAAGCACAACCGACTAAGCAAGTAAGCTGAGGATAAGGGACCACCCTACCTTGACCAACATGGCCGCAACGTATCGGCGACAAACCCGTAGGATCTGTCGTGTGCCCTTGGAAGGGAAAGCATGCTCCTCGATGCATATCCCCCTACAAGGTTCCGTCATGACGATGCCCATAGTCTCTTCTAAAACCGAGGCGTAACTAAAGATAGAGCAAGACAAAAATTGAAGCTAAATCAGAATACATAAAGTAAATGGGGACGAAGAGTGGACCGTCCTGGGTTGAAAGAGGAGTAGAGGTGAACCGATGAAGCCGTAGGAGTATGGAGCTGAGGAAGCTGTAGGAGTATAAAGCTGAGGAGGCCGATGACGGAGTCGTGGAGAAGAACCATGAGACGGCGGCGGCAGCACATCCCTAAACTTACCCATAGATCTGAACCACCACCAAAGGACCAGAGAGGTAGAGGGTAATAGACGGGGAAACTTAGGGAAACCATCGCGAGACTCATCGGAGACCAACCAAGGTTAGCGCACTCACCGTGCAAAACCCAGTCTAAACCCTAGCCCCTAACCAATGGAGACGTTTAGGCAAAACCGAGGAGAGACGAGCAATGGCACATGAACATCTGGTGATGAGGAGCTAAGGGAGGTGAGCTAGGCAGCGATGGTGTGCCCAAAGGTATCCATGGAAGTGGTGGTGTCAAATCCGAAAGGGGAAGGAGTGAATCCGAAAGTCAGAGAGAGAGAGAGGCTGTAACAGCCCAGGTTTTTATTAAAATAAAAATAAATAAATAAGTAGAAACAATATTAAAATAAAAATTTAAAATTAAAATAAGTATTTTGTTGCCTAAGTTTATTTTTGCTTTGCCCTGATTTTCTGTTTTTGAAAAGGCTGGATTTGAAAAGTATTTTAAGAAAAACCTAAAACTATTATTAAGTAAAGTGATATTTTTATTTTCTATAAAAATCCTAACTCAAATTAATTATTTGGAGTTATTTGGCTTTTATTTGGATTTTCTGAGTTTTCTGGAGTTCAAAAATCTATTTTGAAATTAAAGAGGTATTTTGAATATAAAAATATAATATCAACATTAGTTGGAAATATTTTTATTGAGTCCAAATCATTTCTACAAACTTTTGTGAATTTTTCTAGAATTTTGGAAGTTATTTCATATTTTTCTGAGCTTTATTGAATTTTCTAGGCTTTTTTGAAAATCTGAATTCAAAATTCCTTCCCTCCCCTTCGGCCGCCTCGTGGACGGCCAGATTCCATCCACATCACCATCCCATCCTGCCTACCCCTCCTCTCGGGCCGACACGTGGTCGAGCCCGATCTCGACCGCGCCGCCCACCGGCCCAATCCGCCCCGTCCGCCCCTCGTTCCCTCTCAGCCGTTCGATCTGCCCCGATCGAACTCATCCACACCAGCCGCCCGACCCCACCTGTCGGCGCGCCTCCTCCCTCCCTCTCTCCTCGCTTCCCTTTCCCGGCCGTCCGATTCCCGTCGTACGCCCGCGCCTCTCTCTCTCTCTGCCACCCAACCCCACCGGTCAGCCCACCCCCTCCTCCCCACCTCCTTCTTCCTCCCCACCTCCTTCTTCCTCGCGCATGCCCACCCCCGGCCGCAACCGCTGCCCCTCCCTACCCGGCCACTTCCCCTCTCCCCCGAGCGCGCCGCCACTCCTTCGCACGCGCCGCGCTCCACCTCCCCGCCCTTCTCGCGCCAGTCGCCACCTCCCCACTCCCCATCTCTCTCCGCAACCGCCACCGCCCACTCCCCACTCCGGTGAGAAATTCGCGCCACCTCCGCGCCCCTCCGCCCCTATAAAGGCCACCCCGGCTCCGCCTCTCTCTGCACTTCCTCCCCCTCCGCTCCCGATCCCCTCCCAATTGCTCCATCGCCGCCGTACCGGAGCCCGAGCGCTGCCGCCTCTGCCTCCTTGCTGCCGGCCACCTCCCGTGCTCGCCGTGCACCGCGCCAGGTACCCCCGAGCTCCTCGCCGCTCCCTCTCCCTCCTTCGCCCATCGCCAACCGCCACCGCGCCACCGACCGCCGGCAAGCCCTGGGTCCCGTGCGCCACTCCGGCCGGGCGGCCGTGCCTTCGGCCGTGATGGCGTGGCAGCCATGTGGCACCACGTCGGCACTCATCTGCCCCGTCAGCGCCACCACCCCTCGCGTGGCACGTAGGCCGCCTCCCCCATCCGTGGACCTGGTCCATGGACCAGGGCCCACCTGTCAGTGGGCTGTCCGGAAACCCACTCCAGGGCTGACGTCATGCCAATGTCATAAACCTGATTTCCCGTAGAAAAATATTTCAGCCGAAAATAAATTCATTGTTGACGTCATAATTCTCATTTTCCTTTAGAAAAATAATTCCAAAAATCCAGATTTTTCATTTTAAACTTCCGAGAGCCCGTTCTTCTTCATCCTAACTCCGATTGAGCCCATTCAAATTTCTAAATTCATCAAAAAATTCCCCTCTATTCATTTCTGGCCCATAGGTATACCTGCGAAGGACAACGGGCGAAGAACCTCGCCCATACCCATCGCCCGTGGGCATGCCCGTTTACCCGTGAACTGAGAGTCACCATATGAGAGTTGAACTAATGATAGATACATATAAGCAGCAGTTGTTGCTAAAAAATATAATAGCATCATATTCACATTCACAAATACATATAAGCATCACATTCATATCAAATATATATGCCTTTAATAAAGTAATTTCTTCAAACACAGCGATTCAACACAGTGATTTCTTCAAACCAATAATTAATAAGAACCAACAAGAGATTAGTTTCGCTCACCGTGAGTAGCAGCATCGGTACAAGCTAAAATCAAAGCCAAGCCCATGTCCTTCTTCTTCTCCGCTGTCGCCACCTTGTTCGCTAGTGCGACCTTCGGCGTCGCCCTCGTGGACTTCCTCCTGCGCGCCCTCCTCACGACATCCTCCTCCGCCTTGATCTCCTTCTCCAACCTCCACCTCGCCCGCCGCACGTTCCTAGGTGACGCCCTTGCGGGCGCCGTGCGCTACTCCTTAGCCCCACGCCACCTTCGCCTCGGTGGCATCCCCGCCATCTCCAGGCTTTCATCCACGCCTGCGCCCGCCGTGGCTCACTGCCTCGAATGGTTGTGGAGCGAATATGAATTTTCAGGCGGGAGAAGGCTTACCTGCCGTGAGGAGGGGCGGTGGCTGGGAGGAGGAATCGGGGGCGACAGTCGGCGGTTGGGATTTGGATTTGCAGGCAGCTGTAAGGAGGGGCAGCGGCCAGGAAGAGGATGGGGGCGACGGTCGGCAGTCGGGATCTGGATCTACAGGCAGCCGTGAGGAGGGGCGGCCGCCGGGAGAAGGATGGGGGCAATGGTCGACGACCGGGATCTGGATCTGCAGGTAGCCGGGAGGAGGATGGGGCGATGGTAGGTGGCCGGGATCTAGATCTACAGGCGGCCGTGAGGAGGATGGGGGGCGACGGTCAGCAGCCAAGACCTGGATCTGCCGGTGAGGAGGAGCGACAGTAGGGTGGGGGAGGGGCAGCCGGGTGGGGGCGGGGGCGGGCGTGTGGCGGCAGGGTAGGGGGAGGGGCAGTTGGGTGGGGGGAGGGGGTAGGCGGGCGGCAGCCGGCCGTGATCCTGGGAGGAAGATGCAGAGGGAAGACGGCTTAGACTGGGACTCTGGGAAGGCAGACGATTGGGACTGGGGAGATTTTTGGAGGTGGCAATTGGGAATCGGGAGTGCAGAGTGGGGATGGGACTGGACTAGCCGACTAGGACTAGGGTTTCTAACTTTGGTAGTGCTGAGTGTGTTGGTCCACTTGTCAGTATATAGGTCGCGAGTAAATAGGTGAGACGGGTACGGGTAGAGCTTACCCATACCCGTGCTCGTCTACCAGATGGGCAGAGAGTTTCCCCTATTTTCATACCCATGGGCAAAAAAATATCCCATAACCAGCTCCATTAGGGTATTTACCCACAGGTACATAGGTAAACAGATACAATTGCTATCTCTAGTTTCCGTGTGGGTGTTGGGGATCCAGTGTGGGGAGTGTGTTGTGTGTTGGTGTTTAGGGTTTTTGGGATTCGGTGTGGAAGCGGTGTTTGGTGTTTTGTGAAGTATGGAGCTAGGTGCGCTAGAGTGGGGGCAGTGAGAGCATAATTTGTAGGCGAGCCATTAAAAACATGCACTTAGTTGGAGAGCCACCGAGGTAGAAATAACAGATCAGAAAAAATAACTGCAGAAAAACGCTAACTCTAATGAGCAGGGTATATATACTACGTAGGAACCTACGATCCTTTCATCGGATCGATCGATGTCAGTGCTAGGACAATTAATTTTAAGGCGCAAACGGTCCATGCATGCATGTTTTCCTTAACCTCAGTGGCCCTGGTCCTTTCCTCGATCTGTTCGTAACTACTGAATTCGTGCTCCTTCGGTCCATTCTACGCCACTGCGTGAGGAGGACCAGCAGAGCAAGTTAAAGCATTAACATCACCAGCGCCGGCTCAACGTTTTCAAGGGCCTTAGGGCGAATTCGGCTCTATGGGTCTTTTACTATAAATTTTTTTCTACTTATAAAATATGCAGTTTAAACTTTATATTATCTAAAGTGACACAAATCAATAGTTCTAACATGATAAACTAATTATGTACTAACAGCTCCTTGAAATAAGGAGGCTCATGGATGTACGTAGATGATGGATCCCATCAGGGCCGTCTCCAGAAATTTGGGGCCCCAGAGCGAATTGCAAAATGAGACCCTCAATTTTTAAAAAATATTGGTCTAATATAACTAAGGCATACTATCGCACAATCATGTAAGATGTAACTTCAATATGTATTACTCCATACAAGATTTGAAAATATATCCAATATTAAGACCAAAAAAATATAGTACTGACCCCATATTCTACTAAAAAACATCATACGTCTTGTATTTCTTGAAATGAAATCTCCAATTATATCTTCATAATTAACCAGCCTCTACTCCAAAGTCCAACCACAGTATATTAATATACGTTAATTTCCTACGTGCGATTGTGCGAAAACAGTTTCTACTTTCTAGCTAGTTACGTACGTACCGGAGGTCTCCTGGGAAGTCTGTGCCAGGACTTGCGCTCGCTTGCGTCGCCCGTGTCGCCGAAGGACAGGAACGCGCCGGCCGCGGCGACGAAGGCGTCGTATGAACCACTGATGCTAGCGGCACCACCGTCGTCAGTTCGTCACCACATCAGCGGCCGCAGAATTGAAGAAACCCTAGCAGGCACGCCATGCGGCATGCACATCGGCAAGAGCTGCAGGAGTCAGGACCGGGACCGGCTGTAGCCTGTACATAATACGTATACGTATTGGTTTGGGGGCCCCACCAATTTGGGAGCCCTGTGCCGTCGCTCAGCTGGCACGCCCTCTTCAACGGGCCTGGATCCCATGGGTAGAGTGTGCTTAATGATACCAACAGCTCATTCCACATAGGATTTCCTTTGGTGATTGCCTCATATGTGCTCTTAAACATGTCAGGGAGCACGCTTGACTTAATAACCTAACATAATTAATAGGACGAGTATGAAGCACATCCCAAATCTAATATGTTTTCAAAGCACAAGCGAAGATTGTTATGAGAAGGAAATGCAATCAAAGATGCAGACTTGCAGTGCACCTCAGCAATCTCTTCAGTGGAAGGCCAAATATCCCTGAAGTAAACCTCTTTCCCATCATTCGAGATGCCAATTGGTTCTTTCTCAAAATCAATATTAACCTGCAGGATATTCAAAAGTTTAGCAAAGAAAATCACAAGAATAAATGCGCAGAAGTTTGAACTAGTTGACTTAGTAATTCAAGGGCCTCCCCACGATAATGAATCACACTGATGCATCGAAGTAGTAGCAATGTATAACCAATGGCATTCTTGATTAGCTTCTATAGTGTAAGGCATAGATCCAGTAAGGCATAGCTTCTGGAATGTATGGGCCTGTTCTTTAAGTCAAAAGCTGGCGGCTTTTGACTTTTGCTACAGTACTTAACTTTCAAACAGAGTATTTTCTCAAGACAGGGTCTACAAGTTAAACGATCTACACGTTAAAAGCCCAACATCTGTACCAGCCAAAATCACAAGTGAGTATCTGTCTCTCCGTAATCTGTACCGTAAATAGCCAAAATTCAAAAATTTCAGCCAAAAGCCATAAGCCGCAGCCGAAAAGAACAGGCCCATAACCAATGGCATTCTTGGTGGGCCCTCCCTGGCCCGGGCCCCTAGGCCGACACCCCCGGCCTACCCCAGAGCCAGGCCTGAACATCACCATTTATTGATTGATATAAAAAAACAAATCTGGAATCAAATTCCCCATGCCGCCAAAAAATTGCATATTTACGTGGTTAAGGTATGTACAATAGTCTATCTTTAAAACTTTTATCTCACTTAAAAATAGCGCTAAAAACGATCTCTTCAACAATAGTAAATCATTTCTTTAATTACATTATACTATTTTTACTATAACTTCATACTTCGTATTTTCTCATTATTTGTGTTGGTTTGTGAGCTCAAATTATATGAGAGACATCATATTATCTCTTCTCACATTCTCTCTTTGTCATATAGAATTTTACTCGTTTAAAATCTACAGCGAGGACGGGGGTGGTCTGGCCCTGAATGCCTTGGTCAGTCCTAATTCATTTGTTGATTTGCATCATGATTTGTAAGGAGATAAAGTAGACTAATGGATGAGTTTTTGTTGAGCATCCCATCTTGTCAAAGAATGCATATCCTTCGGTCGGTTTGTAGCTCGGGCTGCTCGCTCGCCCACCCACTGCCTACAGCTAGTCCGCGTTTACAGTTCGGCCGGGGGCAGATCGCTCGGAGGAAGGAAATTAGTACCAATGGACTACACACGAGCCGTACCGTGTTGGAAGGGAAAGAAAGCGAGTAGGAAATGATTTCGGCAACGTCTTCTCAGAACAGGTGCATGCACACGGGACGGGCCGGCGGCCATGAGAAAAAGACAAGGCGCCCGCGCGCGCATGCACCGACCGACGGCGCGTCGTCGCTCCAGCGCGCGCGAGGACGATGGCCGGCGCCGGCGCGGGGCAGCACGCGACGGACGGGCGAGCCAAGGTGACCACAGGAATGAGGGCGCGCGCGCCTAGTTAAGGAAGGATTCGGATGCGAGCGTTGGCGCGCTGCGCGGTGAGGAGGAGGTGGGCGCGCGCGCATGGCCGGCCGTCAGGTCCGTACGCCCCTCCGGGCCGGGCTGCTCGTGCTCGGCGCCAGCGCGTGATGAGCCGTTGCAGCCATGCATGTGCGGTGTTGGATCTGGGGGGCCGGCCGGCTCGCTCGCTCGCGAAGTCTCCGGGGTTGGCGGGCCGGACGGACGGGGCCACCAGCTAGCTGGCCGGGGTCACCTGTGCTGCACGCAGGTACGTTGGGCGCGTGCCATTTCTGCTGGATCGCACTGAAACATAGGATAGGATGCACGGTGCAGGGGAGCATTTTTTCTGCCGGTCGGTACAGTGCCTGTGTGCCGTTGTCAGAGCGGGCACCTCATCACATGAACGTCAAAGGCGAGCTGCCTAGCCA
This sequence comes from Dendrocalamus latiflorus, assembly GCA_017311315.1. Taxonomy (NCBI): domain Eukaryota; kingdom Viridiplantae; phylum Streptophyta; class Magnoliopsida; order Poales; family Poaceae; genus Dendrocalamus; species Dendrocalamus latiflorus. The sequence continues at coordinate 37,307,293 of CM029648.1, forward strand.
GCTGTAGCGCACGACACCTATCAGGGCCAGGGGCATCAGTATTTATGCTATCAGGACCTCGTGGCGAAGGCCTGTCTGACAGACCTTGCTGTTGTGCCACTCATGGTCCATCCCATTGCCCTGGCTGTGGATGATGGACCGTGCAATGGCCAGGTCTAGCCGTCTAGGTAGGGTAGGGTATGAATAGTTGACGACGAGTTTCGCTCGCGTGACTTGCGCTGAAACGGACGTTAGCGTCGCTCCCTGCCCGTTTGCCGATGCTTCAACACCAGCACCACAGATGTCAGTCGTGCGTGTGCTTTTGCTTTCGGAAATCTCAGCACTTCAGCAGGAGAACATCTTGGGACTTGGGCCATGCATTGCTACAGCACGACAACACAAGCACCCATCCGGGGCTTAGAGGTGTCTGTGGGCTGGCATGAGCACAACACTCGCTAAAGAGGCCCAGTTTCACCTGTTGCCCATGCTAACCTGTGGGCAGTTCTGGATGCTTCAGCCACTAGTTACCGATCGACCAAGCGCCACCCCATGCATGCAAGGAAAATGGTGCGACGCCGTGCCGCAAGTCACCGATGACCGATCCCTCTCCTCCCGAGCCAACCCACCAAGACCCCCTTTTGCCGGAGGAATCAAGCAAAACACCGAGAAGTTGCTGGGATCAAGTTTCGCCAAACCGAGCAGTCGTCGCCAAGAAGAGCCCTAGCGTGGGCTAGCGCTAGGAGCCCTTGCCGCCACATCGCCTTCATCTCTGCTCCCTATCTTCTTCTATGATGTTGCCTCGAACCAGGACGGAGTAATCCTTGTTCTTCCCCTAAGTTTAGGGGATCGTACGATATAATCAATCGACATTGATATTATGTATGACGTTTTTGGTATTTGATTGCTTCAATCAGTCTATTTGATGTTGCTTTATTAGTTAAAGTATATGTCAACTTGTTAGTTGCTAGATTGAAATATCGTGTTTGGGTTTAGTCTACTGATCTATATCAAATAGTGTAGAGTTTGCTGGCTAAGATTAATCTCCTCACATGACAGGTGTATGGGGTGAAAAGTCAGTGTTGATCTGTAGGGTGAAAGCGATCCTAGCTGAGTACCACATCTTATATTACTTGCCGATTGCACGCAAGTGAATCGAGCCTAGGGAATGGCTAGCTTAGCTTTGGTAGAATCGAGCGATCTCAAAACTCCTCGTTTATTAGTTCTTGTATCTTAAATCATTCATGCAACTTCCTTGTTGAGTTCATCGGGAAAAGCTTCGTACATCCAGACCAAAGCACAAAGTTGACGCTCCTCAGGTTGGAGTATTCGCCCTTGGCGAGTTTCTTTGGCTGGCACTGGGTGTCATGAAGGAAGACGAACGGCGCTGGGCCTGGCCACACCTTCTCTGCCCGGGAGGCCCAGCTATAGACAGCCAGTTGGACAATCGCGTTAGGGGTCAGCTACGTAAGCTCTAGCCCATACAGCCGAAGGACCTCCCCAACGAAGGCTGTCATAGGGATGTGAAGCCCGACGTCAAAGTATGCGACGAAGACAACAGTCTCTAACTTCGTCGGCCGGGGCGCCATCTCGTCGGTAGAGGGTAGTCAAACCGCTGTAAGATCGAGGAGGCCGACTAGAGGGGGGGTGAATAGGCGGTCTAAAAATTTCTTCAAATTAATATTAGCAATTCAAGACCTTTTCTATTTGCCTAAACCGAGTATATAATGCGGAACCTAAAAACAATTTGGTTTAGCTCAAATAACGCCTAAGTCAAGCAAATTCGCCTAAGTGCACCAACAATACTAACCTAGGTCAAGGTTTGCAATCCTAGGTTACAAGCAATCAAAATAATGCTAAGTAAGTAAATTGCTTGAATGTAAAAAGAGCACAAGAAAACAAACCACAAATGACACGTTCTCTTTTTACCGTGGTGTTCGGAGACTTGCCGGTCTCCCCTAGTCCACGTTGAGGTTAGCCCAAACGAATTGGACCGGCTCCACGAATTAAGCCGAAGCACCTCCAATCCACTAGTGGTAGCTCTTTCCCGCTCCGGGTAGGTGAGCTCCGACCTTCACAACTTCGCCGGGTCTTCTCACAAGCTTCTTGAGAAGATCACCGCGCACGACGCCTCCCACGCCGTCTAGGAGTCGGCAAACTCCAAGAGTAACAAGTCAAGTCCCTCACTTGACTCTCACCACGTGCAACGAATGCACAAGCTCAACTCGGACACAAAGTCCTCCTCTAGATGCAACACATGCACTCTAGATCACCTCTCCTCTCTCACAAAGTGCAACACATGCACAATTGAGTGGAGAGCCTCACACTAGCTCAAAAGAGTGAAATGGAGTCCCTAGAACAATGCCCCAACCGGCCACAAGGGAGTATTTATAATCCACACCTCAAAACTAGCCGTTGGAGTCAAAAACAGGATTCTGCGGTACTACCGCAGTTATAGGTGCGGTACTACCGCTCCCCACCATAACGGCTAGAAAAATAGCCGTTAGTCAGCCATTTGCGGTACTACCGCAGTTATAAAATGCGGTACTACCGTTCTGCGGTAGTACCGGGAAATCGGCGCGGTACTTCCGCTTCAGCACAGACAGCACTCAGAAAAACGGTCATAACTTTTGACTCCGATGTCGGAATTGAGTGATCTTGGACTCTATGGAAAACTTATTCAAAGGGCTACACAACCCATCTATTTGCATGATCTCAAACACATTAGATCAATGCAGAAATCAAAAGAGATCCAAAAGAGTCACTCCCATGGTCTAAGTCCAAATGAAGTAGCAATAAACAATTTTAGACCATGCCAAGGGATAATACATGATCTCCAACTTTTGCAAAACATATTTGCAAACTTAGATCATGTCACAAAGAATAGGTACATGGACTTCAACCTTTTGCAAAACACATTTGCAAAGTATAGTCACATGTTACAAGGATTTTCCACATGAGCTTCAACCATTTGCAAAACACATTCGCAAATGCAAGCCTCATGCCAAGATGAGCTAGAGTAAGTGAGGTTGAGCCATCAACACATGATGAGACTCAAACTACTAAACATGACCCCTCTTAATAGTACGGCAACCTATACTAGCAATCCGGTCTTCCAACCAAACACCAAGACCGGTAAAAGACTAGGAACACATCTTTAGCCCTAGCTAGTCATACCTTTGCCTTGGGTCATCATCTCAATATGCATCAACTCATGATGCATCCTTCTCATCAACTCCATCAACACATGATGGTCTTTCTTGACTTGATCAACACATGATCATCATGCATCAACTCATGACACATCTTCTTCTTCTTTGATAGCCTTCAACTCACGAAGCTATCTTCTTCTCAATCTTGACTTGATGATCTTCAACACATGAAGTCATCCTCATTTGTGGAACCTAACCTATTCATCCAACTCATGGAAAATGTTAGTCCACAAAATAATTGTCATCAATTACCAAACTTCACCATTAACACATAATGGAGGGACTAGATTCAACAATCTTTCCTTTTTGGTAATTCATGACAATCTCAATAAATAATGAGATAATAAATTGAATATAAAAACATTTCAATTCAAAGTGCGGTACTACCGCTGTTGCAGTTTGCGGTACTACCGCTCTCCGGTAGTTCCGCAAAGTCGGCGCGGTACTACCGCTTGAGCCGGAACCAAACTTGGCGCTCTCTGGAAAAAAGGTTCCGCTCTACCTCTGGAGCTTCTGGACTCCGGAAGTACTGCTCTATACTGCGGTACTACCGCAACCTGCGGTAGTTCCGGCGTTCAAATCGCCGGTACTTCCGATCCCGCGAAAACACAAATGCATCCGGAGGGTGCTCTCTGGAAAAAAAAGGTTCCGCTTGAGATCCGGAACTTCCGTCCGCCGGTACTACCGCTTCAGGGCGCGGAACTACCGCTCTCCGGTAGTTCCGACGTTCAAACCTGCGGTACTACCGCTCGTCCAGACAGAGCACAAACTTTGTTTTAAAATTAATTTTTGATGAATGCATGATCCTAGTTTGATCCCAATATATGTATAAAATGAAACATGGATCAATACTAATGAAACTCCAAAACATAGAGAGAGCTCCCCCTAAATGTGTGCATACAAGTCTATATGAAGAAAAGCATATGCACATATTCATTTGAACTATTTGAGGAGTTCAATCTATATTTTGGATCTAAGGAATGCATTAGCATATGAGAAAGTGATTTTGAATGCATACCTCTTTGATTTCACCTTTTCATCCAAATGAGACTAAGCTATAATATACTTTGAACAAACATATTAGTCTCATATATACATTTGTCATTATCACCAAAACAATATAAAAGTATTTGTCATTAACATCGAAATCTCATAATGGCATTTGTCATTAACACCAAAACCAAGTTAAACGGAGCTTGATCTTTCAACCGCCTCGCGTCCCAAAATCTTCTCATTGCGCACCAATGACCAAATTAGCTCTCAGGTCAGCAAAGTCGGCCCCAGCACGTTCGTGTAGACGCCATTCACCTTCTTCGCTGCCTCTGCTGCTTGTTGGCGGTCGACGCGTCACGCTCCACCAGCTCCTACTCCACCCCGGTCGCCGACGAACTCCCATGACTGGACAACCCGCCGCGACTAGGGGAAGCATCAATGGTGCTGCGCTGAGAACGTTGGTCAACTCCACGAGCCATCTTTGCACCAGACAGGCTAACCAAGCGGTTGTGCCACGCGCGCTTGGAGGCACAGCATCAACTACACAGCAGAATGCACAGCGGTGGCTAAAGCGACAGCACAGGCAACACTAATGACGACAGAGCAAGGGGAAGAAGAAGACCAAGTGCAAGGGCGCCTCATCAAGGATGCTGGCTTTAAAGATGCACGTTGTTTTTTGGGCATGTATCGAGAACCCGCGCAGTGCAAAACGATGTTGCACGACCACCAATCGCAGTCGAACATGTATTCGCCATTACAGCATGGCCAGACAACCACAGTCCCATGACTCAGCCGATGGGCTAAACTACTCAGCAAGCCAAAGGGATGGAGGAGGCCACAAGGCCTGACAACATGGTTTCGGCCTACTGAAGATGAAGTCCTTTACCATGAGAGGCTACTGTTATAGGGCTAGCCTCCACCTAAATACATTCGGCCTGTTGTATTAAAAGGCCTAATGAGGCATGTAAAAAGATATCTATATCCCTAAAATAGTACGCCACTGTAGGGGTATTATTATAATCAGGCCTTATGGCCATGTATGTATAGGACCTCGACAAAGGAAAGAGCCAAGCCAGTTCATTTTGCTATACTCACTCTACTAGTCCCCTTGTTTACTATTTGGTCAGTAACCACAATATATATAGCATTAACATTTTCCTTGATGGAGAATTGGATGAAAAAATTTATATGGAACAACCTGATAGATTTGTGGTACGCGAACAAGAGGGTAAGATATGTAAGTTATTGAAATCTTTATACCGCCTCAAGTAAGCATTTCAGCAATGGCATGAGAAGTTTGATAGAACTTTGACATCAATGGGCTTTGCTATAAATGAACCCAACATATGTGTATACTACTGCTATGGTGGGGGTGAAGGAGTAATTGTATGTTCGTAGGTTGATGACATACTTATCTTTGGGACAAAAATGTATGTGATTAATGAGGTTAAAACATTCTTGTCTCAAAGTTTTGACATGAAGGATCTAAGAGAGGTTGATGTAATCCTAAACATCAAATTGATCAAGGGTGAGGATGAGATTACTCTTCTGCAATTCCATTGTGTAGAAAAGATCTTGAGCTGATTCGGCTACGCAGATAGCAAGCCTTCTCCAACTCCCTATGATCCGAGTCTAATATTTCAAAAGAATCGAAGAATAGCAAAGGATAAATTGATATACTCTCAAATTATTGGTTTGCTCGTGTACTTAACTAGTGCTACCAGACCTGACATCTCTTTTGTTGTGAGCAAATTGAGTTGGTTTACCTCTAATTTGAGAGATGATCATTGGCGTGCACTCGAGTGGGTTTTGCGCTATTTGAGAAGTACAATGAGTTATGGAATTCACTATACTTGTTATCTAGGTGTATTTGAGGGATATAGTGATTCCAATTGGATTTTTGATGCAGATGAGTTAAGGCTACGAGTGGGTACGTATTTACTCTTGACGGTGTTGCCGTTTCATGGAGATCTTGTAAACAGACCATTTTGATGAGGCCAACCATGAAAACATAACTTACCACATTAGACAAGGCACTGTAGAGGCAGAATGGCTACATGAGCTCTTGATGGATTTACCGGTGGTGGAAAATCCAATTCTGGCTATCCTTAAGTGCTGTGATAACTCATCAAGGTGACAAATAAAAAGGACAATACAAAATCCTAAAGGCATGTGAAAAGGCAATTAAAGTCTGTCAGAAAATTAAGAAACTCTAGAGTGATACCTGTGGATTATATCCAAATAGCTAAAAACTTGGAAGATTCCTTTACAAAGGGATTGTCGTGGAATATGATTGATACTGCATCGAAGGAGATGGAAATGAGACCTACTTGAGTTGCACCGTAGTGGCAACCCATCCTACATGATCAGAGATCCTATGAAGTAGGTAATGGGAAAACAAGCTGTCTGGGCAACTAGAGAGTGCATTTCTATGTTATATCTCACTCCGCTGAAGATCCAGTGAAGTAGGTAATGCCAAAAAAAAACTATGTAACTGGATAATACACTTCTACGTTATATTTGTATGGTAGGCTAACTTTGTTTTAATGTGTCTGAGGCTTTAAGTAACGAGATATTGTCCTACAAGATATTCTGGCAAGAACAGTACAACACACCTATACGAGCTAGATGTTGGTCACAATTTATGAGACATGGGAACTCTCTAAGAAGGTCATGAAGAGACATAGGAGTATACCATATATGCTCCACCCTGAGGGGTAGACTATTGTTGGCCAAGTATCAATTTAAACTTCAAGTGAAACTTATCCACACAAAACTATCAATTCAAGGCTTAGGGTGGGTTCGGATGGGATTGTGGCTTTTCACATTTGCTACAATAACTAACTTTCAAATGGTTTATTTTTTTAATGCGGGGTCTACTAATTGATTGTAGTATACACTGTACCGATTTCAGCTACTCTGTTCCTACGGCCAACGTGCACCGTCCGTGGGAAGAGCGGTGTCTCCAAAATCAGGGCCTCCTTTGATGCTTAACGGGTTTGGGCGAATCAGTTTTAAGGAAGGGCTCGTGCGACTGCTCGCTGTCTTCTTCCTGTCGTCGCATCATTGTCTACGTCAACACCACGACAGATCTCTAAGTTCTCCAAGTTATTTCCTTGCTTTACACGATTGTTGTGTAGAGACGTCTCTTAGAAAATAATAGAATAGAATCGTCACCCTTCTCTGTTCCTTTTGTGCTGCGCGGCGCTGCTTTCGACTACTCCGTTTCTGCAGCAGACGTGCACCATCAGTAGGAAGAGCAGTGTCCAAAGTCGGGGCCTCTTTTGATCCTTCACGGGTTAGGGCGAATCAGTTTTTGGGAAGCGCTCCTGCGACTCATGGTCTACATCAACACCTCGACAGATTACGTGATTGGAGCGCTTGCTCTGCGAGTTCTCCAAATTATTTACTTGCTTTACATGATTGTTGTGTAGATTACGTAAACGTAACCTTCTTGTTGCTATATCTTTGATTGCACTGTTGGTTTACGTATACTAGTTATTGGCTTACTGATTTACATAGCTCTGCTGTGGTTTACATTAATTGTTTTTGTGTGAACTAATTTACGTATTTCTGGAATTAAATTAGTCATATAAGTGCACATATTTTTTTGACAGTAGCATTCAGACTAAAAGTGGCCTGAACCTTGCCTCGGTCACAAGAACAACACACAAAAAAGGGCCAATTAGTTGCGTTTCTTGATCAAAGGGGGCACCTTTCAGCCGGCCCCAACCCCACCCCACCCACCCGGGTCTTTGTAACCAAAATGAACCGCAGAAATCGCGCATAAAACAGCTGAAGATTGCAACTTTGGAACGAGGCATCTTGGAATTCGCCATTACTTTGCTGCTGCATCGCGCTCGTCCGACGAATTCGCGCCCCCCAAATGAATCCAGCGAGAAACCAAGAACTCTTGGGGGTGAGACTGCCTGAGGTCGATGGCCGAGTCGCCAGGTGGTACCACTCGTTAATTTATTGTTCGTTTGGGGTAAGTACATACACTCACTCCACAGATGCTAATTCTGATTGAAAGAGAATTTTTTTTGCTTTTTAGTCCAAAATTTGAAAGTTTTTTACATATGGACCTCTGGAGAAAAGATTTGCAAAATGGACCCTTATCACGGCGCCAAAGCATATGGTGCCTACCATACATGTCACGGCGCCATATGCTTTGACGCCGTTAATTGACACGTCGGAGCCAGGGTGGCACAGCACGGCGTCATGGGCTGTGGCGCCGTGACATGTACCATAGGCGCTAACTGTGATGGCGCCGTGCTTCGGGACTTAAGTCCGAGCGTGGCCCCCGGCCCCCCAGCTCCCCCTCACTCTGCTATGTTCAAACAGTAAACCGCCGCAGCCTCCCATCTATTCCCCCTCCAAATCCACCGATTTTTCTCACGGTTTTGCTTCCAAATCGAACAAATAAGGTGAACTCTCTCCCCTCCCTTGATTTTTTGCAATAGATATGTATTATTTGAGCTACATTTCGTGGGGGAATATTTGAAACCCTAGATGAAATTAGTTCAATTTGGATCGGTTTTAGGTTAGATTTGCAATAGAAATGCGTAATGTAAGAGTAGTACTGTGTATAGAATCGTTTTTAGGGTTTGATTTGAGTGAGATTGATGAATATTTAGAAATTTGAGTAAGATTGATGTCGGAGAATAGATGCATTTATCGTTTATTGGTGAGACTTATATCATTTTGTTGCCCTCATTACCAATAAGCTACCAGTGAAAACCATTCATGAATCGGAGCTGCCAATCAAAAGTTATGGGTAAAACAAGAAAAGAAACATTTTAGTACTAATAAGGAACTCATATTTGTTTGTTGGCTTCGTACTAATAAGTATGTACGTGCAGTATATGAGCATATAAGACCATCTAGGTGGTATATATATTTTTTGGCCATACTTCTTTTTATAAGCGTATATAAAGGTATTTGCAAAATACGTAAAAAAAACTATAGATTCCCTTTCAATTTTTTGTTTGGTTCATATTGACATATATCTTATAATTAGTTATGAGTATATCCAAAGTGATCAAAGAGTATATCAAGTTCATTTAGATGGTATATCAGATTTGAGCATAACTACATCGGGAGTATAAGGTATTTTTCATATATACATATACATATACATATATACAAATATACATACATATATACACATACAAGCTCACCGGATATAGACACTAATATGAGCATCACATTGGGGAGAAATGGCCGTAAACAAAACCTATATCAACTTTGTAAATGGGACACCGGGGATAGAGAAACGGGGATGGAGGGTAAATCATATACAAGCTGACATGTATTTAACCAAGGGTAAATCTCTAATACTTTCATTTTGATTCCAATTTCATAATTCAATTTGATTCTTATTTTTATTTATAAATATGTTTTTATAAATTTCTTATTTGAATATTTCTTAAACATTGAATTCTAAAATTTATCACAGGATGGCGAGATACCGGCTGCTAGACGAGTTCTACGAGAGGGAGCACCGCGGCAGGCTCACGGAGGACGGCCGGGTACGTGTGTGGTTGAAATGTACATGTGTTCAACTTGATGGTCACGCAGCTAACTTTTATAGCAATTTTCAGGAGATACACATACTTCGTCCTCGAACCCATGATGGGTTCCATTTGATGAGATACGACAACCGCTATACCCCACTGCTGCGCCGTGCTGGGCTTCACACGGTCGCTAACCTATTACGGCGGGGCATGCCGGTTTTCAACCCCGCAGCTTTGACCGCACTTGTCGACAGGTGCATTTTCTCTATCGGGTCTATTTGTTTTCGCTTCTATATTCTTACGTACGTAACTAATTCTTTTCTCCTTGTACTATTAACAGGTGGAGGCCAGAGACACACACGTTCCACCTTCCCTGTGGGGAGATGACCGTCACGCTGCAGGACGTGGCGATGATACTTGGACTTCCCATCAGGGGACAGCCGGTGGTCGGCCCGGCGGTGTCTGAGGGCTGGAGGGCACGTGTGGAGGCCTTCCTGGGCACGCCATTGCCTCCTGTCCCAGATAATGCCAGGCGAGGCCGCGTCTCAGGGGTCCACCTTAGATGGTTGCGGGCTACCTTTGGTGAATGCCCTGATGCCGCGGACGACGCTACGGTGACCTTCCACTGCCGCGCCTGGGTATGGCGCCGTGTAAGCTATGTGCGGCGCTCGCATGTTTGGCGTCGAGATAGGTGGACTAGCAAGCACCACGTTAGACTGGCTAAGTCAGAACACGGCGCCACGGCCTTTAGCGCCGTAGGTGCATATCATGGCGTCGTAGGACTTGGCGTTGTGCTATGTCACCCTGGCTCCGACGTGTCAATTAACGGCGCCAAAGCATATGGCGTCGTGCCATGTACCCTGGACGCCATATGCTTTGGCGCCGAGAGAATGGTCCATTTTTGCAAATCTTTTCTCCAGGGGTCCATATGTAAAAAACTTTCAAATTTTGGGCTAAAAAGCAAAAAAATTTACATTGAAAGAGTGGTATCAAAATGTGCGGTGGTCAGTGGTAGCAGCAGACAGAGAGAGAAAGACGGAAGGAACGAAGCCTCGTGCTAACCTCAGTTCCACGATTCCATGTACGACTAGTAGAGATGAGTAGAGTAGCTTCCAGTATCAGGATCAAGGCCCTGTTCTTTTTAGCTTCTAAAGGCTGTTTTTCGATTTTTTTTTACAGTAACTAGTTTTTAAACGGAGTATTTTTTTCAAAATAGGTTCACTAGTTAACTGTAGTATATATTTTACTGACTTTATTTATATTGGCAAAAACTACACGTGAATTTCTGTTACTTTGTAATCTCTCGTACAAATAGCCCAAAAGTCACAAACCGCAGCCAAAAGCTACAAGCCGCAGTCAAAAAGAACACAAGCCGCAGTCAAAAAGAACATGACCGACTTGCGAACTTGCAGATGAACTCGTATGATGAGCAACAGGTAACATAATAGCACGCGCATCAATCAATCTGATGTGTTGTATTGCAAACAAATGAACAATGATCCATTGTACAATGGTGACAAGCATGGTTGGCAATCATGGAGACGACTTTAACCACCAAAATTTGATCAACACCGTGTGTGAACATGTGGGCCAGGGCGGTCTTCCACTGCCGTGACATTATTACAGATTTTCTCACAAGAATTAATTACACAGGCGTTCTGGTCATTTCGATCGTCGATGTAGTAACATTTGTATCATCAAGACGAAAGTGTGGTCACTGTCGTGCCCGCAAGCTACGCGCCTGCTCTCTTCAGGTACGCCATTACGCCAAGACCTGCGACTAGAGCCGCCCCAGCCGCAACGGCACTGTACGCAGAAGCCCATGCATCCCTTCCAGCATACTCGAAATCCGCTGAACCACCCCCTCTCTTCCGCCGGCCAACACCAGCATAATCCAGGTGCAGCCTTAAACTCTGAAGGCAAAGCGTAGATGAGCACCCCTTGGCAGGGAGAAAAAATCATCTTTACCTGAAAACAACATTACCTTCCAACCGATTTGTCTTGCATGGTCCACAGCAGCTACAAGGTCACTGTCTGATGAAAGTATGACCTTGTCATGATCCTCATCTTCATACTGTGAAATGGCATCAGGAAAGAAAACAAACCTTCAGAAAATTGTCATACTGGTATGGGTATGGAAACATATTGAGGAGGGAGTTTGGCCAGTACCAAAATTTGCGGTAGGTTCTTTCTATCAATGTCATCGCCAACTCTCTGTAGAATGCAAGTTATCAGGTCTGTCAAGCTGCTCGTTTCTGAAATTTGAAACATGTCACACATGAAACTCAGAATGCAATATAAATCACTGGGCATAACGAAAGGCAGAAAGGATATTGATAAAATAATTCCTTGTTAGCATGAAATTAAGATGCAAATGCATACCACAGTTAAATCTGTGCATCCTGCCTTGTTTGTCCTGAATCTTGAACCCAAAAGTATTTGATAAACCAGAAGCCGGATAAAAGGCTGATCTTCCTATATCTGTTGTCTCAGATGCCACTTTTGTTGACCCTTCACTGAGAAAATGCCAAGAGAATTAGTCATACAAAACCGTGTCATCAGAATGGTAAGATGCAAAAGAGATGCTAACCTTCTGGAGTCATCATCATCATCAAGAGGTCCAATGGACATTGCCGAGTCCCAGAACCTCTGCATCATAGCAGATGTTGCCTCAGATCCGGCTGCTCCACTGTTTCCGACCTGAATACAATGCAACAATTATAGATGCAAGGCTCAGTTGTAGCAATTTCAGCACACAAGCTACACAACCTAATGGCCCATACGTCTTCTATATCTTGCAGTTTGCAACAAGTCACAATGCATTAACTCAGCAGTTTAAGGTGCTGACTGAATAACCAAGTATTGTGGGGACTATCATATTGTCAACAAATGTTTGTAATTCCAATTCCAAAAGTATGCACAGGAGTAGGCCCAGAGTTTGTGTACACAAGGAAAGGCAAACTTTTTCAACTTTCAAGCTAGATTCAGTTGGAAGGAAATTGTCACTCACCGTTGCAATTGCAGCATGAGTGATGTGAAGGACATCAACAACAGTTACAACATTTCCATCTGGATAGAGAAAACATATCTTCACCATTTAATAGCACTCCAAAAAAATTCAATTGGATCTAATTTGACCGTAATTCATAGACATACCCCTGTCTAAAACAGGCAAATGTAAAAACTTTCCATCATGCATTGTATGAAGGGCATCAAGTATTGGAGTGTCAACTGTTGCACATTCAGGGCTCTGAGTCATGACCTGCAGAAAGGAGTTTCAGTCATAATCGCATGATAAATGAAGAAAAAAAATAGAAGAACAAAAGGCAAATAGATCAAAGAACATGAAAAAAATCCATATTGCAACTTATTTACCTTCTCAACTGTAGTAGACTCGGGAGGAAGATTTTGGGCTATAACACGCATCAAGATATCTCTAGAACTGAGGCATATGAAAGAAAATAGCTTTCAGACCAATGCTACTGTAAAATTACCATTCGTATAATAACATTGAGAGAAAAAACTCACGTCAGAATTCCCCCAGGCTTGTTTTCGATTGCCACAACTGCTGAACTTACTTTTAGTTCAAGCATCTTTTTTGATGCTGTCAACACTGTGTCAGATGGCGCAACAGTGACCACTCTAAGAAGTTGAGGTCATCAGTAAGTAGGTCTAAAATGGCAATTTAATTCTTGAAATGCTAGTATTTATTTTAAAAAGATAGGATGTTATCTACTTTGAATGCTCAGAAATGATGGTAGACAGTGACGGTCTAAACATCCGCTCTCGTAGAGTTTCAATAAAAGTATTAGGACCTGCAAAGTAAATGAACAAGAGGATTAAAATGGCACTACAAAAGCCGTGCAAAGCCAACCATTCAAATGAGAAATCATTTCATATAAGTAATCAACACAGGACAAACATAAAAGAGAAGGGTAGAGTGAGAAGAAAAACAGACCAGATACAGATGTTCCCCAGTGCTTTTCTACACCCTCAACAGCAGCAGCAATTGCTTTTCCTTTCTCAGCTGCCCTTTCCATTCGCGCAATAGCATCATATAGGCACTTGGCTATGTCCAACAGTGCAATGACTTCACCATTCTCCACAACAGGCAAATGTCTGAACTTGCCTGGAATCAAATTATACCTTTTCAGTTAACTTTAAGAAAAACTGCTAAGAAGGCACGCCAAATATTGTCGGATATTCACACACCTTGGACCATCTTTTGCAACGCCTCAACTGCAAGTGTGTCCGAGAGAACAAAGAGAGGGTTTCTAGTCATGACTTTTGAAACTGGTGTCTCCTCTAGCTTCAATTCGCGAGCAATCACCCTTGTGGTTATGTCCTGATTCGAGTCAACAAAAGGCAGCAGATTGTGAGAAATGAAGAGTCTACCAGCCAGCGCCTGGAGCAGATGAAGTGAGAAACATCTCCCTCACCTTGTCGGTAAGGATCCCACAGAGCAAAGCATTGGAGTCCGTCAGCAACACAGCATCAACTCTGCGTGCGGCCATCCTCCGACAAGCCTCGTACACAGTTGTGTGATCCGGTATCGTCAATGCCTTGGACAATCTCAGCCTCTTCACGGTTCTCTCCCCAGTCATTGGCCTAAGGAACATTATGCGATGCAGCATTTTTCAGCTATAATCCCCTATCATGGGCCTCGGTTTTATTCGTTTCACTGCACAATCATGGTTTATGAAGCACAATTTAATGGCAATCTGTGTCGTCTTGGAGCCAAGCTTGCTTCTTAATGAAATGTGTCTACCTTACGTAACATAAATTGGCGAAAGGGTCTCTAGCCCAATGGTTAGAGGCCTGAGTAGCACCCCCCCAGGTCCTGGGTTCGACTCTCAGTGGGAGCGAATTCAGGCTGGGGAAAAAATCCCCTCGCCTGCTACCATAAACCAAAGCACAGGTCTTAAGGCTGTTGCCAGGTCGTTGGGTCGTTCTCACGGGCAATGATGCCGCTGTGTTAGGGTGGAGCAGGGGTTCGGGGATTTTCTCGATCTGCGTCTTAATATCACGCCCGGGGTCGTCTTACCCCCCGCGGGTCGAGTTTTTACGTAACATAAATTCCAAAACCATGCATACGCACATCGTTGTTACGGATCAATGGGATTTAGCACTTTCTGTTGCAAGCGGAAGCAATCGTATTGCTATATCGAATACTGTTCAAAATGTCCTGAGCTACCGCAATTACATCAAATCGAATCAAATCTAGCCTAAGCCTGAGTAAACAAAGCGACACCAGAAAGCTATTTTTCCCTAAAACGAGCTTCCAATCCATCACGCCCCCACAAGGCCAACGCTTCAATCCCACGCAATCCAGACACCATCGCCCAATCCAACAGCTACAGTAACAACGTAGAAATAAAATGAATCAACAAGACGATGCGAGGAATCCGTACGACGAGGTTCGGGAGATGGAGGATCTCCTGCCGGCAGCGTCGTGGCCGTTCTCCAGCGGCGGCCCCCTCCTCCTGGAGCCGGAGGACGAGGAGATGCTCCTCCGGGAGCCGTGCACCCCTCCCCCACCTCCTCCGCCGCCGCCGTCCATCTCCAGCCGCCGCAGGAAAAGGAAGGGCGTCCGATCGGCGGCGGCGCTGATCCGGGGAGGAGGCCGGCGGCGAGTCGTCCCTCGATCCGCGAGCTCCGAATAGATGGGATGGAGGCAGAGACCGGAGGCGGCTAATTTCGGCCAATGGAATCTTCTTTTATTCGATTTTTAGTATGGAAAGGCGAATTAATTTGGAGCTCCCGTTTTTGAGGCGCACGGAACAAAAGGTTGGAGGGGCGTGGAGGTCACGCTGCTGCGTGTACCCGACGCATTGTACACTGGCTATGCTCACTGCTGACTCATTGGTCCACGTGGACGCTTGGCTGGTGGGGCCAGTTGAAAATGTGCGGCCAGGGAGCGCCGGAAACGACTTTTCTGGGGACTGACCCCATTGAGCCCTCGTGTGGACACCGCGTGGATGGGCGATACGTCCTCCGCCCGAATCTCTCCGTGCGCCAGCCCTCCCGTGCCGTCTTCTTTTCTCCGCGCCGTCTCCTTTTCTCCGCGCGAGCCGCTCTCCCGTCTCCTTTTCTCCGCCACTTCCTCTCGGCCAGCCAACCTCGCCCCCAATCCAACCTCGCCAGATCGGAGCGCCAGCCCGCCGCCCGCCCTCCCTCCTCCCCTCCCAGATCCGAGCGCGAGCCCGCCGCCGACGCCTCCGTGTCGCCTCCCCGAGCTAGCACCACCGTGTGGCCTCCCCGAGCCCTCGCCGGTCCGTCCGCCGCTAGCACCTCCGCGTCGCCTCGTCGAGAATCTGTGCCGTCCCCGGCCCGAGAATCGGCACCGGCACTGGTTGGCTTCGTCCTTCCCCACCTCCCTCCTTTGGTTGGCCGCCGCCATGTGCACGGTCCAAATGGCCAGGTTGGCTATGAACCTGGCGGCCTCGGTGGAATTTGTATGTGAAACAAAACCAAATCTTGAAAATTTTCAAAACTTGAATTTGATCTCAATTTCTCGTTTTTGCCTTGCTCTCTCAATTCCTTAACCCTAATTTCCACAAATCTCAAAGTACATCTGCCTTTGATCTCTGCCGTCACAATTGGAATGGGGGAGAGAGATGTATGCACTGTACATGTCTGAAAACCACCGCCTCCCCAAAGTTCCGCCGCTGCTCACGCTCATGTCGTGAACTCCCCTCACCTGCGCCTCTCCTGCCAATCTCGCTCGGTGGGACGGCCACCTCACCCGCGCCCGCCCCGTGGCACGCCACGCCAACCCGTCGCAGCGCCGTGCCCCAGCCTTTGCCGCCGCCGTGCTCCCTGCTTTTCCGCCGCCCAACTCCTCTGATTGCGCCACCCCAACCCCCGCGCCGCTTGATCTCGCCATCTCCCCGCGCGGACAAGCTCTCTTTACACCTCTCCTCTGCCCCCTCTGACGCCCTGCACTGGCCAAGCAAGCGTGGCATTGCCGCCCGATCGACACGCATTGCCGCCGCCGTGGATAAGCTTGGGGCGAACCGCCTCCGAGCCATTATTTAAGTGGCCAAGCGTCCCAAGCCGCGGACACCGCCCTCCACCATCCGCCCGAGGCCCCAAAGCCTCTCCCATCCATCTCCATTACCGGTAATTTCAAGAAATCCCCAAACTCGAGCCCTAGCGCAATGTCCCAACTCCGGCCATCTATTCTCCAATTGCATTCGCCTATAGCCTCACCGACACCCCAGAAGCACGCCCCAACCGCCGCCATAGCCTCCCGAAGCTTCCTCTTTCCCGGCGCCGTGAGCACCCCGCCGCCGCATCCACCTCACAGTGGCTAGCCTTGCACGGCCATCCCCATCCCAAACCGCCGTTCCCATGAACTTACCCGAGTCCTAGTGATGCTCCAGCACCAGCCAACTTGCCCTAAAAAGCCCCCATGAGCCTACAATCCCAAAAGTAATCGCAAAAAGGAGGAGCTCGCCGCCGGCGAACGCCGCCTCCGCCGGCCCGGCCACCGCCAAAAATGGGTTCCCCGTGCCGTCCCGAGTCCGTCCATACCCTCCGTCACCGTCGCAAGTCCATCCACCGCCGCCGGCAGCCACCGCCACCCCCCCTGTTCCTTGCGTGCGCACGGGCGTGAGGAAGAAGAAGGCCCTGTGCGTTCGACCGAGCCACCCCGCGATGAGGTCGAGCCGCACCAGCCGTCCGCGCGCGCCCGCGCCACCCCGCGCCGTTCGCACCGCACCGCGTCGCCCGCACCCGTGTCTGCGCCCGACCGCACCGCCCGCGTCCGACCCGAGCCAGCCCGACGCAGTCAAGCCAGATCCGTTCGCCCGAGCTGGCTGCACCCGACCCGAACCCGATGAATAGTAACCGACCGAGCCCAATGAATAGTAACCGGCCCAAACCCAAAAATACAAGTTTATACTCCTCGGACTCGTCTCGAGCCCACCAACCCAAATCCAAGGCCCATTTATCCATTTGACCCTCCTATAAACCCAAATCTCAATTTATTTGAATTTTATCGGATTTTATTTCTTTATTTCAATTTTTTTTCCTAGCTCAACTTTTCGAGCATGGAATTAATGTTATTTTTTATTGCTTTTGCGTTAGCCTCCGACGCCGGACTATCTCAGGAGCAGGAGGGAGAAGACCCAGTTCAAGCCCCGTCTTCTGAAGAATTTGAGCTCGTAGAAATCTTTGACTTGCAAGGCAAGTTGCACATACCTCGATCATATTGAGCCTATCTTGTCTTGATGTATTTATTTAGTAGTATTTTCATTATGCTATTTTTAAGTCATTATTTTGTGTATAATTATTGTTTAGAATGACATGATCTATTAGTTATGACCTACCACCTGAAAAGGCCCCGTTTGACTTGATGACCATGTTCATGTTGACAAACATAGTAGTATTAAATATACTAGTGACATAAATATGGTAGTTTAGGAATTCACTAAAATCTTTTCACTGTTAAGGTTCTTGGTAATTGTTTAGAGCTTTGAAAATTTGGATCTAGGGTAAGTGAGGATCACAGATGGGGATCCGAAGACCTTATCCTAGGGTGGAGGCTTGGTTGAGGAATGGTGGCAGTACAGGAAGGTACTGAATATGGGTTTGTGCATAGCGATGCCTCAGAGAAAAATATAAGGACTAGACCCTTATGCTGCGTAAAGAACATAGTATCCGCCCAACCACAAGCGTTGATTTTGTCAAACCTGGTTTAATAACTGCTCAAATTCAATTGAACCTCTGCAATTGGCGGGGGGAGTCCGAGGGTGAGTTCGTATGGGCGGTGGTTAACCATACAACAGTAGGTTTGCTATGAGTCGGATGAGATCCGTGGGGTCATCCGAGCTCATGGGGAATTAGGACCTACTGGGTGGAGGCTATATAAAGAATTGAGCAGTGAACAACCTTGTTCTTTTAACTCTGTCGCGGGAGTTGAGAGATCTTGTGGGTAAAGCAGGGCAACTCTGCAGAGTGAAATAAATGGTATTCGAATACGCCGTGCTTCCGGTTAATGAAGCTGTGTTTATTGGGTGATTCCAGCAGCAAAGCATAAGTAGAGTTATGAATGGTTTTGAGATGTGGAATATTGATAATTACGCTTGAAAACCCCCTTTACTTAATGGAGTTGCTTTTCAAGTTTTATAAAATAAAACTGCATCTACCCAATTAAAGAACTTGTTATCCCTTCACTTGATATTCCAATCATATAGTTAATGTTAAGCTCCGTGTAACTTGCTGAGTACGGAAGTTGTACTCATTCTTGCTTAAAAACATAAACAGAAACTGTTAACTTTGAGAAGCCCGGTGAAGACGAAGAGGTGGTGTATTACGAAATGGAAGAAGCCTGGGATTAGGGTCGTTCTTCGCTCGAGCATGTCTGTGGTGTTTCTTTTTGTGTAATATATCTGAAGGCCGCTGGCCCTACTGTTAAACTTGGCTTTAAGCCTTTTATTGTAATAAAGTTGACTTTTGGTTGTAAGCTTGCGTTGGCAATGTTAATCACTCGATGAATGTAACTCGCAATTGAACTATCCTGGGCAATTGCGAGGAATTCATAATGCTCCCAAAAATGGGGGTGTTACAGAGTGGTATCAGAGCCCGCTTGCTTGACCGTAGGATGACCCTAAGTATGTTAGGAAATTTTTACAAAAATTATTTTAGCTATAAAAATGATTTACCCGAAAATTCTGGTAATATTCTGGTATAATTCTTTTTCTCGCCTAGGCTACTCTTGTATTAATTAAGTTGATTTTTAAAAATATTTATGTCAATTCTTGTCTAATCTCAAAATTTGACGATTTGTCAGATGGTGCGTCATGACTACGCTGATCCCGTGGTTCTGTTCGGATGGGCATCTCGCTTATGGAGGATGCAGAGGTACCTGCACGCGACTTTGCAGCATCGCCCAGCATTTCATACGAGAGCACTGATGATTCATGGAAGGATCCGTCAGTGGAAGGCATGGGTATACCTGGAACCATTGCCTTGGAGACCAGATGCTCGGAGGAAATTCACAGGATATCGCCGCAGAGAGTCTGACGCCATCCAGGATGCGGCCAAAAGGGCAGTGGAGTACCTTCGCAAATACTACAGTGCAGAATTTGATGAATCTCCACATCACCTCACTCCACAGATTGATGATGGAGGACGTAGCTACTCACTTCCATGTCCAGAACCAGAAGAGGACCCCAGAGTTACGGAAGCTTCATTTCTGATCCTCACCCAGGAGACCCAATACCACAGAATGACTGAAGAAAACAAGCAGATACGACATCAACTTATCACAGTTCAGCAGGAGAATTGGCTTCTGAAGCAGCACCTACTACACTACCAACAGAAGGAGCAAGCGGAAGCGTCGAAGCGTGATGAATCTCCCGAAAGTTCCAACAGGCAGAGAAGAATGACGGCGCCTCAGTA
This sequence comes from Dendrocalamus latiflorus, assembly GCA_017311315.1. Taxonomy (NCBI): domain Eukaryota; kingdom Viridiplantae; phylum Streptophyta; class Magnoliopsida; order Poales; family Poaceae; genus Dendrocalamus; species Dendrocalamus latiflorus. The sequence continues at coordinate 37,327,397 of CM029648.1, forward strand.
CCGTTCACTATTCACGCCAGCACCGCCTACCCAGGAGAGGCCTCCAGCAGATGATGTTGAGACTAAGGGTAAGGAACCGATGATCGAGGATGATGAGGAGGAAGATCCGGAAGAGAAGGAGTGGTACTCTGATGACAACGCAGATAAGGAGCAGAGCAAGGAGAAGGAACCGATGATCGATGATGACGAGGAGGAAGAACCGGAGGAGGAGGAGTGGCTTTCTTCTGGAGCTTCTATGTCAGATCAGGGATTTTAGTGTTGAGTTGAGTCGTGATAAGATAGTCTGAGCCCCTTTTTGTAGTAGCAAGTTTTTGTAATGTAAAATAGGTTGTGGTACGAACTTTGTAAGATAGTATGTGCCCAACTTATGTTATGAATGAATAAAGACTATCTTGCCTATCCAATAATTTGTTTGATAATAGTATCTCTAGTCTATCTATTTCAAAAATTCTAACTCTTCTATTTCACTCTGGAATCTTTACCTAATTCAATCTGATCTTACCTTAATTCTAACTTCTTACTTATCTGTCTAACTTCATAAAAGCTCGCTGCAGATCTGAACTCCTAGTATCATCAAGACAGTCAAGATGTCAGGAAATGGAGAAGGATCTCAGGGACAGGATAGTCCACGTCAAAGAGAAGTGCCACAACTCAGCTTAGCAGACATATTGGCCAAGATGGAAGAAAATAGATTTCAAGCAGAACTGAATCAATCTCGCATGATGGAGCAGCATACTAGACTGTTAGAACAAATTGCTACGAGAAGCGGAGGGAATAATCAACAAGGAATGCCTGGACAGTCAAAGTGGGCAGATTTTCAAAAGACTAGACCTCCAGTGTTTTCTTCCTCACCAGATCCAATGGTAGCTGAGGATTGGCTCAAGGATGTAGAGAGAAAGTTGAATACTATACAATGCAATGATAAGGAAAAAGTATTATATGCTTCCCATCAGCTGCAAGGCCCAGCTGCAGCATGGTGGGTGAACTACCAGACTATGAATGAAGATCGAGAGATCACTTGGAAAGAATTTGAAGATTCGTTCCGCCAAGCTCATGTGCCCACAGGAGTCATTGAAGCCAAGCGTCGAGAATTTCTCGCGCTAAAACAAGGAGGACGAACTGTCACAGAATATCTTCATCAATTCAATGCATTAGCCAGATATGCCCCCGATGATGCAAAGACTGAAGAGAAAAAGATGGAGCGATTCAAAGAAGGGTTACAGAAATCCTTGAAATATCACATTTCAATGGTGGACTATAAAGACCTACCCACAATGGTAAATAAACTCATCGTGTCTGAAGAGGCAAGAAATGAATTAGAGGACACTCGGAAAAGGAAGATAATACAGAGAACATCATCGTCAGAAGGATCCCGAAAACAAATGATGCTAGCACCCCAGTTTAGAGGACAACAGGGAAGGAAATTTGTATACATGCCTAAATCACAGCTTAAGACTAGCCAAAGTCCTATGACATCTCAGCAGAATGTCAGGCAAATTTCTATGCTGAAGTGCTATAACTGCGGAGGGAATCACTTACAGAGGCAATGCCCGCAGTTACATACTGTCTGTTATCACTGTGGCCAAGCGGGCCATTACAAGAATCAGTGTCCACGAGGAGGATTACCTTCAGAAGTAGCAAAAGCTCAAGTTAGGGCACAGGCCTCTTCGCCACGTCAGTTCATTACTGTGCCAAAGCAAGAAGAAGGAGGACAGACTAGGCAGTTTGCAATGAAGCCAGCAGGAACTCAGACGACAAACCTGATGTCAGCAGCAGACAAGGGAAAAGGGATACTGAAACCAGCCCAAGGAAGGATAAACCATATTTCCGCAGAAGAAGCAGCGGGAGCCAACGACGTCATCGTTGGTACGTACCTTGTTAACTCAAAGCCTTCTGTGGTTTTGTTTGATCCCGGAGCAACACATTCATTCCTCTCCTTGGCTTTTGCTGTGAAAAATCAATTGTTGTTTTCTCCTTTGCAAAAGTCTTATTCCTTTCAAACTGCTGGGAATAAAGTGGAATCTCGCTTTGGATGCAAAGACCTAGGTTTAGAAATCCAAGGAGTCAAATTTAAGACAGACTTGCTATTATTGGAGATGAAGGGATTGGATGTTATATTAGGAATGGATTGGTTAACTAAGTATAAAGCCAATGTGAGTTGTGAAAATAAGCTAGTAACTTTGATAAGTCCAGAAGGACAAAAGATACTATTGAAGACAGATCCAATGTTAGTAGAGAAATTGAAGGCGAGTACTCAGAGTATAATGGTAGAAGAGGGAGTATCCCAAATACCTATAATTCGGGAATATCCAGATGTTTTTCCAAAGGAGCTACCTGGAAAGCCGCCAGATAGACCCATAGAGCTTGCTATTGAGTTGATACCAGGGACTAAACCTATTACAAAGCGTCAGTATCGGATGTCAGCCCAAGAGCTAAAGGAACTTAAGAAGCAAATGGATGAATTAATGGAGAAATAATTTATACAACCTAGTATATCTCCTTGGTCAGCCCCAGTACTGTTCGCGAAGAAAAAGGATGGTAGTCTGAGAATGTGTGTGGATTATCGAGGATTGAACGCAGTGACTATCAAAAATAAATATCCTCTGCCAAGAATAGATGACTTATTTGATCAGCTCAAAGGAGCCAAGGTGTTCTCAAAAATTGATTTAAGATCTGGATATCATCAGCTTAAGATCCGAGAGCAAGATCGTGAAAAGACTGCCTTTACCACAAGATATGGATTATTTGAATTCACAGTGGTACCATTTGGCTTGACAAATGCACCTGCATATTTTATGAACCTGATGAATATGGTATACATGGAACAGTTAGATCATTTTGTGATAGTATTCATCGATGACATATTAATATATTCCAAGACAGAAGAAGAGCATCGGCAACATTTGCATATCGCCTTGAGTAAGCTAAGAGAACATCAGTTATATGCTAAGTTCTCTAAATGTGAGTTTTGGATGAAAGAAGTAGCCTTTCTCGGACATATTATCACAGAAGAAGGAGTAAAAGTAGATGCTGAGAAAGTGAAAGCAGTAATGGAATGGAAACAACCAACCACAGTAACAGAAGTCCGAAGTTTCCTTGGTTTGGCCGGATATTATCGTCGTTTTATTGAAGGATTTTCGAAGATAACTAGACCCCTCACCCAGCTTCTTAAGAAGGATAGCCCCTACAAATGGACGGATAAATGTGAAGAGAATTTTCAGGAGTTGAAGACAAGATTAACCTCAGCCCCAGTGCTCGTACTTCCTAATCCCGAGAAGGATTTTCAAATCTATTGCGATGCTTCAAAGCAAGGACTGGGTTGTGTGTTAATGCAAGAAGGGAAAGTAGTGGCGTATGCTTCAAGACAGCTACGGCCACACGAGATAAATTATCCAACGCATGACTTAGAATTGGCTGCAGTTGTACATGCGTTAAAGATTTGGAGGCACTACCTATTGGGAAATCGTTGTGAGGTCTTCTCTGACCACAAGAGTCTGAAATATATATTTACCCAGCCAGATTTAAACCTTCGACAACGAAGATGGTTGGAGTTAATCAAGGATTATGATCTGGATCTCCAGTATCATCCTGGGAAAGCAAATGTAGTCGCAGATGCACTAAGTCGAAAGAAGTACCCCAACATAGCTTCTATTTTGGAATGCTCTAGTTCGTTACAAGGAGAAATTCAACATTTGAACCTGTGTGTTGCTGAACAAGGTCAGATAGCAGTTTTGGAAATTCAGCAGACTTTAACAGATCGAATCAAATCAGCACAAGAAAAAGATGAAGAAATACAACAGCTTATAAAAAGAAGTCAAGAAGCAAACTCGACTGAATTTGTTAAAGATGATCAGGGAATCTTGAGATTTAGAGATCGTTACTGTATACCTGATGACAAGGACTTAAAAGACTTGATATTGCGAGAAGCTCACTCATCTCAACTCTCTATTCACCCAGGAGGTACGAAGATGTATCAAGACTTGAAAAAGAGGTATTGGTGGAGTAAGATGAAAAGAGAAATAGCAGAATATATTGCACGTTGTGATACATGTCAGAAAATAAAGATAGACCATCGGAAACCATCAGGATTGCTAAACCCTTTACCCATCCCAGAATGGAAATGGGACGATATTGGTATGGATTTTATTACAGGGTTCCCAAAAAGTCGAGACGGCTACGATGCTATTTGGGTAATCGTAGACCGATTAACCAAAGTAGCACACTTCATTCCGATCAAGCAAACCTATGGTAAAAATAAGCTGGCAGAGCTATACTTAACCAAAATAGTGGTATTACACGGAGTTCCAAAAAGAATAGTGTCTGATAGAGGAGCACAGTTTACGTCTACATTTTGGGAGAAACTACATGAAGCCATGGGAACAGATTTAGCATTCAGTACAGCATACCACCCACAAACTGGAGGACAAACAGAGCGAGTGAATCAAATCTTAGAAGATATGCTTCGGGCATGTGCATTGGTCTATGGAGCAGCTTGGGACACGTGTTTACCGTTTGCGGAATTCTCTTATAATAACAGTTACCAAGCCAGTATTAAAATGGCACCGTTTGAAGCTCTGTATGGCAGAGAGTGTAGAACACCGTTGAATTGGACTGAGACTGGAGAATGGCAGTTCTTAGGACCACAAATAGTCCAAGATGCAGAGGCCCATGTCAAGATTGTCAGAGACAAAATGAAAATAGCCCAGAGTCGACAAAAGAGTTATGCTGATAACCGTAGAAAAGACTTAAGCTTTGAAATCGGAGATTGGGTATATCTCAAGGTCACACCGTTCAAATCAGTAAAAAGATTTCAGGTTAAAGGGAAGTTAGCCCCGAGATATATTGGCCCATTCGAGATTCTCGAGAGAATAGGAGAAGTGGCCTATAAATTGCAGTTAACCCCAAATTTGGCCAGAGTGCATAATGTATTTCATGTATCACAGTTACGCAAATGTCTACGCCACCCAACAGAGCAGATACCAGTTGACGATATAGATCTACAAGATGATTTGTCATACGAAGAAGAACCGATTCAAATCCTGGAAACTACAGAGAGGCAGTTAAGAAGCAAAAATATCAGATTTCATAAAGTTCAATGGCGAAATCATACAGCAGATGAGGCAACATGGGAAAAGGAGTCAGACTTACAGCGAGAATTTCCCAACCTACTCCTTGGCCCGAGTTGATCTCGAGGTCGAGATCCTTTTTAAGGGGGGTAGGTTGAAACAAAACCAAATCTTGAAAATTTTCAAAACTTGAATTTGATCTCAATTTCTCGTTTTTGCCTTGCTCTCTCAATTCCTTAACCCTAATTTCCACAAATCTCAAAGTACATCTGCCTTTGATCTCTGCCGTCACAATTGGAATGGGGGAGAGAGATGTATGCACTGTACATGTCTGAAAACCACCGCCTCCCCAAAGTTCCGCCGCTGCTCACGCTCATGTCGTGAACTCCCCTCACCTGCGCCTCTCCTGCCAATCCCGCTCGGTGGGACGGCCACCTCACCCGCGCCCGCCCCGTGGCACGCCACGCCAACCCGTCGCAGCGCCGTGCCCCAGCCTTTGCCGCCGCCGTGCTCCCTGCTTTTCCGCCGCCCAACTCCTCTGATTGCGCCACCCCAACCCCCGCGCCGCTTGATCTCGCCATCTCCCCGCGCGGACAAGCTCTCTTTACACCTCTCCTCTGCCCCCTCTGACGCCCTGCACTGGCCAAGCAAGCGTGGCATTGCCGCCCGATCGACACGCATTGCCGCCGCCGTGGATAAGCTTGGGGCGAACCGCCTCCGAGCCATTATTTAAGTGGCCAAGCGTCCCAAGCCGCGGACACCGCCCTCCACCATCCGCCCGAGGCCCCAAAGCCTCTCCCATCCATCTCCATTACCGGTAATTTCAAGAAATCCCCAAACTCGAGCCCTAGCGCAATGTCCCAACTCCGGCCATCTATTCTCCAATTGCATTCGCCTATAGCCTCACCGACACCCCAGAAGCACGCCCCAACCGCCGCCATAGCCTCCCGAAGCTTCCTCTTTCCCGGCGCCGTGAGCACCCCGCCGCCGCATCCACCTCACAGTGGCTAGCCTTGCACGGCCATCCCCATCCCAAACCGCCGTTCCCATGAAATTACCCGAGTCCTAGTGATGCTCCAGCACCAGCCAACTTGCCCTAAAAAGCCCCCATGAGCCTACAATCCCAAAAGTAACCGCAAAAAGGAGGAGCTCGCCGCCGGCGAACGCCGCCTCCGCCGGCCCGGCCACCGCCAAAAATGGGTTCCCCGTGCCGTCCCGAGTCCGTCCATACCCTCCGTCACCGTCGCAAGTCCATCCACCGCCGCCGGCAGCCACCGCCACCCCCCCTGTTCCTTGCGTGCGCACGGGCGTGAGGAAGAAGAAGGCCCTGTGCGTTCGACCGAGCCACCCCGCGATGAGGTCGAGCCGCACCAGCCGTCCGCGCGCGCCCGCGCCCGAGTCCGACCGCGCCACCCCGCGCCGTTCGCACCGCACCGCGTCGCCCGCACCCGACCGCACCCGTGTCTGCGCCCGACCGCACCGCCCGCGTCCGACCCGAGCCAGCCCGACGCAGTCAAGCCAGATCCGTTCGCCCGAGCTGGCTGCACCCGACCCGAACCCGATGAATAGTAACCGACCGAGCCCAATGAATAGTAACTGGCCCAAACCCAAAAATACAAGTTTATACTCCTCGGACTCGTCTCGAGCCCACCAACCCAAATCCAAGGCCCATTTATCCATTTGACCCTCCTATAAACCCAAATCTCAATTTATTTGAATTTTATCGGATTTTATTTCTTTATTTCAATTTTTTTTCCTAGCTCAACTTTTCGAGCATGGAATTAATGTTATTTTTTATTGCTTTTGCGTTAGCCTCCGACGCCGGACTATCTCAGGAGCAGGAGGGAGAAGACCCAGTTCAAGCCCCGTCTTCTGAAGAATTTGAGCTCGTAGAAATCTTTGACTCGCAAGGCAAGTTGCACATACCTCGATCATATTGAGCCTATCTTGTCTTGATGTATTTATTTAGTAGTATTTTCATTATGCTATTTTTAAGTCATTATTTTGTGTATAATTATTGTTTAGAATGACATGATCTATTAGTTATGACCTACCACCTGAAAAGGCCCCGTTTGACTTGATGACCATGTTCATGTTGACAAACATAGTAGTATTAAATATACTAGTGACATAAATATGGTAGTTTAGGAATTCACTAAAATCTTTTCACTGTTAAGGTTCTTGGTAATTGTTTAGAGCTTTGAAAATTTGGATCTAGGGTAAGTGAGGATCACAGATGGGGATCCGAAGACCTTATCCTAGGGTGGAGGCTTGGTTGAGGAATGGTGGCAGTACAGGAAGGTACTGAATATGGGTTTGTGCATAGCGATGCCTCAGAGAAAAATATAAGGACTAGACCCTTATGCTGCGTAAAGAACATAGTATCCGCCCAACCACAAGCGTTGATTTTGTCAAACCTGGTTTAATAACTGCTCAAATTCAATTGAACCTCTGCAATTGGCGGGGGGAGTCCGAGGGTGAGTTCGTATGGGAGGTGGTTAACCATACAACAGTAGGTTTGCTATGAGTCGGATGAGATCCGTGGGGTCATCCGAGCTCATGGGGAATTAGGACCTACTGGGTGGAGGCTATATAAAGAATTGAGCTGTGAACAACCTTGTTCTTTTAACTCTGTCGCGGGAGTTGAGAGATCTTGTGGGTAAAGCAGGGCAACTCTGCAGAGTGAAATAAATGGTATTCGAATACGCCGTGCTTCCGGTTAATGAAGCTGTGTTTATTGGGTGATTCCAGCAGCAAAGCATAAGTAGAGTTATGAATGGTTTTGAGATGTGGAATATTGATAATTACGCTTGAAAACCCCCTTTACTTAATGGAGTTGCTTTTCAAGTTTTATAAAATAAAACTGCATCTACCCAATTAAAGAACTTGTTATCCCTTCACTTGATATTCCAATCATATAGTTAATGTTAAGCTCCGTGTAACTTGCTGAGTACGGAAGTTGTACTCATTCTTGCTTAAAAACATAAACAGAAACTGTTAACTTTGAGGAGCCCGGTGAAGACGAAGAGGTGGTGTATTACGAAATGGAAGAAGCCTGGGATTAGGGTCGTTCTTCGCTCGAGCATGCCTGTGGTGTTTCTTTTTGTGTAATATATCTGAAGGCCGCTGGCCCTACTGTTAAACTTGGCTTTAAGCCTTTTATTGTAATAAAGTTGACTTTTGGTTGTAAGCTTGCGTTGGCAATGTTAATCACTCGATGAATGTAACTCGCAATTGAACTATCCTGGGCAATTGCGAAGAATTCATAATGCTCCCAAAAATGGGGGTGTTACAGTATGCTTGTGGTGAATGAGACATGTATGAATGATCTGTAAACGTTGTAAAGATGGAAATGCAGATTTGTTTGTTGTCAGATGGTGTTTGCCCTAAGATTGTGTAATGCAAATTGAATGTTTGTTGTGAGATGGTGTTTGTTGTCAGAATGTTTTTGGAAACAGAATTTGTGTCATGAAAATTTGTTGCAGCCATGGAAAGAAAGGAGCAGCTGCAGAACAAAATATGTTGTCAGGTTGGCTATCTGGTTCGACAGAGCAAGGCAAGAAAAGGGGGGACTTTTGTTTGCTGGGTTGAGCTCAAGTTCTGTTGACTGAACAGATTGAAATTGACTGATGCCTGATGCTTGTTGCCTGAACAGAACAGATTGAAATTGAAATTGACTGATGCCTATGGGCTAACATGTAATTGAATGGCATCAGGCATGGGCATAGAATTCAAAATGATGTCTGTATCCATTTTGAAATTGAAATTGAAATGTAATTGACTGATGCCCATAGACATGTAATTGAATGATGCCCATAGAATTCAAAGTCAAGTATGTTAGCCCATCAGGCATGGTGCTCAAAATGAAATTGAAATTGAAATTGGCTCAATTCAAAATGATTCTTGCCTGATGCCTGTATCCAGTTTGGTACCAGTTCAGTTCTGACCCCCCTGATGCATATCAATTCAGTCTGTATACACATTCTCAGTCATTTGAAGGCAGTTTACTTTGGTCATCAAATTCTGATGCATATCTCAGTCTGGCTACAGCATGGAAGGCAGTTTTAGAATTTGTTTCACACCAAAGCCATTTACTTGAAATAACATATTGGTTGCAAATAACATATTGATTGCAAATAGGAGATTGTGAAGCATGCAGCCAGTAGAAATGGCCCAAATGGAGAACATTGACAGGAACATTTCAATTGTTCATACAACCAAAAGTAGTGTTTTCATACAACCATTTACAAGAACCATTGTTCTCAAAACCAAAAGTATTGTTACTGTTGTTCTCAAAACCAAAAGTATTGTTACTGTTGTTCTCAAAACCAAAAGTCCCTCGGATCTGGGAGGGGAGGGGGGAGGGCGGGCTGGCGCTCCGATCTGGGACGGGAGGGCGGGCGGCGGGCTGGCGCTCCGATCTGGCGAGGTCGGATTGGGGGGCGAGGTCGGCTGGCCGAGAGGAAGTGGCGGAGAAAAGGAGACGGGAGAGCGGCTCGCGCGGAGAAAAGGAGACGGCACGGAGAAAAGAAGACGGCACGGGAGGGCTGGCGCGCGGAGAGATTCGGGCGGAGGACATGTCGCCCATCCGCGCGGTGTCCACACGAGGGCTCAATGGGGTCAGTCCCCAGAAAAGTCGTTTCCGGGAGCGCCGGGCCAGTGGCAGATTGGCGACGCCCGTTTCGTTGCCTTGTGTTGGGTTCGTTGCTTTGTGTTCAGATTCGTTCCGCATACGTATCATACGGTATTTAGTTTTGTGTTCGTTTCTTTCCGTGGCCTTTTACGGTTGTACTTGTACGGATGTACCTCAACCAAACATAAGGACGTTGTCTTTTGTTGATGTCATTTAACTGCAATTTATGCTTTTTGTTAAAAATAAATAGTAGTAATTAAAAAATATCTTTTAGTAGGAGGGGCAACACAAAAAGTGAGAGAGAGATACGTGCACCTGATAGGAATGAGAGAAGTGGGGTGCGCGATGCACCCGTGACCTTCTGTTTTATCTCTGTAACAAAATAATAACTAGAGAAGTAAAGAAGCCAAGTGTTCGTTTTGCCTTTAATTTCTCTAAAGTTTAGAAGTAAAAAATAGAAAGCAAATTCAAACAAGACCATAAGCACCAAGCAACGGGTTTCCTCACCGTAATCTGAATGCGGCTTCATCCCAAAAGAAATCACCCAAACAATTTGTTTAGCAAGCCCATCGGCTAGCAAAGGAAATGAATGTGATACGGTGTAATTAATTGGAGAGGTCAAACAGTTTTAGAGCGTGTAAAATTCCTGAGTTTCAAATAGGACCTCAATTATTTACGTCTTTCGAGCCAAATTCAGGTTTAAAAAAAACTATGTACCATAACCAGGCAATCCTGGTGATCCCTTCCGTCCGATTTAAGACCTGTTTGGAACAATATCAATTTCGTAGAACATCCACAAGAAACAATTCAATTTCACAGAAACTGAAAAAAAAATCTCGCCATTTCAAATGGAGCATTATCCATGGAATTGAACTGATATATACCCTTTTTTTTAGAAATTGGATGACTGGTTCGGGCTTGTTGGGCTGCAAAAGTGTGGATAATCCTACTTGGCCGTACCTGGTTCCTCGTCCAGAACAGGCTTTGTGGCCTAGCTTATAACATCCCATAGGCCCAATAAGTACGTTGACTCGTCGCTGTGTTCCTTGCTTTTCGAGATCGCTATCAACAAAAACTGAAGTAGAGGAGCCTGGGAATAGTCCTACTGCAGACACGTGCAGTTGATGCTAACAATTCTGCCAGAATCAATTCCAGAGTCATCTTTATGCTACTTTGATCGTTATTATGATCTGGCATTCCGGCAATCGTACCCAATCCAGATCGGAATGTTTGAAGCTGTTCTTTTTTCCCCCCCTTTTAGCTGTTATTTTACAATCTATTTTCCCCTTCCGATAGAACAATGCACCGAATGGATCGATGGTAGTTTACAGGAACTTTGTAAAAATAAGGTTTACAAGACCTAGTAACAACACTACAATAGTGACTAGCGCATAACATCAGACGATACATTCCGACAACACATATGTACACTTCACAACAGAAAATGAAATGTCGGTGACATTAAATTCTCGAAACAGAAGCCAAATTTATGTTCAGCAACTGTAAACACAGAGAATAATATGTGAGTAATTTCTCACTTCAGAACTTTTAGTTTCATATTCTGTTTCTGCAGTTTCGTGTTACAACCGACCAGTTCACAGCAGGCAGCACTCAAAGAAAAAGAGCCATCCGGAAGAAGAAGAAGAAAGCTGATTATGCTAAGGTAAGCTAAGCAGCGTATACGTGTATGCCGATGGCGACGACGAAGATGGTGAGGAGGCCGAAGAAGATGATGGCGTGGACGAGGACGGCGATGGCGCTGGTGGCCATGTTGCCGAACTCCACCACCCTCGTCCTCGCCGGCAGCTGGAACAGCAGCCCCGGCGACAGCACCACGAACAGGATCACCGCCACGATGATCGGGCCCCAGTCCGTGCTTGGGCGAGGCGCCATGCCGCTGTTCAGCGCCATGCCAGCGTTCATATCCTTTTGCTACTACAGCGAACACCTTACCTGCCTGCCTCTGCCTAGCTCTTCTTAGCAGCTCTAGCTATGCAGTATCCTCTTTGTATGTATCTATGGACTCAGCAAGTTAGCCAGAACAACGTAGTACGTGCAGATGATGCATATGTAGCGAGGTTGCTTAGCAATGGCTGTATCGATCGATGGAGAAGGAAGGAATGAATGCCCTGCTTGTCGGCTAAGCAAGGGGTACAGATGCTTCGTTTTGCTTTACAGTGTGATGGGGGCTCCAGCTAAGTGCATGCTATCTTTTGCGTTAGTTACTTAGTTTTGCCGGAAGGAGGGGAGGAAGACGCGAGAGTAATAAGCTGCATTTCGGTTTTTCTATAATAATTAATTTTTAAAGAGTATTTTTTTAAGATAGGATCTACTAGTTAATTATAGTACATACTTTACTGACTTCATTTATATTGGCAAAAGCTGCACGTGAGTTTCTGTTACTCTGTAATCTTTCGTACAAACAATCTAAAAACCACAACCCACAGCCAAAAGCCACAAGGCGCAGTTAAAAAGAATAGGTCCCAAGCAGCGTTGAAAAGCTGCATGCCTGCATGCCCTCTCCCTTCTACTTGCTTCCATTTCACTTTCACAGATGCTGCCTTGCTGCTCTCTGCCGGCAGACATGCATAACTCCACCAAGGCTGAAGGTGCGCAAGTCTCGGCAAGAACATATCCTTCGCCTGACCTGTCAATTCACTTGTAGACTTGTAGTTGCAATCTTGTAAGGTAAAAGGTCGTCTAGAGAGAAGAATTACAACGAGCGTGAAAAAAATGGCAGTGTAGGTTGACTTGTAGCTAAAGAGATCACACATCTTTGGACCTTCGCATTGACATGTACCAGACTCCAACTAGTTCTTTGGAATGAAAGTGAAGGAGACCATGTGAGGAGATCCTGTTTAATATTGTGATAAATCATTGCAAGTTTTGTACGGTGGTTAAGTGTTTTTGCAAATATTACAGTTTGTCTGGGCTATTTGTTTCGACCATAGAAGGTAGTCAGAGGCATGTACTACGATTGACCTTGTGTTAGACAATCCGATTGGCCTTGTGTTGGGCGGTCCGATCGGCAAAACGACCACAGATGGTCGAAGCTAGCCGTGGTCGAAATTTGCCGTTTGGACCTGTTGATCGGACCATCCATTACAAGGCCGATCGGACTTCTGTCCATGGTATAAGCCAGATGTGATCGTTTTATCGTCCTGAAAACTCAAGTACAAAAAGTGTATCAATCCGAACTTTCATGAATGTAAATTTCAATAAAACCAAATACTAATTATTCATCATCAATAAATACACGATCACCATATGATCTAACATCAAGTAATCAATAACAGTATAACATCACATAACTACATAAGAAATAAACATGGTCGGTACAATCCATGTCTTAGTATGGGCAGATACCTATTTTCAGAAGCTAGAGTGCGGAATACCGAGCTTAGGAAAAGAAAAACAAGGCCAGCGACAAAACACTATTGTCCTGTAACGGACTACTCTCTCCGATGGCAAAAGAGTGGTGTTTTGAACATTGTCATAGTTTCTAAAACGTAACTTTAACTACTAACTTTTATTATAATATAATAATAAAACCTAATAAAACTATAGTGTTATGAAATCACTTTTTAGGACAAATCTAAACATATCAAACTTTGACATTCTACAGTACCTCAAGATGCAAAACTGTTTCTTCAGGGAAACAAAAAAGGTGTAAAGCTGCTAGTTGTTCATCAGTTCCAGACAATCACACCTATACACACAAACCGAACACCTGAAAACTAGCTTCACCAATCCTACGGGCTACGGAGTCCAAGCAAAGAACAGCAGTGTCGCGTAAACCAATCAAGGGATCTAGCATCGAGCGATCGATCACGTCCAAGTTAGCGGACGTGACGTGACGACCATTGCTAGATCAGCACTGATTGGTGCTACAGGGAGCCCGGACAAGGAGCAAAATCCCTATCATCCGACAACGACCATTAAACTATCTTCTTCTCAACGCTTTTAGACGTACGCAATCACCCAACGCGTGTGTCGCGTGCTGATTACTTATATTATCATCACAGGAGCAGGTAAAACGAACACAACACTCCCGTCACTTCCAGGCATGGCATGGCGACCAGTCTACTCCAATTAAAACCTGCACACTTCTCGCGCCACCAAGAGACAGAAGTTACCGTAGCGAAGAAGTAACACAACTCTACAGCACAGGCATCAACAGGTTTCCTGACCCCGACCGACCATGAAAACGTGAGATCCATACAGACAGCAGCAAGAAGTCTCATTTTTCCTATCATACGACAGACTCCTGCCTTGAAACCATACAGATAGTTACATTAAGTAACATTGATATTATCATCCAGATTTCTCCTGAAGCTAGCATAAGCTTAATAATAAGGAACAGAACATGATGATTAATTGCTCGTCGGAGAGACAAGCAAAACATGATGTAATCAACAGTCAACATCTCTCGCGCCTTCAACGTACAGCAAAATGACGCGTTTTCACAGGGATTACCGTATCCTAATCCCGGAACATATACACGCTATGCTACGACAAACTTATCCGGAACAGGGCTTATCGCGCCCTTGCCGAAGAACCCGGAGGAGAGGGTGGAGACGGCGCCGGCGAAGCCGAAGAGCAGGGCGATGCAGGCGACCCACGGCATGAGGAGGAGGCCGACGGCGAACGTCACAGACCCGCACAGCATCAGCGCCATCGACGCTCCCAGCAGCATCGACGCCACCGCCGCCGGAGACATACCCGTCGACGGCGGCCGCGTGAGCCTCCTCGGATGGTGCTGCTGCGACGACGGTGGGGAGATGCCGGTGACGAGGAGCGCGCAGAGGTCGCGGATCAGGCGTGAGTAGTGCTCGCCGTCGCCGCCGGTCTCCGTCATGGCTGGCGGCTACCTCCTAGAGAGCAGAAACCCTAGCCCTTCGATTAAGCTTAGCGACGATTAGGACACGAGGAGACGGGGCGCGAGGATGCGAAGCGAGAGAGGATGGGAAGACACGAAAGAGAAGCGAAGAGGAAGACGAAAGGCGACGGGGGGGATGGCGGGTGGAACAGGTCTTTATAGACCCCACGCCCAGTGGCCGATGTGGGCCCCGTTTTCTGCTCCAGTGGGGGCCCGGTCCGCGTCACAGTCCACACACACCGCAGTGAAGAAAGAGCAGCTTGCTACGCAGACATGTGGGGCAACATAGGATGGGACCCAATTGTCAGTGAAATATTACGTATCCGTATGGGTTACTTGGGTTGGTATTGGGATGGAGGTGATCGGTGTTGTTCCGGATAGGGCAAGGGGATTAAACAAGCCGCACTACACGCGTCATCTATCCGCCGCCGAGTCATGGCCGCCTCGTCGATGTTGGTGTTATTATCCATTTCTGACAGGTCGGCCCACGTGGCGGCGGGAGCTCCGTGGCTGCGGAGTTTCCGGGATTTTTTTATTGACATGTTCGTACGGGAGTGGTGGGTCCAAGAAAATGGTAACGGAGGCGAGGTGACGTGGGCCCGACGCGGCAGCTGGCCCCACCTCTTGGCGCTTTTTCCGTTTGTTGGAGACCGGCCCGGACTGAGCCCGGGCTTAAGATATGGCCCGAGCCCTAAGGGCTACGAGCAAACAGGCCAGACTCTGGTCCTACCGTAGATTATGCAGGTCGACATGGTCCGGCTAGTCTAATGGGCCAGGCTTGGTAGCAGAAAACGACCCAAAAATAAGCCCTAGCTGGGCAGTCCGAATCTAGTCTTATTACGGAGCAGGTAAAGTTTGGGTTGGGTCGTCTAGTGTATGGAAATAGCGAAGCCAAGAGAGGAGAGAAACAGTTTCAAAAAAAAAAAAAGAGGAGAGAGAGAATGGGCATCTGATGCCAACAACAGGAGAGACCGAATCCAGCAAAAAAAAAAGAACAGAAAATCTTGCCACTGTACGTGCTCCGGTTCCAAAGTCAAGAAAAAGAAAGTCTGGATCCACTTAGGTCAGTCTCAATGGGGGTTTCATGGAGTTTCATGGGCATTAAATACGCTGACATGGCACTGTATTGATGAAGAGAGAGATAATAAAAGTTTCATGGGAGTAGAGAGAGTTTCATGGGGATGAAACTCTTCTGCACTGTTTCCAAAATATGGATGTGTTGAAAACTGGAACATGAAACCTCCACTGAGACTGGCCTTATGGTCGATGGAATAGGGAAAGGACATAGAGAAAGAGTAGGGTCGCAGAAAAAGAAGTGATGGATAATTTAGTTGCTGGTCCCACATCTAGGGGTAGCAATTTGCACCACCGGAGTGGGGACCACATGGATTATCCCCATAGGTAGCCGGGACGGGCCATTCTTCCCCCATAGGGCAAGGCAGGGTGGGGTGGGGGTCCAAGCCCCACACAAGGGGCCATCGAGACTCGTCAAAGATGCTTTATTTTAGTATATATATTATAGATTTTTAATATGATGTAGGTATTTTATATTATATGTTTGATTAAAACTTGTATGTATGCATTACAATTTAAGTTTTCGCACTATATATTGTGAAAAGGTATACATAATAATTGTAAATTAATACTAAAGTTATATTAGCAAATAAATTTTGTATTTAAACTATTTTTTCAATCCCATGAGATCAGGGGCGAAGTTAGGGAAGACTTAGTAAGGCTCAAGCCTCACCTCCCCTGGTGGCAGGACCCCCCCCCCCCCCCCCAAAACCACCGGCGAGCGCCCGCGGTAGCCGACCAACAATTACAGAAGCTTTAAGCCCAACAAACAACAAACAACAAAAAAGTCTAAACTTCAAGTGGTAGCCCATTTCTCTTAAAGAGGCCCGATAAATTATCTTATTGGCCCACAAACTCCTTTTGCTACGTGCAACAGTATATATCATTATCAACACACAAATCCTATATCATGCCGTATCATGGAATCACAAACATGGGGAGAATTTACAGCTGACACCTTTTCTTCACAAACCTAGGGAGAATTTACAACTGACGCCTTTTCTACGTCAGTCTCGCGAACTCCTTTTGCTACATGCAACATGCCACCCTCTTTGCATGATGCCAGTGGCGGAGCTAGTATAATTTTGGAACCTAGGCGGACTTGGCAATTGGCAATAAACACAAACAAATCAATATATAAATAACAAAAGCAAAATTGATTACCATAAATAGTTTTAAATTAAAAGTATGATCCAATACACATGTTAATTGGATACATGAAAAGATAAGAAGATACGGCAATAAGTACATGGCTACAACACTACCAATGACATACCTAAAAAAGATTATGCAAAATAAAGATATGTAGTTTAATATATCGTATAACATTGTAATATATTCATATTCAAAATAATGAAACATGTCACAAATGTGCTAATCACGCCTAAGATCAAGATCACGATTTCATCTGGGTTGAACTCCCTAGCAACATTACCTTTATTTGATTGTGGTTGTGGACCTTGACCTTGTGCTTGTGAAGCTTGCAGTTGTGCTAAACTTATGTTGCCATGAGCTCCATTATTTGCGAGGCTTTTCGTATCAACCAAAAACCTTCTCATTTTTAAAAATTGACAATTCAAATATTCAATGGGTTAGCACTGTCAGGACCACTAGGTGCTGATAGTAACAGAAGGTAAATTCATGCATAAATTACATCTTCGGTATGTCGCTCTCTTGATTAGAACATCCGAGTGCATTATTGTTTTTTACATCACATTTAAGGGGGAAAAAAGCCAAGATAAAAGATAGATTGTGGTGCTAAAGTTTGCAAAAAACTAGTTAGCTGATGATCACCATCAACGTAAATATTTATTCCTCAACCGTTTGTTTTGTTAATGGGATAGCTCAATTAGAAAACTGAGGGGACATGCACCCATCTCGATTGGTTATCCGGATCCGCTATTGTGTTTTGGTCATTGACATGTTTATCAATCTCGTCCCGTCCATGTTCGATGGCCGATGAACAGCATGGTCATCAACCATCAATAATCCATTAGGGAAAGGTGATGAATCCATATCGTTGTAGTTGAGATCTATCCCTATTCTTTTTTTACCATCAATTAATGACCCTAATTCTATCCAAGATAGACAAATGTGGGGATCAAACTTAAGCAATACAAGACCAACAAAAAAGCACCAAGAATCCATTAACAATGCATGTAAATACAACTCTAGGCCCTGCTCGTTTCGGTTTCAGCTTCTGGCTTATTTTTACTATTCATAAATTTCGTCTTTTTCCGAACTTTTAGCTTTTTTTGAGCTTTTTTGCCGGTTCTTTTTTCCCCGTATTCGTTTGCGTTGTCCGTGATGAGCTAGCATATTTTTTCTATTTTTAAAATTTTTTAAATTTAATTACGTTAAATAAGTCACTTAGTGAAATTTCAACCGCTACAGTTAAATTTCAGTCATAAACCACAGCTTTTCAGCCCAACCGAGCGGGACCAAAGATCATCTACACCCACCGACGCGCAAGAGTTTTTTGGGCCAAAATTTGCCTTGCACCCGGTGCCCCTGCTGGCTGGCTGCCTATGGGCTGCAGCTACCGCAGTGCCGCCCCCTTGGGCCTTGGCTGGCTGGCTGGCCCCTTGCCATTGCTGGCTTGAGGCGCTTGGCCACCCCCTGACCGGCTGCTTTGCTGTCAGCTGCCGTCCTGTCGGCCCGACGCCCTTCTGCCATATTGCCAGTTGCAGCCTTGCCGATTGCCACCCACACTACCAACTGGGAGTGGTCGAATAGGGAATTAGGGATCTAAGGAGGGAGGGAAGCAGAAAACCGGCTGCCGAATGGGAGTGGCCGAATGAAACAATTAAGGATGGAAAGTTTCGGGATGGAGGGCGTCGAGGGCTTGATGCCATGATGGGCCAGGGCCACCGATCCAGCTACCCAGGCTGTGCGACAAGTGCCCAGGAACTCAGGCCATGGTGGTACGCTGGCGTGGGCGGGATGCCTTACATCCTCCATCGCTCATCACCGGCAAGCTCGGACGGTGACTCTGCCCCTGCATGATGCACGCAAACCTGTACCAACTTTAGTGGTAACATCTGCGTAGAGATATTTCAGGTACCCACATCCTTACAGCACCAAATTTTGCCATTCTGTTGCATATCACAAGAGAAGAGCATCAAACCACAATTCCTCGAGAGACACTGCAGATTGACAGGTTCAAATAGACATCACACACAAGCACACAAGTCAGTACGGTATATCAATCAGTGTCAGATCAAGCAGTACACGCAGTCCTAGGAAAGCACAAGGTAAACCAGGCCTCCTTTAGCAAGGACACACAATATTCTCCCATCCTTTTATTGAATCCTTACAAGTAGGGGCCTTGACAACTCTTTCCTACCCAAGAACAGCGGAAGAAAGTGGCAGCAAGAGGCGCTTGCACTGTTTTCCTTGTACCAAATGCGTACACAGGGCACCTGTGCTTTGTGCTCAAGCCCTTCCTTCCTCCTGTGCCCTAGGCCCATTGGAGTTCTCTCCGCTTGTACTCCCGCTGCTATTTTGTTTCGCCAACATCTGCACTCCAACAAACAACAAAGCAAAGCTGAAACTAGCATATCAGGGGGAGTTAAAACTAGATTTAGGAATTATGTACATCGATTCAGAGTAGGCAGTAATATCCTGTTTACAGGCAACTGACAAGCTCCATTCTGATGAATGGCACATTTTGGCTGCCATTTCAGTCAGCCGGCAATACAAACAGGACTCCATGGATGCCGGTTCTTATATCCCTATTATGATGCTAGGCTTACCAATGCTATGGAATAAGAAACACAATTCCAGACAAACCACTTGTCGCAAACATACAAAAAAAAACCAGTAGAAACTTAATACAACCAGAAGATATGTTGACATCTGAAACTTAATTAGAATACAACAAGATATGTTGACATCTGCTGCCTTGTCATCACACGACACACAACTTGTGCTCGCCAACAAAGCTTTCTCACAAGGCTTCCATTTTCAGTACCGAGGTTAAATTTCTCTGCGTATGATTGTCCATTGCTTGTATGATATCCACAAGTACATTTCTACACATTCAAGGGCTGTAGTACAGTAGCAGTAGCACACATACAGGGTGCAATCGTTTATGCTGAATTTAGAAAATCCACTAGCAATTAACTCCTCATGAGTTATCCTGAAACTATCAAGATTACCACATGCATAGAGACGTGGCTCAACGAGTTCCTTTGTAGGACTGCTACTATCATTTACCAAGATGTAGGAACTAGTACACACATTCAGGTCCAAAGTCTCAAGATGCCCTATGTGTATTTTATTGAATGTTTTTCCTTGTCTGCTTAAGAATAGACAAATGAAAACTCCAGACCCTACACCACTGGATAATAGCAACATCTGTTAAGTAGGAGAAAATATTTCTGTTGAGAAACCAACAGGGAATAGTTATGTCTAGTTGAGTCCAGCTTGAGACTGTTGAAACTAAGATAATGGTAAAGCTGTGAGATGCTGAACTAGCTACCGAAAAAACCCACATTTTTGGAGTAATCTTAATCTTAATCAGGTGCAAAGATGGCAGAAAACAAATCCATTTAAGTATACCTTCTTGGATTTCGTAGTCCTCAAAGCATCTGTCAGGAGTTTCTCCAGTTTCTCTAGCTTATTAGCATCAGACTCGTCAGCATTGTTTTGGAGAGACCTGCAGGTTTGTCACAATAATCAGCTTAGGGTTGAACACAGTAAATAACAAACTGGGAGACATCGTGAAAAGTCACGAGTGCTACCAGGCAGCAATCTCCCTAAGCCCTGACTGTATATTTGAAGAATCTTCATCCTGGTTCAGAACCAAAATATCTTGTTGAGATATACATGAGTACAGATACAGTCGTACAATTTGGCCATCTTGGATACCCCCTTAGTCTTAGAATATATATGGTTCGTTCACATAAACTAGTAGCTAAATTTCTCAGAATTTTACCGTAATTGCTTTAGTTTCGGTTGTCCTGGTCCTGTGCATAGGCTACACATGTCATCCTGGCATGTAGATACTTGGTTTATATCATGTATAGTGTGTTTCCAAGGCAACTGTAGCACAGGTTCCATGATGGATTTCACAATACGATCAAAGCTTGGCAGCTAAAGGTTCCATAACTAGACAAGCTGTAAGCTATGCATTGAAAAAAGTTATTGAGATTTTTTACATTGTTGCTACTTGCATCTCCTTCATTCATGTTCCTTCCGGCTCCCCCAAATTGGTGATAGCGGTCATATGTACCTTCTATGCTGAAAAGAAAAATATGTCAGTTAGAGATTACTTTACATTACCTATCGGGAAATCACTATACCCGTCAAGTTCAAGGCTTTAGCCGGCAATTTCAAATAAAATTCTAAACAATACAGGAAAGTAAAAAAAATTTGAGATTATGCCTTTCTCTCTTACAAATTGGTGAAGACATATATCGATTCAGAATGTTCTGTCTATACAAAGAATGTACTCTTTGTAATAGTCAAAGCTTTGGTACCAGTTTATCTAAACTAGCAGCTTTGTGAAACCTATTTATTTAAAGAAACAAGAAGTTTCAATTAGCCACAGACCATGTTCTTTTTGGCCTTTTGTGGCCTTTTGCTTTGGTTTCTTCAGAAGCCGAAACAAACGGGGAGGCTTCTCTAAGCAGCTTCAACTTGAACAACAACTTTACCCTTTCCTTCAGCTAGGGCTAAAGGACCATTGTCTATGCGAATCTTCGCCTGATCTGATGAGTCCACATCTTGAAATATTTCTGGAATGGCGGTCATATGATTTGTGTAACCACTGTCAACAATCTAAGTATCTTCTTTTTATTCTTGCATGGTCTGGCGAGAATAAACACACTCTTCTACATTTACTTTCTCTTCTGAGAAATTTGCCCAATTGTCATCTCGGGATCTACAAAATCTGACAATGTCGTCTTGCCTCCTGTATGTATAGCAATTCATTTTCTTCCAGCATCTATCTGTAGTATGACTAGACTTTTTGCAAATATCACGTTACAAATTTAAACTAGCCGTATATTTTTGTCTTCTATCTTCGGCCAGTTACTCCAACATATTTGATCGCGGATCACCTCTTATTTGATAATTCCCACTATTTTCTGAACTGTGGGATCTAAAACTCAGCTTCGACTAACTCATTAATTGTTGCACTGTGAGGGTCACCAAATCCTTCAACTCCTCAATTGTAGGAATAATATACTCGAACTTTTCTGGTAAACTGATCAAAATTTTCTCAGCTATCTTTTGATCAGTAATCTCTTTGTCGTTGGTACGCATCTGATTCACAATCTCGATGACCCTCGAGAAGTAACCTTTGATCTTCTCGATCTCCTTCATCTGTAGATTTTGAAACTGCCTTCGCAAAGTTTATAACTTTACGGCCAAAACTTTTACGGAACCTTGAAACTCCTCCTTCAGCTTATCCCAAGCTTCTTTTAATTTCTTCGTGCTGATAATCCGTGGAAACAAACTCTCTACAACACCTTGTTGAATCAGAAACAAGGCCTTGGCGTCCATCATCTGGTTCTATGCTAGAGATTTATTCTGCTCCGGTGTAAGAATATCTTTAACGGCATACTCTTTGTAGCCGTTCTTCACAATATTCCACAACCCTTGCGATAGTAGTAGCATTCGCATCTTGATGTTCCACATATCGTAATTCTCTCCTGAGAATGCGGTAATCATTGACTACGTTATTCCGACGCCTAAACTTGAAGCCATAACCTTGGCTCCGAAAAAACAACACGAACATGCTGCACTACTTCGCTACGCTCGGCTCGAACCTGGGGCTTTGATACCAGTTGTTGGGTTTGGATCACTTAAGAAAGCAAGGGACAGAAGAAGAAAACAGAACAGAGAAGCTTCAACTCTATTACTTTTTTCTTGTATTACACTGATCTCATACACTGATACACACAATGCTCTGGTCCTAACCTATTGGACACCTGACCATCTGAACCATGGTCTATATTTATACCAGCCTATGTCGGTTTTAACTCAACTCAATCTAGCTAGTGTACAGCTAGAATAAAATTCCAGATTAACATAACATGTATGTCATCACTGCTCAAAACTACCTTCTTGTTTCAACTAGTCTTCAGCCAAACCGCCTTAGCTTCAACCGACATGTATGCATTCAAGTCAAATATTGCTTCTTCTTTGATCGAGAAAACAAAATAACTCCAACAGTGCCCAGACTAGAAACCAAGATCCTAAACAGGGTCATGCAAGGTGGTACGCCTCTGGGGGATTGTCTCGAGCACATGACGTGCACGCGCAGAGCGGCGGTCAGCTGCCGTTACGAGAGGCTAGGAAAAAAGGGGATCGGAGCGAATCGATCGAGCGCACGCGGCGGATCCTATTGGGCTAACTCGGCTTTCTACAGAAGAGTGAGTAGCCATTCGGGCAAATAAATGAAGGGCTCGCACCTGGAGGAGGAGTACTCGTAGAGCTTGCCGGCGGGGGAGAAGACAAGGAGCGCGACCTCGGCGTCGCAGAGGAGGGCGAGCTCGAAGGCCTTCTTGAAGAGCCCCGCGCGGCGCTTGGAGAAGCGCACCTGCCGGCTCGCCTTGTCCTCGATCCGCCGCAGCTGCACGCGCCCGCGCCGCGCCATCGATCCCGGGGAACCCTAGCCTCCGCCGCGCGGCTCCTTATCTGTCGTCGGTGAAAGGGGAGGGGGGTCGTACACCTCAGCGGCTGCGCTCCCAAAGCTCCCAAGCGGCTGCCTGTCTCCCGTGGTTCCGCCTCCGGCTTGTTGCTTCGCGCACACCATGTCCCACGTGGGACCGACTTGGTGTGCTCCCAACCCAAGCTGGAGTATTATTGTTCTTTTCTTTGGTTTACTTTTATGCTACTTCTTTTTTTCTTCTTTTAGCAAAATCTTGATCTTAATAAAATGGGGTTGTTAAAATAACCACTAGTAGGGCCATGTTGGGCCTCCTGCAGAGGGAGATACATGGATATAGTAACTGAGGAACATGGTACTCTACATAGTTGTTCAACAGATAAGGAAGATATATCTAGTATTAATGGTTAAAATGCCAAAAGATACAGTGTGTGTGGTTGTAAACCAGTTCTGTGACTAGATGACAACAATCAATTATACATGTTCTAGTACTACTCTTCCATTGTTTCATTCTATAAGCATATTTGTTTGCAATCTTGTTGCAAATACAAGGGATAGAAACAACTTCAAAGAGTTCTCTCTGTTTGGCCCGTATTTATATTTCCTTCGGCATTAACAAACATTTTACTTTTTTTGCGAGGAGCAAACATTTACTAATTATTTTTGCCTTCCGCATCCAATACATTAACACCGTGGATAAGGCCTCGCTCAAAACGGCTTAGACTTCTGGCTTATTTTTCACTATTCAATAATTTTGTCTTTTTTATTTTTGATTTTTTGGGCTTTTTTTGGTTCTTTTTCCCCGTATTTGTTTGTACTGTCCGTGATAAACTAACATGTTTTTTCTATTTTTAATTTTTTTAAATTTAATTACACCAAATAAGCCACCATCAGGTACAGTGTAATTTCAACCAGCTACTTAACAATGGTAAAAAACATTTTTCACAGTCTCTGCTATCCAGGGACTAACTTATGCATGTACCATTTCTTTAAGTAAAAAATTAACTGTTGTTTGTTTTTACCAAATATTTAGGGTCAAATGCGAAGGAATCCTACTACAAGTTCGATCACTGGTATAGAAAAAAGGAAGCAAAATTATCTCTAGGTAGTAGTAGTCTACCAAGTACTACTCCTTTCAGCGTTCTTCCTTAAGGACCTTAACTCATACCTAAACTTTTTCTTTGGTTGAGATGGAGTTGTTGTACGCTTAACTAAAAGTGGAAAGGTTGATCTAAAATCACGAAGGCTGCTCGCCTCCCTCGAAAAAGAAAGGGGAAAACGTTTTTTTATCTTCCCAACAACTATGATTTTTAACTTCTCTTAACTATCAATATTCATAAGACTAATAAATTGTAGTTATATAGACCATAAGGGCAAGTACAAGGGTTGAGCCCGACACAAGCTCCTAAACACTCCACATCATCAAGAGACAACACTAATGCAGGCAAGTACAAGGGTTGAGCCCGACACAAACTCCTAAGCACTCCACATCATCAAGAAACAACACTTCTCAGGAGCACTTCCGCCTCGTTCCGCGGTAAGAGTCGATGTCTCACGAGGAGACGGTGTTTCTCTCTCCTCCATTCCTCTCTCATCCACATCAGCAAGATTGCCTAGTTGGCACTCCTATGGGCTAGCTATTAATTACCTTTGTACATGCCCTAAACAACTTGCCGTGCACACGCATATCGAAACCAAGACGGACTCGGGGAAGAGGAAAGTGTAGTATTTTTTTCCCGATTAGGAAAGCGAAGGGGGGGGGGCGCACGTGGCCCCTGAGGTGGACGGGGCCAGGCACGACGTGGGCAGCTAGAGGGACACGTGAGGCCTCCTCCCATCCGACACGTCTCTATCTAGACAAGCCTAGCTCATGCGAGCCCCACCGGCGTCGGACGAAAACCCCGCTCCGCCTTGCGCTGGTGTCGCAGAGCATAACAAAAGTCGTGCGGTGTGAATGCGACCGGCCAAGACGATGGTCGACACGGCGCCGCAGAAGTGTGAACTCGAACTTGTTCAGACAGACCCAGGCTGGAGCCGCGGTGGCGGAGGGCCTCCAGCCGAGATAGCAAAATATCTCCGTTGGCACGGCCGATGAACTGAAAGTGGCAATAAAGCTGAGCGGATAAGATTTCCGCGAAGGGTAAGGTAGCACTAAGAGCAAGTATAATAATGGTCTTATAGCCAAACTAGTCAGCATTTTTGCTGATGTGGAGGAGAAAAGAGAGGAGAGAGATGAGAGATTGGCTCTCATGCGAGCAACAAGCTGCGCACGAGAGCCTATGCAGTGGTGGCCCTAGATAATAAATGTATGTGAGAAGGAATAGGAAAGTGAATGTAAGACATGGTATCACATAATAATAAAAAACTTTTTGTAGACAAATTATTGTATAACTTGGCTCTTATAACTTGACTTATAGCCAAACACTTGGCTCTATTATTGGACTTGCTCTAAGGAGCTGCTTGCTTACCTGATCCGTCCAACCACCGTTTTTCCTTTTTCGTGTGAGGAATCAGAATCATAGCTGCGGTTGACTCCAAAGAGCTTAAACTTATTGCTTATGGCTTTGTCTGTTGTTTTTGACTGAAATTACACTGTAACAAC
This sequence comes from Dendrocalamus latiflorus, assembly GCA_017311315.1. Classification (NCBI taxonomy): domain Eukaryota; kingdom Viridiplantae; phylum Streptophyta; class Magnoliopsida; order Poales; family Poaceae; genus Dendrocalamus; species Dendrocalamus latiflorus. The sequence goes on from CM029648.1 coordinate 37,353,269, forward strand.
TGTTACTTTTTCTAAGTCATTCAATTAAAAAAATTATAAAATAAGAAAAACATGAGAAAAAAATCCCTATTGTCACGAATAATGCATAAAAATAAAGAGAAAAAGTCAGCATAAATTGAAATTAGAAATCGACGTGTTACAAATAACTTCTAATTTAAATAAATTAGAAGCTAAAAAAAAGATAGAAACTAAATCCGCTTGGAGCGGAGATTGAGACGGTTGTGGTCAGGTGACAAAAAAGATGCTAGATGGGACAATGCAGTTTTGACTTTTGAGGCGGTTGTGGTCAAGTGGCTGGTTCAAAAGATCCGACGGTGCAATGCGGTTTGAGGCGGATGCGCAAGAAGCGCTTTATTCCTGCACCGTGGTTTGTACTTTGTAGACGACAACATATACAAGAGATCCAACAAACCTTGAATAACATATAAACAGCTCCTATAAGTTAGCGACAGGATTGTATATGGAGATAGTTGTGACGAAGTATCTGCTTATGTTCATTCAGCAATCTGAATGGTCTTATGTATGGTAGGCATATATAGATCTTCAAACTAAATAAATTACTACAATTTAGAATGTGTTCAAAGAACAATTAAGACGGAACTTAAACTATACTATCCAGCAGATGATGGAACCGTTAGGTACGTAATATGGTGCGCCTAGATTCCTTAGAAAAGAGGTGTCGAAATCATGAAGTGAACAATCGGGCTGAATTTTGGTGGTTTTATACTGTAACTGGTGATGACTTATTTGGTATAATTAAATTTAAAAATTTAAAAATAGAAAAAATTGGTTAACCTATCACGTATAATGCAAATGAATACGAGAAAGAAGAACCGATAAAAAACTCAAAATAAGCAAAAAAGTCAGAAAAAATAAAATTAAAAAATAATATAAAATAAGTTAAAAGGTAAAAACCTAACTGCAAATGAGTGAGGCCAAAATCTGCCACGCTCAAGTGAGTATTTCCGAAGACACGTATCCGAGTCCAGCTTTTATTGTCTGAACGTCGGAGCCCAGCACGATCAAATCCCGTTCCCACCCGATGCAGATCGGCGCAGCCCAACACAGTCCCGCCTCAGCCTCAAAAGGCCGCTTCATCCGCGGTTCCGCCCCACCGAACACCGTTCGTCTCGGGTCTTGCGGTGTCGTCCCGCATGACATCTTGTTCTTTTTGAGGATATATTTAGACTTTGATTTTTATTTTTATAGTAACTTATCACTAGACATGTATTTTTTCGATCAGGTTCTACATAAGTTAAAGTACAAACTATATCGAATTTAGTTGTACTGTTCAAAATCACATGTTATTCTTTTCTTCTGCGTACTGTCTTTTACGAATTGACCAAAATTCAAAAGCTATAGCTATAAACTATAAGTCTTAGTTTAAAAGAAACCAAGCACACGCGGAATGCTCAGCTCAATAACCAGAGGAAAACGCCACCGCACCGCACGCCCCCAGTCCGGCCCAGTTTCGTCGTGTCCGCGTGGCGCCTCCCAACCGCAGATTCCGGGGCAGCACGGAGCACCGAGCGGGGACGTCTTTGCCGCGTGGGCGCACACTACAGCACAGACCAGGACGCGCGGTGCCGTTGTATGTAGGGGTGGGCACTTTAAACCCGAGAACCGAACACTGAACCGAACCCGGATAGACCGAATTGTCGGTCTATTCGGGTTTCGGGGTTCGGGTTCAGTCAATATTTTGATTTAGTTCGGTCTTCGGGTTCGGGTTCGGTCTTTGGCTTACAAAACCCGAATAGACCAAATAACCCGAATTATTTGATATGTCTCTTGTCTCTTGAATTCATGAACTTAATATGTGATGTATGTACTTATTTGATATGTCTATCATTTATTTACTGGCTGGCTGCTCATTGCTTTATGCATGAATATTATTTGTTTTGTTTAGCTCATTACAATTTGCAAAGATTTTGAGGGGTGACAAGAATCCCCATCTTATTTCGGTCAATTCGGTGGACCGAATAGACCGAACAAAAAATTCGGTCTATTTGGGTTCGATCTTTGTTTTTTTTTTCTGAGAAATTTGGTCCTTATTTTTTAGAACCCGAATTTTTCAAAGACCGAATAGACCGAACCGAATAGACCGAAAAAACCGAATGCCCAGTCCTAGTTGTATGGCACCCGGGCATTCCTAGGCGGATGCTCTTGAATATTACTACGTCCCTGGCTGGGCCAGAGCTTACAGGCCAACCGATATAACGCTTGGATTCTTCCGCATGCTCAGCCCAGATCCATCGCTGATATATGGGTTGCACCAGCATGCCGTGGATGGATGCTATGGCCCCCACCCACCGGCCCTACATTAGCGCAGGTCAGAAGTGCATAATTTCGCCACGGCCAGCCTCGCAGGCGTGGCCCGTGGAATTGGCAACGTCGGCAGCGCTATCCTTAGTACGTACGCCGCCGGTATGAACGTACTGGCATCGACATTTCTTTCACCCCCGAAGGACGGACAGTGAGCGATGGAAAGCTGGGCAACCCTAATGAGTAACAATTGATCGTCCATCTTGGAGTGCGAATTCCCCTCTTCATATGTATTGCATCATTGAATGCGCATGGAAACTTAGGTTTCATTTAGAAAACAACATGGGATAAGAGCGCTATATCTATAACCAAACATTTTCTTCGAACTAAGATGAGATGGCCAACACTTAGTCAGTCATCTGATACTGCTAATGGTCAGCCGGCCGGCTAGATATGATTCTCCTGAGAATTCGAACACGGATAGGATATCACATGGACCGATTAGCACCTAGAAGTACAATGGGAGGTTTCACCAAAATTGGATGAACCCATGAACTTAGCCTGATTTTAAAAGTTTAGAAATCATAAACAAATAAATTTAGAATAACACAACACTTCAACATTTGAAAACAATAGTTGCAATATTTTATAGTTACACATGCAACAATCAGAGAAATGTTTGCAACAAAATGGAATGTCAAATTTGAAAAAGAAAATGTGCAATAATTGGCAATCCTACTGCAACAAGAAATAACTATAATGCAACAATCAATTGAAACTATTGCAACAAATACCTCTTGCTGCGACATTTTTGGAAGACATAGTACAACATAACAAAATGCTTCTTACAACAATGAAGAAAATATGCCACACCAATTTCCAAAACATATGTAATAGCCCGTCGAAGAGGAAGGAAGCAACAATGAGAATAAGGAGCTGAGCTTGAAGTAGAAGGAGGTCATCAACCCAATGCCTCTTCGATATGGAGCCTAATAACAAAAGTATCCAGTGATTTGCCATCAAACTCGCAGGCAACCGATTGGAGTAAAACCCTAGAAGGACCCCTCATCAAATTCCCTGGTGCTAGGGGCGAGATACGCATCGCCGGGCATGAGATCTTCATTCTCTGATCAACAACAATTTAAGTAAGCTTAAGTGCATTATATACTTAGCAAAACTTGTAGTGTATCACAAAGTTTTATATATATGCAAGGCTGTCAAAGGATGAAGCTATATACTAAGTTATTTTCAGTGTAAAACATATTTCATTTAGCAATAAGTAGTAATTTGCAACTGGAATTGTAAAGAGCATTTGACATGTATTGAGATAACATTTATATAACTTCCATAACAGTAGATCAAAACCGTTCGCAGCTTTCCTTGACTGTGAACATCACATAATTCCACCCATGGGCATGGCACACGATTAGACGTTCGTACCATCCCATATGTTTAATGAAATCGTTTTGACAAGGAAAACTATACACTTTGTGGCAACATCCAAGCTTGCTCGTGACCGCGAGCACGACTATTTAAATAGTTTTTGATACTCTACAGAGGTTGTATAACTTTACTCATATGAGATAATCAAACATACTGTCAGCCATTACATGCTTCCTTGGGCGTGCGACATAAGTGATTATCTTATAGCCTTTAGGTTATCTAGCCCTAACCTTGCACCAGTGGATTATGCCTCTTTGGTGAGGTATTCACTATTGTATTAGTAAGTTTTGGTCCCAACACCTTGGTGAAAGGAGCCCCTACGAGCCAGACCATTATGCGAAATGCCCTTACCACTTCTTGGCTACCACAATACAAGGCTAGACATAGACAACTTAGTCAACTAAATGCCAGAGCCCATATAGCTGTATAGTGTGACTCAGATGTGCGGCAACAATATTCGGTTCTTAATTGACCCGGGTGAGAATCTCCCCCTATCTACATGCGAGGTTCTGCCTCACATTCAACACTTTACCATATAACTCGCCCGCGTCCACAAACTATGTTTTCATTTTGTTTCATACCAAACTAGTAGAGGTTCCTCCTCTGGACCAATATTTTCGAAATCATTATACCCACATGAAGATTTTGTTTGAAACCATGTCCTAGAGGTTACAACAGTGAGGGTATCAAATTTTTAAGGAGGTTCCATACATACGAGCGACTACCATTACCCACAGTATAGAAGTTTTAATAGAACATATACGCATGCATAATAAATTTTGTAAATAATCTACAATAATTGAAATACTGGGATTAATATGGTCAAAGGGCTGCTTGCATTGCTCTTGTTGATCAGAGAATGTTTCGGATACATTCTCGGTGTTGTCTGGCGTGGAGTCACCTAACCGATAAATAAATCTAGATAAAAAGCAAATAAGAGCCAAATAAATAGAGTCAAGACTCAAATGTTTTTGTGAATTTAGAAAGATCTTGTTCTTATAAAAATTTAGGAACAACGATAACTAAATTTGGTGTTCATATGCAAAAGTTATTGCCGTTTGAATTTTCGCTTGGTTTGAATTATTTCTTCTCGGTAAGTACAGAGCTATTTATGACTATCAAGGTTCCTCGGACGCTTCGAGTAGTGTTCCACCGACCATGGAGCTTCAACTACAAAGGTCTTCGTCCTACCGTAATTTTGGTCGTACCGCTCACACAGAGCCAGTATTACCAATCTTCGATTACCAATTATCGACCAGGTTATGTAAATTTTTGACTACCAACTAAGTACTATTACTTACGACTATGATCGGGTACTGTAACTTCCGATTATGACCGGGTACTGTAACTTATGACTTTGGCCGGGTACTGTAACTTACGATTATGACCGGGTACTGTAACTTATGACTACAACCATTTACGACTACGACTTACGACTATCGACCATGGCTTACGACTATCGACCACGACTTATGACTATCGACCAGTGCTGTAACTTACGACTATCTTCCACACTTACGATCGATCTACCACACTCGAGAATTATGAGTCCACTTGCGGTTGAAGGTTTTGACAACGGCAGTGGTCAAAGATCTTGACTATTGCTGCGGTTGAAGATCTTGACTACGTAAGCGATTGGAGATTTCGACAACGGCTGCGGTCTAAGATTTCAACAACGCAACACTCAAAGGTTTCGACAATGGCTGCTATTGAAGATTTCGACACAGCAGCGGTCGAAGATCTTGACTGCCACATTTCTGTTCTTGTGTTTGACTGCTACGGTTCCCTTTACGAGTTTGACTAGTTTGGTTCTCTTCTTGACTTCTATCACTTTAGTTTTCTTTTCAACTTTGGTTACTTTAGCTCTCTTTCTGACTAAGATTACTCTTTTCAACTTACGTACTCTACGAGGGAGGAGGAGCTCACCGATGATGATGGTGGCTCACAAAAGGAGTGGGAGGAGCTGGCATTGGTGACCTCATCGGTGGCGAAGGGGTCCGCGGCGACAACAATGTCTGACAACAGAGAAGCTATGAAAAGAGGTACGCATGACGTTGCATGCATGCATGCGGTAGTACGGGTGATAGGAATAGAGGTACGGCTCACCGAAGATAAAGTCTTACGGTGGTGTCTTGGTTGAAGATGAAGAAGAAGGCCTAGCTCGAGTGGTCCACTACATGAAAGGTCAAACAAATGAATAGGGTGCTCAAGGGAGAGGTAAGTTACTTTAAGACGAGGTCGAGAAGGAGAGAAGCTCATCAGAGTAACTAGCACGTGGTGGCATGCTAGCTGAAGTCGCATACAACTTCGATTTTCTCACCGTTCCAGAGAGTGGAGTGCTTAAACATCATGCGCAAAAGACCGAATGGCGAGCTGAAGAGCTATGGCACGGTCGGGTGGGTTTATACACATGGTCTTGGGCTCTCGCTGTGGAGTGCGAGGTGAAGAAGATGACAACGGGGAAGGGAACTATCGCGACCGAGCAACGGGTTAGGCAGGAGTAGGCAACAGCAGACGAGAACTGTGGCTTCAGTGTCCAATTCCATGGGCAGCTCGGGCGAAGCAGGCGAGGGTGGAAGATGGTCTCCGTGCTTGGGCCCCACATGGCAGGGAGAGGGAGAGGGAGAGAGAGGTGAGGTGAGCTGAGAGGTTTTGGGCATTTTAGCCACTCGTCAGATGCACTCGAAAGATTGGGGGAAAATCTTTGCGAATGGTGCGATCAATTATGTAAATTTCCAGAGTTCTATCTTCTCTTTATTTTTCTAGAAAAATCTGAGAAGATTTCTTGTTGAGTTTAATTATACCTATCTGATTTAGATTTGATCTCATTTATATTTTATGCACTTTTAGTTTTTGAAAATCAAAATTTTCTGAAAAAACTCCAATAAAAGCCAAGGGAGAACAATACATACAAAAATTTTAAATTACCCTCATTTTTATATTCCTTAGAATTTTTAGAATGTTACAACGAGCAGGAGGCAAAGAGCATGCGTGGCGAGCAGGTTGGCGGGCAAAGAACACGGGTGTCACAGTGCAGTGAAGAACAGTCATTGTGGCCTGGGTGGCTTACAATGGCACGAGGCTAATGATGCAGCGAGCCGATGGTGCAACAAGCAGGTAGGAGTCAGGATGCTCTTCTGTGTTGCTAGATCGATGCACATGGCTGCGAATCCCAAGCCCACTTTGGGTGATGTCGTTGTTTCCTGGTCCTAATTTGTTGCATCTCTTTCGAGCTTTGATTTTTATTTAAATTTGTATAAATTTTGTATTGTATATTGTAACTTTATTTCGATTTTCCATTGGAAATGACTTATTCCTTTTCCCCTCATGAAACCTGTGAAACTGAAACTTGAAACTTGCTTTTCCAATCAAGTTTCTGTAATAAAATTCATTGGAACTAAAAACCGACTGAAACCTAATGAAATTTGTTTTTGGATTTTTGAAACTTGGATGGAACTTGTGTGAAACTCATCAAATTCATTTTGTTTTTTAATTTGGAAATTTGGATGAATCTGTTTGAGGCTTTTTTCACTGTAGTTGTTTTAAGATTTTTCAGCGTAATTAAATTTAAAAAAATAAAAATGAAAAAGGTTCTCTCATCTCAGACAATATAAAGGAATACAGAAAAAAGGCAAAAAAAGTTTTAAAAAGCCAAAAAAAACTAGAAAAAAATAAAATTAAGAAGGTAGAACCTAAAAAGCATAAACTCAAATGGGCAGAACTGCCGATAAAACTTAGCTATACCAGTAGAACAATTTCTAACGATATACTATGCTCTAGCATCCTCTATTCCATATACCTGGTGGATAAGTTTGCTGCATCCGCCTAGTCATCTTTTCTTTTCCTAGGGATCATGTACGTACCAAAGTAACGGCGCGTTTCCATGGACGATGCTCCATATATGTTTGATTGCTTGGTCAAGTCGTCACCAACGTCCCATTGGCAGAGGCAGGCGGGCAGGCAGAAAGAGAGAGATGCGCGTGTTGTTCGAGTAACCAGTACTGGACTCACCGGGTGAGATAGTTTCAGAGTGGGTGTGGCTTTCACCACGTCGTAAAGCGCCCGGGCTTCTCCCCGTGGAAAGAAGCTTCGGATTTCGACCCGGCGGCCAATGGTAGATTTGCTTCATCCGGCAAGCGAATCCAGACCTAATGCTTGCACTTGCTAGTGGTCGCCCCCCTCTAGTAAATTTCAAGAAACATCAATTGGATATTGTTGTTTCCATATATGAATGCTAGTGCAGTTGGTGCTGTGCATCCATGGATCGATTGATGTTTTCATGCCGCTACATATTGTTAAAGAAAACCATGCAAAACTAGAGGTGATCAGATCCTTTTGGCTGAAAGATTAAAAATTGATCTCCAAGAGAAGCATCACCTCATAGACTCATAGTAATTGAGAACCAGGACATGCATCTAGCTCATATAATGTTTACCAGACAAACCACCTCTTTTTTTATCCATTTGTTTCTTCTCCTCACTTCACAGCAAATTCGCATCAAGTTCAGTTTCCAAGTATATGTGCAGTGCCACCCAGCCTCCGGAGACTGGAGGTCACCCCATTGCTATTGTCACTTGAAAAGGAATAGATACACAGAACCCACAACCATAGGTGAAGTGATTGATGGCTGTTTCACAAGGATAGAGAGGAATCTGTTGAGGATATGATAAACTACCGCTATAATCTCACCGGCAACACAATATTGGAATAGGATATCAAAAGCAATCTTTTATGATCTGGAAAAGGCAAGAGACTGAGGCAAAGAACCTCGGCAAGGAGGTGCATATCTGGATTTTATCAAAAGACAACCGTATTATTACCATGGTGCATGGCTACAACTACAAAAACATTTGAGAGCTTTGCTTCACTCATCACTGGTCCCTTCTGAGCTTGGGACTCACTTGTCAGTGGCTGTTGTAAACGCTTCGTGCGTAACGCTGGCCAGTAGATGGATGATTATTCTTGTTGTTGCATGCATGTTATCCATTGGCATCAAAAAGCAAGATGTGACCTGCGATGTCTCATCTCACACACCAGCCTGCATTTATAGGGGTAGCTCCTCCTGCATTGCAAAGCAACCACATACCAAGCCAGCAACGCGACAATAACAAGGCAACAGATATAATGGAGGCAAACATTAAGAGTAGTGCTAGGGGAATCAAGGGGAAGGTGGTGATGGTGTACTCTAAGTACGTCAAAGCCCAGAACAACTCTGCTGTAAGTGTTACACAGGCTTACCAGCCAAACTACTCTCCTCCCATTGATGCAGCAGCAAGCGCCTCCTACAGCGGCGGCAACGTCGACGAGAAGGCCACAGCTTACATCTTGGCCGTCCGAGAGCGTTTCAGGAATGAACAGAATATGTAGAATGTCGACATATCCAGGCTCCAGAAGAGGTTTATATTTGCAAGAATGTCTTCTGGGTGGCCATGGATGAATTTTGGTGGTGGTAGTAGTAGTATTGCGAGTAGTAGTAAGTAGTAACTCTTGCTTTGTACTTATCATGTTCTTCTTACTCTTCTTGTGACTACAGTTTGACCAGAAGAGTGAAAGGAATGAATAATAGCTTCCTTTTCTGAAACCATGTAGAGATTTGCTTCCCTGGAGTACATACCTGGGTAAAAGAGTGGAAGGGATGAATAATATTTCCCGTTTCTGAAACCTTGTTGAGATTTGATACTCTAGAATATATACTTGGTTCTTGTTGAAATTAGCACATATTGTAAAAGGCAGGATTGTATATCTTTCCACACCTGCTGTAGACAGAATCGGCTGCAGATAGAAAGAGATTGTCTCTGCTGTACCGAGAATACTTGTACTACTATTTGTACTGCTCCTGTAGCCAATACGGCAGAAAATCACAATAAAAAAAGCACCCACTGGAACCCGGTTTTGGGTGTGGGCGACAATATCTGTTCTTCCTCCTTTCTCTGTTCTGATTTTCTTTAGTTCTGAATAATTTTTCAAAATCTTAACTTAAAAATAAGCATAGTTTGTTAGGATATCACCGTATGGCTAAGATCACCTGAATAAGTATGAATGAAAGAGTACATAGCACACATTTATGGAGAATTGAGCATGTAGGACTCCAGATGGCAATCAGAGCGGAGTAAATAATGTCTTCAAATTCGATCTCTCCAGATCATATTCCAAAACCTTCACTCTACTAACTACTAGAAGTTATGAAGATCAGATTAGCTCACTAAGAAAGAACCCATACAAACGCAGAAGCAAAACTGAGTTTAACTCCTGGCAACCGGTCAGACCGCTATGGACTAACGGTTGGACTAGCTGGTGGTCAGACCACCCGGGAGCACTGATCTAACCGCTAGAAGGGTGTGATCTAACAGCTTTTCCCTGTTCTAGAACAGAAAACAGTCTGAACCAAAGCCCAAAAAGGTGCAATCTCCAAAATAAAAGTCCAAATGACTTGAAACTTTGTACATATCTTGCCAAGGATATCAAGAACGTAATTCATCTAATGATCACATGGATCTTGGTCAAAATTCTAACCTTTATACGAAACAGGCAAGGTTGCACCAAAACAAGGCAAAACTTACAAATTTGATATACGACTTGCTCGTGAGTTAGGGATGACTAAGATGGCTTTAGATAGGTTCCATATATCATAACAAACTATAACACCCAAAGATTCAAGACCAAAATTCTTAGATCACGATTTCACAAGAAATACTTTAAATCAAGCCAAACTGAGCAAACTTCAAGATCTTACTACAGCTAGTCCCTAGATGGATGACATATGATCCTCATGTGACATCTCCATATCTTACATATTCTTAGAACCAACAAGATCAAGAGGGAAGAGGAGAGAGTAAAAACTCCAATTAAAACAAGTGCAAAACCAACGAGATCAAGAACACACTATGGATGATGAAGATGATTGATACATTACAACTTATAGATGAATATTTTACAGCCTCTATACTACAAAGGACAGAGTTCTCTCATCCAAGAGCACACACATAGAAGCCTTCTCTCCTTGGAAGCCTCTCTCACAAATCCTAAAGAATGGATGAGTGGGTTGGTTAGCCACATGTCTCCAACTCCCCACTCAAGTAAATGGGGCAATAAACCCATATCTAAACTTAATGGATACTATCCATTAGCATAATTGGGCAAACCGGTTAACCCCGCACACATCGGGTTTTACATTCAACACATGACTTACACATGCTCTTCAAAGCACATAAGTCCAAAACCGCTAAGAAGAAAGCTTCCAACCACTTGGCCTGCTCAGTATCTCCTTGGCCTGAGAGGTAAAATGCATACTTTTGCAAATTCAAATATCAATTTGACATAATTGGCAATTATTCAACGTGTATGAACCAATGATATTTTCAACATATTCTTTAGAGCATCAGCTAACACAAATAGGAGGCACCTTGTTACAACTTGCAAGGTCATATGGAAGATGTACAGGCAATGGAAAACGAGGCTGAATAGGGAGTTCGTAGAATTCATTTGTCTACCATTTTTTTCTTGAAGAATTTTCTGTAACAAAATCTCTACACAACTTCCAAGCAGTGGATTGGAAACAAATGGTTGAGATCAAACTCTACCTAGTGGATTTATCCCCTGATGAAACATGAACAAATTTACAGAGTTTTCTTCGTAAATGGTACCAGAGGGTATCACCTATCAAGTTTATAAATTAGTAGCAGCTTACGATAATATTACGAGTAGTGCTTGTATGCTCTCCAAAAAGTATATTAGTAGGACTTTTTAGGTACAAGAATAAGATTTTGGTGAAAATTAATTGTCACCAAGACATAGTGTGATTGCGTGTTAACAAAATGAACCTGAAACTAACAACTTCCTAGATGGTAAAAAATTTACTTGATGGCATTCTTTTGAGGGATTACTTGATGGTATGATCCTCCTCGAATCATCATTCGCTCTCGAGATATGCCAAAATGCACTGAAATTTGATTTTGGAGGAATTTTGTAGCTTCCAATCCGTCTTGTCTTCAATAGTTACATGACACAGCACATGGCATGGATGATGGAACCACACCTCTTAACACAAATGCACAGCAATTCCCAACGTTTTTCCTCTTCCAGTGCATTCTATAATCTTTTATTTTTGAGGAATTAAACTCTTCTCAGTGCATTGTAGACATTGATCTGTCTCTTCCGCCGAGCTTTGCTCCATGACATCTTTTGCAGCATGAGAAATTTGTTTAGTCCAAGAGGGTGGACAGCAAACAAGGAACAAAAAAAATAAAATAAAATAAACACTAGCTAGGGCATAGTTATCTGAATTCTGATCTTGTGATCCTAGAACAGCGGCTACAGAAGTGGTCCAAAATGTTTAGCTTAATCACTGTTCTTCAACAAGATCTCTGTTGATGTACAGCATGTGAAAAAGAAGCAGCTCCACACAATTAGAACCAGCCCCATCTTTTGAAGCTAATTTGACTTTTCAGTAGAGTTAGTCTGATCTGTGTAGTTTCTGCTGTACTAGCCCTACCAAGCAAGTGGATAGCCAAATGTACAAACCAAACCAAACAGTACTACATAACGACTCCCAAAATTTCACACGCTCAAATGATGCAATTCTGAATCATAATCATAAGTAGAGTAGGGGAATTTTCCATAAATTAGAAATATCAGTACAAGTTGAAAAATGGACACATCTTGGTGATGTTTTCAGAATAATCAAGATTACTATTATCAGGGACATATTTGGTGAACAAACAAAACCAACTGCCTAGGATATGATTGATCAGAACAACACCTCTTACGGCGCAAAATCGGATTCAGGAACCCCTCTACCATGATGAGAAGGGAAGGCCCTGTATGGCACCATCTGAGTTGCCCTGATCAGCATTCACATGGTAGTAGCCATGGTATTGTAGCTGTGTTGCAGCAGCACTGCTAGTAGTAGCAGTGTGGCTAGTAGATGTGGCCAAAATGGACGTGTTTTTGTCTTCCACCCTTACATAAGATAGCCCGGTGAGCGAGACACCGCTGTGGTTGGGCAGCCGCGCCACGCTGCCGTGCTGTATCCCTGCACCGCCGAGAGGCTGCGCCATGGGGATCATGATCTGCGCCGGTGTCGGGTTGTCTGACAGAAGAGAGGGAGCACAGTTGTCCAGAACCCCGTCGTGGGCGAACATCTTTCTGTTGCTGTGCCTGCTGCTCCCTGAGGAAGGGGTGATGTTGAACGGCTGGCAGCTGAAGTCCGTGGCAGCCGCGTTGCCGTGGTCCGTCAGGAACGGGAAGTTCTTCCTCTCCTTGCTGTGGAAGTGGGAGGCGGCACCGTTGAGGTGGAGGACCGGGTAGTACGGCTCGTGGAACGTGTCGCTCTCCATCTTCACGGCGCTGCCCGGCCACGTGGGCTCCGCCATGGATGTTGTGGTGAAGATTTGCGGGTACGATGCAAATCTTATTGCTCCTGCACGCAGAAATTGATGGAAAGCAAACCGTTAGACGTTTACAGTTTACTGTTGCAATTTGCAATAGACAATACATTACATGTACAAACTGCATGCAAGTAGTTTATTATAAGGAATTTCAAGTGAATATTTTGTTGGTAGGCTAATAATTGCTTGTAAGTAGTGTTCAATTTATTCAGACAGTATCAACTAGTTTCAAATAAGTACAACTGTTTACGGGCACAAAGTTTAGGCCTACATATTCTTTTGCTTGATGATTCCATAGGGAGTTCTTGGAAATGGCCAGTCAAAAACTGAAGCTGTTATGGCCGTTAGACCAACAACATGTTCATAATGATAGTTCGGGATTTCAGTGGTAAACTTCCTTTTCCCATCCTTTTTGGAAAGAAAAAACTTTGTGCTTGTCAGCTATCACGTGTGAGATGTTTTTGTGGATAGTCCTGCCAGTCAACTGAGGCGATAGAAAGCCTAAAAAACTGAAATGTTAAAACTAAGAGCATATGATCGATAAAAAGCATCATCTTGACGCCATAAATATATAGGAGTTGTGTTTGCTTCCTTTTGTTTCAGATAAAATGAGACAACTCTGAAAGCGCCAGAGCAAAGCACTGAAAATGTCAAGTCTCTGCTTTCCATCTCATTGCAGTTGTTAGCTCTAATAAAAATTAATGACGTCCATTTAAACTGTACGCCGATGCATGCCTATTCCGGACGCTAATTTTTCATGTTGTCTAAAAAGATTCTCAAGGATGGATTACCGTGGTGATCAAACAAGCCACCAGGGTTCAGAGGATCCGGCTGAGGCTTCCGGCGGCGCCTGTTGTGTCCATCAAGTCGCTTCCTGCAGCTCCTCTTCACCTCATCAAACTCCCCAAGCAAATGAAACCTACAAAGAAGAATTCCACCAATCATAAGGATTTCCCAAGTCAAGTCACCATGGATACAAAGCTTGCATCTGATTTCACCGCTGCGTGAAAGCCAGTGCAAATCGACCAAAAGTTTGCAAAATGTGCCTTGTTGATGCTACAAAGACAAAGACTGTTGAGTCACACACACCTATATGGTCAAATTTCCACATTGCTTCAACCTCATGTCATAGATCTACTATAGTAAAAATCAAGCACATGGAAGTACGCTAACTTCAAGTTGCTCTGTACACGAGTCCTGCTCCAGATACTTCTCTTCTAGAACAAGCATGGAAGAAAATTTCTGGCTCGGAAAACATTTGGAATGTGGAACGCACGGAGGAGTCGCGACAAGCAACGGCGACAGGGACGCACGCGCAGGAGTACCAGAGGAAAAATTGTCATCCGAGTGAGCCATGAAAACGATGGGAGGCATGGACCTGAAAGTCCAATTCCATCGTATATGCTGCATCATCGCTGTAGGGACGCCCAGGAAGCACGGGTGGGCATGAAGTGATTCGGCAGAGCAGCTTAATGGTGTCACAGGGTTGAGGACGACGACGACGGAGCGGCTGCTTGTCCGGTTCACACCTCGAACAATTCTGGACCAGAGCTCAGAGGCCGCTCAAAATTCATCTCGAGGATAATTCTCCTTCTTTTTAGGAATTTACCAAAAAATGCTTAATTTTGACCTAATTTTAGTTCTTCAAATGGATTTTGCAGAAAAATTGCAGCTTTTGCATAAAAATTCGATTTTTATGATTGCTTGAACTGGTTTACAGTGCTTGGCAAGTTTTTTTTCGCGTTTCACCGTGAGTTGGAAACAGATGGATACCAGAAGTTTTGGCTGGTGCATGTCGGTTAATTAATTGCAAACGCCAAACATCATGATAGCAAAGGGACAGGAACTGCTTCATCTGACAGCGAATTGTTGTTCGCCGAAGCAGGATTAATAAATGACCGTGCTTAATGCATACTCCAGTAATTACCAAGAAATTTACCCAAACTGATGCTTCGAACAACAACCAAAAAAAAAATGAATGCAACTCTCATCAACACAGAAAGTTTAATTCTTTTCAAAATTTTAAAATGTTACAAAAAAAACTGTGAATTAAAGAAAGAAATCAAAGAATGCATGGCTCGTTTGGTCTTAATTAATTACTGTACCTGCTACACTGTTGGCAGAAGCGCTGCTGCTGGCCGGCGACGGTGACGACGGGCGTCTTGGAATGCGCCTCGCAGACCTTGTGCCGGCGGTGGTACTCGCGGCACTTGGACAGGTCGGCCGTGCACCCCTCCACCGAGCACGCTGGCACCGCCTGCTGCCCCTGCCCTGCCCGCGGCCGCTTCGGCGGCCCGGACGACGGCGGCACCGGAGCCGCCGCCGCCGCCGCCGCCTTCCAGCTCGTGGGGGCGCCGAGCTTGAGGTCGAGCGCGCCACCGCTGGCGACGCCGCTCGGGCCGACCACCGTGCCGAGGTCCCAAAACGGCATCTTGGCGTCCCAATCCATGACAAGAAACCAAGGCAACTACAACTACGTGTGTGTGTATATCTCGGGATCTTTTCTTGGGATTCAAAGAATGGTAGCAATTTCTTGCTTGCTCGTGGGGAGCTTGCTGAGCTTCTGTTGCCTACCGATGGCCACTGACAATCAAATTGGCGGCTTAAAAGGCTTTCTTGCTCGACTTGTGCGTGTACAGAAGCAGCTTGTCTGGGACAACAACAGCTCACCCTTCCTGACCTCTCTCTCCTCTCCACCCTCTCCCCCCCAAGAAGAGTACACACACCAAAAAGAAAGTTGATTGGAAGCAAAAGCTTGGCAGGACAGGGAAAAAGAGGGAGATGTAGCAGAATGGACAGAGGGAAGGAAAGAAAGAGATCACAACAGCATGCAATTAAGAATCCAAGAACAGCTGAAGCCAACAACCAACCAGTGAAGGGAGGAGGGAGGGATCAGGCTCAGAGCTGGCTAGCTGCAGGGATGGAGGAAGCAGTAAAGCACTAACCCCAAAAAAGTGTGAGCAGAGTAGTTGGAGGTGGTAGTAAGAGACAGTGCTTGCAGACAACACAAGGGGTGGTAGTAGATGGGCAGGGGGGAAGAGACGGTGCTTGCAGACAACACAAGGGGTGGTAGTAGATGGGCAGGGGGGAAGAGACAGTGATTGCAGACAACAGGAGAGGAGACCAATCGGAGTGTTTTAACCGAGGGAGCCGCTGAAATAGAATAGTAATATCAGAACAAGTAGCAGCTTGTAGAATAAAATTTGAAGAACAGTTTTTAGAAGAGTAGATACAAAAGAGATGACGAAAACCGGCCAACGGCTTTTAAAAACAGTCCAGAGAAACCGTTCTTAGAGACGGCTCAGAGAAACAATCTTTTAGAAACCGATATGTTCAAATCTGCTTTCCATTTCTCCGAACAGACGCTACAAGTCGAAGTGATTTGAACAACCCAAACTCCAAAGGTGGCAATAATCGCCAAGAGGGGGGCGCTCACCTCCCCTCTCCCTCTGCTGGACTGTTGACTCACTTCAATTACCAATGCATGTAATATACAGAGGGAAAGCCAAGGGAGGTGTGTGTGAGTGTGAGATTCGGATGGTCTTACGTTCAAGAGAAGCCTGTAGCATAAGTACCTAATCACCCAAAGGCACAACTCTATTTACTCTCTGACTCACCGTCAGATAATCCTCTTTCCGTGTGCGGTCGGGAAGAGTTGTTGGGAAGAACAGAAGTGGCAAGAAGAGAAAAAAACTAGTACTCCATATGGAGCAAAGGGAAGAAGATGTAGAGGAGCAAACCAATCAAACCCAAAAGGAGGCTCTGGTGCTTGGTGGTAGCTGCTGCCTCCACTCCCCTAGCCTTTGCCTCTTTGGGGTTTGATCTGTTCTTTTTAGGGGTGTATGTACCAAGAAATGGGAGGGGAGGAAGGGGGAAGAGCTGCACTTAAAATAATAGGGCTTCTGAGGGCTGAGAAGGACTAGGTGCAGAGCTTGCCCTCCTTCCTTCACCTTTTGTAGGGGGTGGAGGCAGAAAAAAAGTACAAAGGTTAGGAAAGGGATGGATGCAGGGGGGCAAAGAAAGGAGGGTGGGAGAGAGAATGAATGAAGGAGAGAGGGGGATGCTGCTGCCTGCTGGTGGTGCTGAAGCTTTCTGTGTGTTGTACTGTGTGTGAAGTGTAGTTATCTTATTTCAATTGACATGATGTTTATAAATTGTAGGATTATTTTTTAGCATCGATTTATGGTTTATGACTTTTAGATTATTTATGAGAGTTAATACAAAATAACAGAAACTCGTATACGGTTTTAATCGATATAAATAAAGTTACTACAATATGTACTATAATTAACTTGTAGAATTTGTCTTGAAAAATACTCTATTCAAAAGCTAATTACTGTATAAATGCTGAAAAATAGTCTTCACGAGCAGAAAAAAGACGCTCACAACCACACTTCTGTGTATTGCTTCTTGTACCTTTAGATGAACCACCATTTACACACTGAAAACGCGTGAGGTCAGAGTCTTATATTCCTGCTTGTACGTTTGACTTGTGGTTTTAAGTTGCATGTAGTGTATATAAGTAAGTTTGACGCAAGATCAAATAATTTTAGGTAATAGACAAGACAATTATTGGGAACAGTGATGGAGGGGGAAAAACAATACAACAGATCGTAATATGACAATATCCAGGAGATTCGCTTAGAAATAACATATCGGTATCTTAGCTTTTCAATGATAAAATATATGGGTTTCACGACTAAAATACATACAACCAATAAATAAGATTTCATGGAACTAGAACAAACTAATAACTTATTCCTAGTTGTGCGGTAACTCTTTTTTCTATTAGTTGTGCGGTCTCTTTTTTCTATAAATATATCGAAAGCAGTATTCTAAGGTAGCCAAGAGCTGCATGTTTTTTCTCTGCATATGAATGTGCTATGTTCTCATAATGTGGTCCCTCTAGCAAAGGTATTTTCGCCTTTCTTTGTACAGAGTTATTCTCCTAAGAGCAAGTTTAATAAGGCTGATTGTGCTAGCTACAAGGGAATCCATGTCAGCATAGTCCTATGTGGAGGGGAGAGAAAAGGAGAGAGAGAGCCAAGCCGGCTCCCATGTAAGAGTCAGGCTATAGCACAGGAAAAGAGGCGTTATTCATGCATGTACCAACAGAACTAACTGCTATACCCATGCATGTATTAAATTATCAATACCCATGTATGTATTAAATGATTGAGAGCTCTTGTGGAGACAACTTATAGCCAGCTTATTGTATGAGTTAGCTGTATCATTATCTTTT